>SJYQ01094431.1:17132-65031 GCA_006410935.1 Redunca redunca
TTTTTTTTTTTTTTTTTTTTAAAAAAAGGGAGTAATTTAAATTCTATGTAATTTTTCATGCCAGGAAGCAATACATTCAAAAAAGAGCTTTTGCTGTTCCATCCTTGAGCTTTCTGGGACTGGCAATTTGCAGATAAGGAAGATGCAGGTGAATAGAAACCTTTGCCCCCGAAGTGCAGAGTATTTATACGGCTCTGCATACAACCCTTGTTTCAGCACTGCGGACTAGCCTGTAGAAGTTGTTTTAGCCGCTAAGTCGTGTCCGACTCTTTTTCAACCTCATGGACTATAGCCCAACAGGCTCCCCTGTCTCTGGGATTTTCCAGGCAAGAGTACTGGAGTGGGTTGCCATTTCCTCCTGCAGGGAATCTTCCCAACCCAGGGATCGAACCTGCGTCTCCTGCGTTGACAGGTCCTTCGCCACTAGAGCCACCAGGGAAGCCCTCTCCTGTGGATGGATCTGCAGAACAGCTCCGCAAAGCCTGGCTCACATGGCCTTTCTTTTGCCCTTTGTGTGTTCCTCTTTCCTGATGAGCCTCTTCTGTAGGACCACGGCATGCCCAAGTAGCATCTGCTGAGCATCATAAACACCTGCGCCTTGTTCAGGGAACAAGGTCAGCTAGGAGTCAGGCTCTGTCATGCTGCCAAAGCAGGTAATATTAAACACAGAACCAGCCTTATTTTTAAGATTTCTCATTATATGTGGTAATAACACTGCTGTTAAAAAAAAAAACAAAAACTGGTCTGAGTCCAAAGTCATTTTAGGCATTCAGAGAGGCTTCAGCACTTGAATGGTTATTAAAGCCAGTCCTGATCTCAGTCAGGCACCTGCTACGTAATTGATCAAATGGTCACTGGCCAGCTCTGTCTCTTCTCTATTAGTAACTCTGTCTCCATCACCCGTTGACCTTTTCTTGACTTTTTATCCAGAGAGGGGAGAGGCCAGAGGACATGCAAAACAGATTCGGTTAAAGTGAATCTGGAGGAGAGGGTTCCTGCTCCCTGTCACCGAAAGCAGGGTCTGCCTCTGCTAGGGAGCACGTTAGAAATGCATCCTCCCGGGGCCTCACTGCTGGCTCAGTGGTGAAGAATCCGCCTGCCGGTGCAGGCGACACAGCTTCGACCCCTGGTCTGGGAAGCTCCCACGTGCCGTGGAGCGACTCAGCCAGGTACTGCAGTGATTGAGCCTGTGCTCTAGGGCCCGGGGGGCCTTGGGAGTAGCCCCCGCTCACCACAACTGGAGAAGAGCCCACACAGCAATGGAGACACCGGCTCAGCCAAAAAATAAGTAAAATTATATGAAAAAGAACTGCATCATTTTAGGCCTAGTCCCATGTCTTCTGATTCAGAATCTCATTTTTACAAGACACCCAGGTGGTTCATCGGCAAACTAAAGTTTGAGAGGCACTGAACTAATTCACAGCCTTCTTCACAGAGCTGACAGGTAGGGGTGTCTTTGTTCCAGAAATGCCCTTATGTAAGAGGAGCTTGAGTTGTTTCTTGGGCGATAAGTGGGGGAGAGAAGTCAGACGTCCAGTGGCGTTGAGACTACAAAGTCAAATCATTCTGAGTGCCCAAATGGTAAGTCTTCTCCTCACTCTGGTGTGTGTACCTTTCTCCTTTTTTAAAATAACTGTTAAATGGTGTGGATTTCCCTCTCACTACCAGCTTTTCCTCTTGTGTTTTCATTTGCATTCAGTTCAAAATATTTTAAAAATTTCCCTTGTGATTTCTTCTCTCATCTGTTGATTATTTAGAAGTATGTTCTTAACTTTTGAAATGTTTGGGGATTTATCGATTCTAGTTTAATTCCACAGCACTCTGAACACAGGATGATGCGGATTCGGACTTTAGGGTGCTTGGGCTCAGTAGTTGCGGCACAGGCTTAGTTGCCCTGCAGCATGTGAGATCTTTCTGGACCACGAATGGAATCCGTGCCTCCTGCATTGGCAAGTGGATTCTTTACCACCGAGCCACCGGGGAAGTCCGAGTCTTCTGTCTTCTTATTGCCTTTCCATCTACTTCCATCGATGACTGAAGGTTGAATTCTCCAACCATCATTAAGGATTCGCCCACTTCTTCAGTCCTCTCGTTCTTCTTTCAGGGTTTTGAAGCTTTGTTTTTAGGGGAGGGCACATTTAGGATTGCTGTGTGCCTTAATGGGAGAAGGCAATGGCACCACACTCCGGCACTCTTGCCTGGAAAATCTCATGGATGGAGGAGCCTGGTAGGCTGCAGCCCATGGGGTCACTGAGAGTCGGATACGACTGAGCGACTTCACTTTCACTTTTCACTTTCATGCATTGGAGAAGGAAATGGAAGCCCACTCTAGTGTTCTTGCCTGTAGGATCCCAGGGATGGGGGAGCCTGGTGGGCTGCCGTCTCTGGGGTCGCACAGAGTCAGACACGTGTGTCTTAATGAACAGGACTCTATAGCATTAGGGCTTCCCTGGTGGCTCAGCGGGTAAAGAATCTGCCTGTGATGCGGGAGATCTGGATTCAGTCCCTGGGTTGGGAAGATCCCTTGGAGGAGGAAATGGCAACCCACTCCAGTATTCTTTCCTGGAGAATCCTATGGACAGAGGAGCCTGGGGGGCTACAGTCCACGGGGTTGCAAAGAGTCGGACACGACTGAGCGACTGGCACCTCATCTGCAGCATTATGCAATGTTCCCTTTTATCCCTGGTAACATCCCTTGTTCTGAAGTCACCTTGCATCTGAAATTATTATGGCCACCCCAGCTCTCTTTGGTTAGTGTTTGCAGGGTGTAATTCTCCAGCCTTCGGCTTTTCGTGTATCTGTATGTAATGTGTCTTCTTTTATATGGCTGCTTTTTAAGATTTTTAACTGTATCACTGTTTTTCATCAGCTTTGTTTTATCATGTGCCTTGGTCTCATGTTGTGATTCTTCTGGTTGGAGTTTCTTTTCTCGGATCTGTGAGTGGGTAGGGTTTGTCTTCAAATTTGGCCACTGCTTCTTTAAATCGCTTTTCAGTCTTCCCCTCTTCTTCCCCTCCTGGGACTAAAATTCCCAAGACACTAGGCAGCTTTATATTAGCCCAGGGCTCACCAAGTCCTGAGCGTGTGCAGTCTGTCTTCGTTTGCCTCTGTGCTGTCTCACTTGACATTGCTTCTATTGCTATGCCTCAGCCTCACTAGTATTTTCTTCGTCGTCATCTAAAATGCTGTTAGTCTCATCCAGTGAATTTCTTTTGTACTTCTGGAAGTTTCATGCATGTATTTTGTAGCTTCATTTGTTTCCTCTGCCTACTATTTTCCTTTACATTCTTGAGGATATTTTTAAGATTTATAGTCGCTAGTCAAGGCCCTTGTCTGCTCTTATCTCTTATCTGAGTCTGTCTGGTTTGACTTTGGGTTATACGGTATAGTTTCCTGTTTCGTTGCATGCCCATTCATTTTGGTGTTGGTGTTTTTGCCGCTGGATTTTTGTTACATTCCTGTAAGGAAAGTTAAATTTTATTTTGGTGTACAGTTAAGTGACTTGCAGATGTATTTGAGGATCTGTTTGAAGTTTGCTTTTTGTTAGAGTGGACACAGATCAGCCTTTAGGAATAATTTCTCTCTCTAATAAAGCACATTCTTTTTGAAGATTGTACCCAAGGGTCAACATATTATGATGTTTCTGCACTCTGGTTCTTGGGCACACAAACTCTTCTCAGCCTTGCATGACCTCTGGGTTTTTTTCTTTGTTTGTTTTTTTTTGGTTATAGCTCTTTCTGTGTCTTGGAGGTTTTACTGATTCATGAAAAGTTCAGAATTCAGCTACAGGCTAGAGAAGACCCCTTTGCATGTCTTTGGAGCTTGCTCTCTCTCTGTAGTTCCCTCTTTTCTGGTACCCAACCCTGCAATTGAGCTATGTTGGTCTCCCCAAACTCCTGTCTAAGTCTCCTGAACTTAGAGTATTAGGCTCTATATGGCCCCCCAGAACTGAAAGTCTCTCTAGGCAGTGATCTAGGGCAATCGTCAGGCTCATGTTATTTGTTTCATAACTTTTATCCCTTTGTTTTCTAACTGTTTTATGCTGGGAGGGCAATTCCATAGCGTTTAGTCTTCATGGACAGAAGGGAAATTTCCATTGCATGGAATAAAGTAGTCAGAAGCTTGTGCTAGTTAAATTATTTCATTTTCAAAATTCATAATGTGGTATATTAACTTCCTGAGGATTCCATGACAAAGTACCATAAATTGGATGGGTTTTAGCAGAAGTTGATGCTCTCACAGTTCTGGAGGCTGAAAGCCTAAGTCAAGGCGTTGGCAGAGCTGTGCTCTCCGAGGCCACTGGGACACAGTCTGTCCCACGCCTTGCTCTCCGCTCCTGGAGTTACTGGCTCTCCTTGTTCTTTCTTGACTCGTAGAAGCATCACTCCAGTCTCTGCCTCTGTCTTCATGTGGCATCCCTTTCTCTCTCTGCTGTTTTTATGTCTTTTCACCTCTTCTCACAAGGATGTTAGTCATATTGGATTAAGGACCCACCCTACTGCAGTGTTCTTGCCTGGAGAATCCCAGGCACGGGGGAGCCTGGTGGGCTGCCGTCTCTGGGGTCACACAGAGTCAGACACGACTGAAGCGACTTAGCAGCAGCTACTGCAGTTATGACCTCATCTTAATTTTATCTGCAAGGACCCTACTTCCAAGAAATAAGGTCACATTCTGAGCTTCTGGGAGGGATATGAGTTTTGCAGGGGATACTGTTCAACCCGGTACGTACAGGTCCCCAAAGTTCTGATCCCTTGAAGCTATGGTTTGTCTCTAGGTTGCTCATTCTCCCTCAGAGACAAAGGAACTCACCTCACCTGTGACTCTTGACAAGGACGTTCTTTCTGAGGAAACAAGACTCGTTTCAGAGATGCCGCTTGCTCCGTTTTCAGACCCCATCCTACCGTCAGTCTGTCGGAGTTCGTTATGGTTACATCCAGAGCTTCGTCTTCAGAGGTATTCCTGCACTCTTCCTTTGAAGGCTCACTGCTCTGCAGGAAATCCCATCCCGTGGTCTTCATTCTTTCAACAGTCCTCAGTCGTGACTGTTGATCATCACTCCCTAGCCTGAGAAAATGGCCACTTTCTGGAAATTCACATGTTTGAGAATCCTGCCTCAAATTATCTTCACCATTTCTCTAGAAGAGGCTTCTGTAGATCAAAGCTCTGCAGAGGAGTAACGGAATAATCGTGGCAAGCTAGTCTTTTTGTTTAGAGAAGAATGCTCACACGTGGGGGTTTGTATGTGCACTCACTCGTATCTGGCTCTTTGCAACCCCAGGGATGGTAGCCCACCGGGCTCCTCTGTCCATGGAATTTTCCAGTCAAGAATACTGGAGTGGGTTGCCATTTCCTCCTCCAGGGGATCTTCCTGAGCTAGGGGTCGAACCCGGTCTCTTTTGTCTTCTGCCTTGGTAGGTGGATTCTTTATCACTAGCGCCACCTGGGAAACCCCACGTGCGTGGGGATGTATAACATTTTTCACAAGCATTCCATGCACTGCCTTTCAGAGCAATAGCTTCTTTCTGGAAAGATGGTGATCTGTGCAGATTCCAGCATCTCTGAGTTCATGTTGAGGAAGTGAGTGCCAGTTGAGTAGCCCATTCCCTTAGATAAGCGATAGCCTTCCTCTGCCAGGCAGGAAGCTGAGTAAAGGGACAAAGATGCTCACTCAAGGCTAGGAATGACTGGCAGAATCAGGAATCGATTTAGAGAATTCTAGCTGAACGCTCACCCCTGGGCATTTTGGAAGGACCAAGAAACTCATCTGGGCTTTTGTAGGTCCTTGTAGGACTTCACCAGGTTTGTGTTTGGGAAAGGGCCGTGCCGACAGCTCTGGTTTTCCACCAGGCCTGTTGAAAACAGGACCAACAACCCCCCTCTCTTCCTTACAGTGCCCTGTGGTCTTTGCACGTTGATTCTGACTTCTTTTGAATAGCTGTGGTGATAGTGGCTGGAAGGGGAGGCTTGGGATGCCCTAGGGGGGCTGGCCTTTGGAGACCTATTGCCAAGCCTGACACACGAGGAGAGGGGCACCTTCAGCTCAGGCTGTGCTTAGCAGTTTTGGCGTCCAGTGTCTTTGTTGACCCAACCGCAAGCCCCCTCACCCTTTCCACCCACCCCCTGCAGGCTGGCATGTACCATGGGGTGGGAGTGGAGTGCGTGGTCTCTTCCCTGCTGGCTCACCTCGTCCACAGGTGCGTGTCTGGTTTGAGGAGAGGCCATGGGCAGTGGTGGAGCAGAAGCGTCTCACGTCAGACCCACGCAAGTGGTCTGTTTACGCATCTGTGCTTCCGGTCAGACCGAGATTTCCTGAGAGCAGGGCTTGTCTCATTCCTGTGTGTCTTTAAGCACAGAGCCTGGCACATTAGCTCTGGAATTACCTTCTAAATGGTAGCTTGGTACAAGGACGGCTCTCCTTTTCCGGAGTGTCGTCTCACTGCCAATCTGGGGATCATTCCTTCAGTGATTCAGGAGATGCTGGCAGATGTTAAGTCCCTCCTGACCGTGTAAATATCCTCAACACTAGTAACACCTTCCTTACCAGAAACCTGTGCTCCTAGGAAGATCATGCAGCGTTCCTGAACAATCCCATCAGATGCGAATTTTGCCAGATGGTTCTTTGGGCAGCTCAAGGTGACCTGTCAGAGCACGGGTGGAAAAAAATGCAAGTTGTGTGCTGTAGGCAGCTGGCATTCAGGTTTTCCAAGGTCCTCCATCACACTCGGTCCAGAACACTGTGTTTCTTTCTTGGCTTGCCACTAACTAGCTGGTCACCTTGCAGCCACTTAACCTTTCTAGATCCCAGTTGCCTCCTCGGTAAAACCAATGCTCTTTTAAGGCTCTTGGCTCCAACTTGGTTTGAATTTTAACTAAGGGACACATTTTATGGAATTAAGTATCTCAGATATTTTTCTTAACTTAATTTTGTATTGGGGGTATAGCCGATTAACAATGTTGTGATGGTTTCAGGTGAACAGTGAGGGGACTCAGCCATGCATATATGTGTATCCATTCTCCCCCATGCCCCTTCCCATCCAGGCTGCCACATGACCCTGAGCAGAGTTCCATGTGTGTACAGCAGGTCCTTGTTGGCTATCCACTTTAAATATAGCAGTGTGTACATGTCTGTCCCCTATTCCCTAACTGAGGGACCTCAGATTTTAAAAGCTCACATGGAGTGAAAGAAGTAAAATTTCAACACCTGCGGATTCCATTCTTATTTTTAAGAAACCAGACTTTCACATTTCTTTTTTTTTTTTTTTTTTGCACTGGTGTGATGAATAGCAGTAAAGTTAACAGAAAATGCAGTATTATAATCTCTTTGGCCATTTTCTTGAGTCTGCGTGTGGATGAAAGGGAAGGGATCAGTGGAGGAAGGGACGGCAGCCTCCCACCTGGCTTGACTGTTGGGCGACCCTGGGCAAGTCTTGTAACTCTCTTGGACTGGAGCATTTTAACATGTGAACAACAGAGGCCTGCAGAATAAAACATCAAAGTCAAAGTGAAAGTCTGAATGTATCAAAACATTCTGTACGAAATAAACATTGTGTTATGAGACCTCCCAAGTGAGTTTGCCTTGCCTAGTGCTGTAATCGGGGGGTGGAAAGTCTCCAGCTAACCCTGTAAAATAATGTAAGCCCATACATGTGTTTTCTCCCCCCAGTCAATGATGCATGGTCTTGGCACCCTTGGTGTGGTCGGCTTGGCCTGCCCCCCTTGTGTTGAGTGGTAAAGTTTCACTGTGAAACGATATCCTCCTCAAGGTGCAGACTTTCTCCTCTTGTTTTCTGCTTTTCTCGGTAACATTTCTCCAGGACCATCTTTGGACGACTTACACGCACAGCTGTTCGATGAGACTACGTTGGAGCTTATGAGTCAGATCGCTGTTCCCATAACGTTTGTGAAATCACTTCTGAAGTCATAGATTTGCATCACAAGCAACCTGTTTGACAGTCCAAACATTATGCCCTTTGGCACTTGGCTGGTCATTATTGCGAGTTTTCCAGCAGAGCGTTCCAACATCATATGATTGGGCGGGAGACAGAAGGAGCACGGTGTATTATTTTAACATGGGCTTCCAAGTACATTTCTCTTTTGGTGAGATGGAGGACATAGGATGTTCTGGAATGGACTCAGTGTGATCAGGTAATAGCACAGAAAATCCCAGTCCTGCTGAGGGGTAACCAAGCCCCACAGCCACGGTCTGTGTTCAGTGGAAGCGACAGGAGTGGATGGATTGGGATGGCACCCAAGACCTAGACACACAGCTGCTGAAGCAGGCTTTGTCTCTCAACCCTGACCATTTCACTCTGCTTTACATGCTCTTAGCCAGCCTTCTAGGCGCATCTCAAACTGTAAGCTCCTTCCCTAAGCCTTGACTGGCCTCTTTGGGGGAAGATGTCAAGACTTCCCTTGAAGTCTTCATAGCATTTGGTTGGCACTTTCTGATGGCTGGATTGTCATTTATTCACTTTTTCCCACCCCTTCTGGTCTGTCCATCACCTCCTTGAGGATACAGGCAGAGTCTTACCTTGCATTTGGTGTCAGGAAAAGCTGGTGTCTTCATTAAGATGGAGGGAGCCACCTGTTTGAGGGAACCTGTGTTCAGTCGCTCAGTTGTGTCCGACTCTTTGCGACCCCATGAATCGCAGCACGTCAGGCCTCCCTGTCCATCACTAACTCCTGGAGTTCACTCAGACTCGTGTCCATCAAGTCGGTGATGCCATCTAGCCATCTCAGCCTCTGTCGTCCCCTTCTCCTGCCCCCAATCCCTCCTAGGATCAGTATCTTTTCCAGTGAGTCAGCTCTTCACATGAGGTGGCCAGAGTATTGGAGTTTCAGCTTCAGCATCAGTCCTTCCAATGAACACTCAGGACTGATCTCCTTTAGGATGGACTGGTCGGATCTCCTTGCAGTCCAAGGGACTCTCAAGAGTCTTCTNTATTTGGAACCAGTCTGTTGTTCCATGTCCAGTTCTAACTGTTGCTTCCTGACCTGCATATAGGTTTCTCAAGAGGCAGGTCAGGTGGTCTGGTATTCCCATCTCTTTCAGGAGCTTGAACATCTGGAAGTTCACGGTTCACATATTGCTGAAGCCTGGCTTGGAGAATGCTGATCATTATTTTACTAGCATGTGAGATGAGTGAAATTGTGCAGTAATTTGAGCATTCTTTGGCATTGCCTTTTGTTGGGAATGGAACAAAAACTGACTTTTTCCAGTCCTGTGGCCACTGCTGAGTTTTCCAAATTTGTTGGCATATTGAGTGCAGCACTTTCACAGCGTCATCTTTCAGGATTTGAAATAGCTCAACTGGAATTCCATCACCTCCATTAGCTTTGTTTGTAGTGATGCTTTCTGAGGCCCACTTGACTTCACATTCTAGGATGTCTGGCTCTAGGTGAGTGATCACACTGTCGTGATTGCCTGGGTCGTGAAGCTCTTTTTTGTACGGTTCTCCTGTGAATTCTTGAGAAGTTAACACTTCTTGGTTCTGGCTGTTCTGGATCCCAGCTATGGTGAGGGGCTTCTCTGTTGCAGCACACAGGCTCTAGGTGAGTGGGCTCAGCTAAGCCAAGGCGTGTGGGGTCTTCCCAGACCAGGGGTTGGACCCTTATCCCCTGTATTGGCAGGTGGGTTCTTCATCCCTAGACCACCGGGCAAGTCCTGTGTGTTACTTTTCAAAGAACTTGTCCAGGCCATGCCAGTGACCCCCAGCGTTGCCGTCTGATTCGGACCTGAAGGTTTGCTTTAAAAATGAGGTGTCTTTCACTGTGTTACTGGGCACCTTGTTTTGCTAAGAGTTGACTTGGATTCAAACCCTTGGGCAGTAGTCCTTGATTTCCTGGAGTTAAATATAAAAAGAAGAGATATGCCATAAATGGGCTTCCCTGGTGGCTCAGACAGTAAAGAATCCTCCTGTAATGCAAGAGATCTGGGTTCGATCCCTGGATTGGGAAGACTGCCTGGAGAAAGGAATGACAACCCATTCCAGTGTTCTTGCTTGGAGAATCCCATGGACAGAGGAGCCTGGTGGGCTCCAGTCCTTGGGGTCGCAAAGAGTCGGACACGACTGAGTGACTGACACTTTCACCTTTGTGTGACATATTCTAAGAGCTGGCTGAGTGAAATGGTCAATGCATGCATACTACGAGATATGGCAATTTAATCCGTGGCATACAAGATAGTCTTTCTGGCTCTACAGGTTATAGAGTTTATAGCAATATTTATATTCTGCTCTGTGATAAAGACACAACTCGGTGTGCGTGTGTGTCTGTCCACACGTTACGTGTTCTTCCAGCAACTGCAGCATCCTGTCAGAGCACTGTTTGTGTATGAATACTCACATTGTCCCCCGAGGCGAGCAGCAGCAAGGTGACAGGAAGCCTCCACGCTTGGCTTGATGTTGAGGCTGCAAGGTGACGCTAGAGTGCAGCCAGCTGACGTCTGCTTTGCCTTCGTGGTGTCCTGGGAGCAGTGGAGGGGGGTGGTCTTTGAACACTTGGGACCCAGCCCCCAAAGCGAGACCGTGTGGGTGTCCCCGCTTCCCAGCTGCCCTCTGCACTCGGCTTTGCAGATACTCCTGTGGATTCCGTAATTCTTGGGTGATAGTGAGCCTTTAGAGATGCCCGTTTCAAAGAACAGAGCATATACTCCAGGAGCAAACGTAGAATTTAGAAACAGCTCACCGATGTGTTCAGTCTCCACTCTCTGCAGCTGACCCTGCAGGAGGAATCATTCAAAAGACGTTGCGGAGAAATGAAAATATAAGACACCCCTTTACTTTGAAATAAGAGGATCAGAAGGATTCATAAAAAAAGGAATGATAAAGTTTGGTATTTTTATGGAGAATAATGATCCTCTTACAGCTGATTTTATTTTAAAGTTGGGAGGGGCACTCTTAGGGGAATTAAAAAAAAACACCACCACCAGAAGCAAAGTCATTTTCTGAACGGAAAAAGTTTGAAGAAAGCATCTGCCTTTGCTTTTATGTCGGAGACTTTTATTCACATCTTTTAAAAACTGCTTAGAAAGGAGGCTGGTGAGTTTCATGCAAAGATCTCCTTGCTGCGGGCGACAGCTGGCCAGATGTGGAGTGTGGGTTGTGGCCTTGGCTCCATGTGCCTGCGTAGGACCGCGAGGGGCTCACAGAGCCGTCCCTCCCCTTGTGGCCGAGAAGTGAGGACCATCCCTCTGTTGTTAGGAAATGGCAAGTTCAGATGGACGCCCAGCTGTGGCCTGTTGGCCCCACTTAAAGGGAAGATTGATGTGTGACTATACAGCAAACAACTCAAGGTTCTCCTCCAAGGCGACGTCCTCTCTGCCCACCCTCTTGGCTTCCTCCGAGAGCAGATTCTAACTGGGCGACAAGGTCTGATATATTGTGCTGTCTGGAGAGGGAGACGCCAAAAGGCAAACTCTGCAGGATCCAGCGTGTATGTCCTGTGTTCCTTTCTTGTCCCGTAAACAAACACAGCTGTTGAGTGAAAGATCAGTTCTCAGAAGCAATATAAAAACAGCAGTGCCCTGCCAGGGGGACCCCAGCAGGGGGAAAAGGGGTACATGTCCGGGTATCTGCCGGGCACTCTGGGAGAAGCAGGGTGGATGGAGAGGCAAGCCTGGGTTTTCAGCTCAGGCTGAAAAGTGTTTAGAATGATGAGTGTGGGAAGCCCTTGGGGGGAAAGGAGTCTGAAATTTTATCTGCTTTCCTCAGATGAATCCTCTGAATATAAAAGCAGTCAAAGTGTTAGTCGCTTTACTGTCTGAACCACCTGGGAGGCCATACAAGCAGGGGACTGTCCTTCTCTGGAGGGGATGGAAGGGAACATTTATCTTCCCCCTGCTTATTTTAAAATTATCTGCAGCTTCGAGAAAAAGATACTAGGACTTCATGGGCCCAGCAGCCTGTATTTATAGCTATTCCCATTAAAATGAGGGGCTTCTTGAGTAGCTTAAAAGGTAAAGAATCTTCCTGCAATGCAGGAGACCTGGGTTTGACCCCTGGGTCGGGAAGATACCCTGGAGAAGGAAATGGCAACCCGCTCCAGTGTTCTTGCCTGGAGAATCCCCAAGGACAGAGGAGCCTGGTGGGCTACAGTCCTTGGGGTCGCAGAGAGTAGGATGTGACTGAGCTACGAATACACACACACTCGGGTGAAGTCTCAGACCACACTCCTGTCTTTTCCCCCTTGACTGCGCAGACGTGGGCTCGCTGCCTGGAATGCTCACAGCGTGTGTGTGCAGATGCCCGCCGGTGGTCTGTCTCAGTGACGTTCCGTGGGGTCGGGTTTCTGTGGTTCTGTTGCCGTCACACTCTTGTTGCTGGACCTGCAGGGTCCCTGGCAGTAAGGAGGCCTGAGGGAGAAGCCAGGAGGGAGAAGCCAGGAAGGGGTTTATTCTGTGTCTGGAGACCTTATCACCTTGGCTGTTAATGGCTTGAGGGTCTACACCTGCCTTCACTGGACAGACTTGTATTAAACACTTACTGTTTGCCGGGAATTCATCTGACTTCAGGTCCTCTCTCCATGTTGGGAAAGTCGCCATATGTTTGAATTTTTTCTCCTTCTCTATCTACTTGCAATATCATTCTCAGTGCGTCACTGTCTCCTTGGCCCTTGGTCCCTTTAAAGAAGGATCATAGATTAAACTTTCAAAATCACGTGTTAAAACTTGAATAACTCATGTTCCCTCCAGAATGCAAATCCAGGCTTATTCCTTAGCTGGTCCATGGAGTTGCGGCCGGTCACCTGGTGCTTCGTGGACGGTTTTTGCAGAGGCCCACGTGGGGCACACCCTGCACTGGCCAGCTGGACGCTCTGAAGGGACATGCTGCCTCTTCCAAGGGCTGGGGAGCGACCCTATCCCCTGGGGCTCCATCTGCTCGATGACGGTTGGGTCAGACACACGCAGTGTCCTGTTTCACTGTGTTCTAACCAACGGTGACTTAAAATGTTCCAGAAATGGACTGGTCTTGAGAGTTTAAAGCCTCGAGTTTCTGGAGAATTGGTTTTCTGAATCCCTCTCCTGATTGGTTAAGTTGGTTGGCCCAAGGATGCCCGAGTTTGTAGGTTTATTTATCAAAGAGGCTAGGCTACTTTCCCAGAGAGAGGGAAGCCCCAGTTGTTTTCAACATTTTATTTTACCTGCTTCTCAGAATTTTAAGAAGGATGAGGGCAGTTACATCCGCTCTCACCATTATAGGTTAGGAGAAGAATCCCTCTTCCCTGCCCTCCCAAGAAGCAGACTGCTGAGGGGGTCAGTCCTCGCTTGGTCCAGGTTCGCGCTGTTCCGTGTCCCGCCTAGTGTCAGCAAGAATGGGTGAGCGCATCAGACGCACACGGCAACCGAAGCTCAGGCCTCACCTTGTCAGCATCAGCACCATCCAGGGCGAGAGACCCGGTGAGTGTTCTCGCGCGAGCTCGCCGCCCTGGCCCACTTCAGCAGACGCTGGTGGAGGGCAGGTGCTTCCTGTCGCGGCCACAGCAAATTACCCCTGTTGTTCAGTTGCTAAGTTGTGTCCGACTCTTTGTGAACCCACGGACTGCAGCACACTAGGCTTCCCGGTCCTTCGCTATCTCCCAGAGTTTCCTCAAACCCATGTTCATTGAATCAGTGATGCCATCCAACCATCTCATCCTCTGTCACCCCCTTCTTCTCCTGCCTTCAGTCTTTCCCAGCATCGGGGTCTTTTCCAATGAATCAGCTCTTTGCATCAGGTGGCCAGAGTTTTGCAGCTTCAGCTTCAGCATCAGTCCTTCCAATGAATATTCCAGCTTGATTTCATTTAGGATTGACTGGTCTCATCTCCTTGCTGCCTAAGGGACTCTCAAGAGTCTGCTCCAATACCACAATTCGAAAGCATCAATTCTTTGGTGCTAACCTTCTTTATGGTCCAACTCTCACACCCGTCCATGTCGGCAAAGGGATGTCTCTGATTTTTAATACACTGCCTGGGTGTGTCATAGCTTTTTTTTCTCTAAGGAGCAAGTGTTTTTTAATTTCATGGCTGCAGTCACCATCCACAGTGATTTTGGAGTCCAGGAAAATAAAATCTGCCACTGTTTCCACTTTTTCCATTTCTATTTGCCATGAAGTGACGGGGCTGGATACCATGACCTTAGTTTTTTTGAATGTTTCCAGCTTTTTCACTCTCTCTTTTCACCCTCATTAAGAGGCTCTCTAGTTCCTCTTCTCTTTCTGCCATTAGTGACTTCAAGCAACGTGAGCACTGCTCCTACATTTGTGTAGACCAGAGCTCCTATGTGGGCCTCACTGGGTTAACTCCAGGTGTTAACCAGGCTGCATTTCTTAAGGAGGCTCTAGGGGAACCATTGCCTCGCCTCTTCCAATTGATAGAGGCCGCCTGCCTGCCTTGGCCTGGGCTCTTCCTCCATCCTTGAGTCTCTCTCTCACCCTCTTCCTCACTCACTTCTCCTGCCTCCCACGTGTAACCTGACCTGGTTACGTTGGGCCCAGCTGATAACCTGGGATTACCTCCGCATCTCAAAATCTGTGACTTAATTTCACCTGCAAAATCCCTTTGGCCGTATAAGGTAACATCTTCCCTGGTTCTAGGGGTTAGAACGTGATGTTCTGTGGGGCCACTACCCTGCTTGCTACAGTGGGGTTCGTGCCTGGTGGTGGCTGGCCATGCGTAACTGGGACTTTCTGCATTTAGTGTGTGCTCCCAGGTGGCCTTTAGATTTTGTAGAGTTTTGAGGATTGTACCTTAAAAAATTTTATTTTTAACTGGAGAATTGCTTTACAATATTGAGATGGTTTCTGCCATACATCACCATGAATCAGCCACCGGCATACACCTGTGCCCTCCCTCTTGAACCTTCCTCCCACCTCCCACCCGATCCCACCCCTCTAGGTTGTCACAGAGCCCTGGTTTGGAGGCTAGTATCTTACCTGCAGATGTTTTGTGGGGCTTTGTAGTCTTATTTCTGATGAAGAGTTTGCTAAAATGGATTTTTAGAAATAATAGGATAGTATATAATGGCAGACTGTTGTGCTTACATGTAGCCTTGCTCTTTTTAATAATGTACACAATTAAATAAAATCAATAGGTCCATTTGAAGGCATGTCCTTGGTGTGGGAGCCTTTGCTGGGCGACATGGATGAAGAAGATTCCATCCCTGTCTTATCTGAGTCCCACCTGGAGAGTCGGATTTAATAGGTTGGGTGCAGGTGGTGCTTCAAGTTCTCGGCTGTTTTTCTCCCAGATACAAAGCTGCAGGTTTTCGTGTTTTGTTATCTTAGGTAAAAATGTGATACTGTTAGTGTCTTCAAGCCAGGGACAATTTTTACTCGGGTACCAGCTGGTAAATCTTTTATACCTGACAGTTACTGTTATTTTAATCTCTTGACCTAATTCTAACATGCCTGGCCTATTGGAATCTGGTTCTGAGGCTTGCTCTCCTCAAAATGTTTTGTTTCTTGCCTTTTAGTATGCCTTGTAATTTTTTGTTGACAGACATGATGCATGAGGTCAAAGGAACTGCGGGAATTAATAAGCCCTGAGGAATGTGGTGGTGAGGTGGAGGGGAGGAGACGGAATGTGTTCTCCAGTCCTGGGGTTACAGCTCAGTCTTCGAGTGAACCTGTGCTCCTGGCCATGGACTTCAGGGCACCTCGATTTTCACCCCCTGTGGAGGGACAGGGCGGCTTGAGGGAGCGGGAGTGAGGAATTTTCTTGCTCTCAGGCTGGTTGGTCTCTAGTGAAATAATTTCCCATGATCTTATGGCTCGTTATGAGCAGAGTGGCCAGGTGGGTTTCAAAATGACCACTTTCCCCCTCTTCCTGTTGGAATCCTGAGGGGATTTTTCTTTGCTCTTCACTGTGAGAGCCTGGTTGAGTTCCTGAAGAAGGTGAACCAACCATCTGAGAGCCTGGGGTCCCCCTGGAGTTTTAATTCTCAGAATTGTCTGCAGCGACCCTCACCCCCCATCTGCAATTCTATCCAATCAAGTTCAGGATTTCCTACCCCAGGGCTGGTTCCCACAGCGACTTCTGCTCATGAGTCTCTGCTCCTGTCCATTTCAATCCTCTATCTTTGTCCATCTCTCCAAGGTCAGGGGCAGTGTCTTGCCTGTGACCTCACTTCTCTGATGGGTCCAAGAAGAGTTGCTGGTTTTCAGTTTGTTTCGCTTTGCTATTTGTTCTTAGAATGGACTGGTGACTTCCAAGATCCTTGCATGCCAAGCCAGAAGGGAAAGGGACTAGCTTTCCGTGGCACTGGGCGCCCTGCCTGCGTCCGCGCTGGATCCCCTGGGCTTCCCAGACTCTCCCGAGGGCTCTGCCCGTGCTGCCTGCGCTTCTCCGGGCTGCCTGTCTCCCGGTGTCGTTTACCTGATTCTGAACCTCCGTCTCTGGCCCCATGGTGGCCTCACCTCGACTTCCTCGCCGCGTGTGCTCGGCATTCCCAGTTTTTCTCCTGTTCAGGCCGATTCTTGAGGCTCCCCTGGAAAGTGGCCACCCCAGGCGCACCTGGCCACCCTGCCAGGGATCCGAGGGTCTCTTCCTCCTCGTTTCAGAGGACTGGCTGCTGCTTCCCGTCTCATGATTCTGCACGGTGAAGGAGAGTGTCTCCCTTGAGACACTTGGCCGTGACGCTTGACTTGCGCCCTTCTTGTTGTACTCACCACACTCCGTTATGCCCGGTCAGGTATTTTGTTCTCGTTATTCTTTTCTGCCACACTGTAAACTGCAAACACCAGGGGTCTCCGGATCAGGTCTTAATCACTGCTGTCACCGCTCAGCACCTGCAAGGTCGGCGGTGAGGAAATCTAACGAGCTTTACTCCACTAACTAGATTAAACCATTTAAAGGGATCACAGATTCCCCAAACCCAGCGGACTCAGTACATACATGATGTGTCAGTATCACAGTGTAGGTAGGATGAACAAAGGCAAACACGGTCCTCGATGTCCCAGTGGTTCCTGAATTAGAACGGAGACGGATTGCGGGTGAGAGGAGCCAAGCTGGATGTTGGAAAGAATGAGGCTGAGCCGCACTCTCAGCTCTTTGTAACCCAGACTTGCTGAAAGGATGAGCAGCCTGGGAACTGCCTAAGTCAGCGGTTTGGTTTGTTAGGTTTGAGAATCACCTGAAGTGCTTTTAAATTCCTGATGTCCAGGTTGCAGCCCACCCCAAATCTATCTCGGTGTCTGGGGTGGGCGCTGAGCATCTCACTCTTAAAGACACCCCAGCAGATTCCGGGCTGCAGCACAGTTGGCAAGCCAGGGGCTTCTGCTTCGGAATCTGAGAGGTTGGGGGTCAAGTTCAGCGCAAATGTCTGTGGTCATCACCTCTCTATTAACATGGCTTCTGCCAGGTTTGTTTTTCTGCAGTTTTGAGCCTCAGAATTGAAAGTCTGAAAGATTTATCTGGTAAATTCACAGAGAAATCAAGTGTGGGGAAAATATTTAAGGTAGAGTTTTGGAATGTCAGGGAAAATATTTTGGAATAGTACTAGAATTTGCAAATTGTAATTTATAATTGCAATTATTTAAAAAAAAACAAAAAATGATGCAGAGAGGTTGATTTTTTTTTCCTGGGATTCCACTGTATCCATCTTCAAATAAAGATAAACTTGAAATTTTCTTTCCAAGATTCTTAACTATCTTTTCCTTGTCTTTCATCATTTAGGACCTCTGAGAAGCCCTGGATATTATATATTTTTATTATAAAATATATAATCACAACAGTGGGCAACCTTCAAAGCAGTGACTTGTATAAACACATTTTCTAATGTTGAGTCATTCTTGCATCCTGGAATAAACCCTTCTCATGTACAAATATTTCAATAGACACCTATATTTAGTATCTTTGGATATAGTCAAATGAGAGCACTGTACATTTCCATTTTCTATCCTTATTCAGTTTTGATATGCGTTATATAGCTACTTAGAGTATGAACTTAAAAAATGATTCCAGAAGCTTTCTTCCTTTTTTTAAGTGCATGGAACAGTTTATATACATGGTATAAAACACTTAAAAAAATAAGCCAGGTCCTGTTTTTAAGCAGTTGAACATCCTTTTACCTGAATTGCTAGCTGAGTGCGTATTCATGATGTGTAACTCAGTTGCTCCAACTCTGCCACCCCATGGACTGTAGCCCACCAGGCTCCTCTGTCCATGGGAAGAACACTGCAGTGGGTTGCCATTTCCTCCTCCAGAGGATTTTCCCAACCCAGGGATCAAAGCAGCGTCTCTTGCGTTGGCAGGCAGACTTGGCCACTAGCGCCACCTGGGAACTGTTGGTCTAACGCAGGTGTCAGCGGGGCCCATCTGGCTCCTTCAGCCCTAGACTTGGTGGCGTTGTTACATCGCCCTCCAGCTGCTGTGGTGGTGTCTGTGCGGCTCTGCTGGCTGCAGCCCTGGGTGTCTGCTTCTGTGCCTGGAGGGTCAGCCCTGAGTGGCCTTGGCTGAGACATCTCCCCTCCCGCATCATCATGTCACACACAGGGTTTTATGTGAGGTCATTACTGTCCTTAGTCCCATTGCTCAGACGAGGCAGCTGAGGCGGAGAGGTTCCATAACTTTCTCCAAGGTCGCAGAGTGAGTGATGGAGCCAGACCCTGGGCTCTCGCAGCCCAGCCCCAAGTCTGTGTTCTGATGCTTTTTATAGTCATGCAATGTTGCCTTGCTGATAGATCTGATTGAAGACTTTGAATGGGGGAGGCTGCAAAGGGGGGGCCCAGGGGGTGGAGACACAGCAGACTTCGTAGTGCAAAACCGGACACCTCGCCAGTCATTGCTTTCAGACGTCCTTTCGGTTATCACTAGATGGAGCTTGTTGCTCGGTGTGCCCCGGCGTTGCCCATCCTCCCTTCTCGGCGCCCCTGGGAATGCCACGTTCATCTTGCTCTGTTTCCCGGAGCACTTCTGCCCTCCCCCAGCATCGCCACGCTCATCCAGGTCCTAAGCCACGTGAGGGTCCCCAGAGAATGGGGACACCTTTCCATTTCATTGTCCTCGTTCGTTGTGGGGGGATGTTCCTAAGTCATCCTTCTCACTGTTGCCTGTGCAGAACCACGCCTGTAGGGGAGTCTTTTTCTGGCTGAATCTCGAGTCTGTCCCATAGCTGTAAAGGCCCACAGCCCGTTTGGTTAGTATCAAATGTATTGATTTATAATACGATGTGATCGTGACTCTTGAGACCAGACAAATGCAGGCAGATGGTGGGACGTTCTCCCCCTGGGAATGGCCAGCCAAGTGTCAAAAGTGGAGGCCAGTTTATTGATGTGCAGTGAGGTTGATCACTGCCAACACGATCAAGTACTTGTGTCCTCCTGCAGGACCTGTCTCCTGGGGATCTTCTACTTCGGGAATCACGCTATAAATAGGTGATGAGGCCGAACTGGGACTAGACTACAGGAGCTTCTAAGATCGGGATCTCCGGGGCCAGTCTGGACGTGGGTGGGTAGAACCTGTCTGCCTGCAACTCTGGCCCCTTCCCTCCTAAGGTCTGGTGACCAGTGGTGACAAGCACCCCCCTTTGCTCACTGTCCAATTAGCACGTTCCTACCTTCTTCCTTCAGATATTTTGTGGAACATTTGATCTGATTACTCTAATACCTTGAGAGCCTAGGAATGGATCTTTCTCTTTATGATGGCTGAGTTGGATTCATTATGAGTTGCTTTAAAATTTTGTTTTCCAAAGGCAGTTTTCTCTTGTTTCAGATTCTCAGAGGGGATTTCTCACTTTAGCGCTTGTACGCTGTTCATAGGCAGGAAGATGACTAAAGATACTCAGAAGAAACTGGATTCTTGGTTTGCACAGAATTTTGTCCAACGGATGCTGTTTCTGTCGTTCCTACTTGTACATGCTCTCACGTGAGGCATATAAAACCCAAGTGTAACCCTCTGTTGGCCCCCACCTCTGTCCACACATGTACACAGCCCAGTAGACCCAGTTTTCTTGTAGATGGTGGCATTTGGGGCAAAGCCAGGTACATCCTGTTTCCCTTTGGAAGGAAGGGCTGAGAACACCTGCTTTGAGTCCTGTTCATTCATCACAATGTGTTTTTCTAGTGAACGTGGTTGGGGTGGGGTCCTGGGGAGGAAGGGCACAGCAGAGATACTGGTGGAGTGCCCTCTGCAGACGGGATAAGTGACAGGGAAAGGATGGATAAGCGGGCCAAACTTGGCCACAGGCCTGGACCATGTATAAACATAAACTGATAAAGAACCTGCAAATTATTCAGATGACTCTGGAATGTGTGCCTTAGTTCTGTTCCCATTAGCATGTGTGCACATTTGCAGACTTTCAAAAGAGCATCCTTAAGTAAATTTTTTTTTTTAAGAGCATAGGAATAAAGAGAAATGTGAACAGTGGATAAACTGAGGCACTGGACTTAAAAATGTCAGTAGTAGATAATTCTATGGTGAACCTTCTAGTGTCATTAATCCGAATGCAGGTGAATGGATTATATGGGGTTTCCACATGTTTGTCCTGCCTTTGGTCTTCATATCTGGGCAGAGTTAGAGGGACAGGTTCCTTCCCTCCCTTGCTCTTTCTCCTGGGAGAGACCCTTTGCTCGAGTATGGGGGTGACGGCTCGTTACCCCATCTGTAGTGATTTCTCAGGACTGTATGAAAGGCCCAAGAGCCCAGCACGTCTTCGACTATCACATCTGGTTATCTTCAGAGGGTCCGTTTCTTTCCAGCCTCGCTGGCCCAGGATTGACTGGTCCTGAGCCAAGCTGCCGAGTGGACAGCAGTTAGTGATGGGACTTGGATTTTGCCAAATGGGTCCCGCAGGTTAGAGTAAGCTTCCCCCCCCAAATCGGCTTCTGCATGCAGAGATCCACCTGGTGCCTGGTTAGCTCCAGGGTCTGGGGGGCTCCATCGGGTCTGTGGCAGAGAGAACCCTCAGCTCACCAGCTCCTGTTCTGACTGCTTCCTTTCCACCCAGGAAAGGGCCAGGAGACGAGGGAGACTGGGGATAGCCCTGATTCATCTAACTTATAAAAAAATGTGACTCTTTTTCAGACTCTAGTATTTTATTACATCTGGTTATGAGTCACTGTGGTTGAAAAACCACTGGGCTCAGAAGAGGCTTGCTTGGCCGGCACGGTGCTGGTGGCAGGCGGGCAGGGGAGGTCCCGAGAGGTGAGCAGTTGATGGCAAGCGTGCTCTGCTCATCCCCAAGCACCAGGGGGCAAGAAAAGTGGGGAAGAAGACCTAGGCAGTGGGCAGAGCCCAGTCAAAGAATGGAGGACGGGTTGCATGCTCACTGTGGACCTGGCCCATCTGGCAGTAGAAGAATGTCTTGTCTCAACATCTATGACATCCTGTGTGGATCAGGCCTACAGTTTCACATACTAGAAAACTAGAGCTCGGCGTGTGGCAGTCCCTGACTTAGCTCATTTAGCCGTCAGCGGCAGCGCCAGGCTGCAAACCTGTTTCGCCTGCTCTTTCTTTCACATCACAGCTGCTGGCTCACCTGGCGGCAGACTCCTGCTCAAGAATTGCATGTTCCCAGCAATTCTGCAAGGGGAGGAGAGCAGGGTTCCAGCATCAAGAGTGAGACTGGAGTGGTCTCGGCATCCAACTGGGCACAGATGGGGGCCTGACTGAAGGCAGCTGCCGGCAGTGGTCGGTCATGTGTCTCCTGATGGCTTTGTGACTTAGGTGACTGGGGTGGATGGGAAACCCGGGGTCTGGTCCCCAGCCAACTCCACTGGGACTGTTGTGTGCCTGTTGGTTTTTTAAAATTCGTTTACGTTTGTACATTTTGATCTCCTTCAGCTCTCTCCTCCAACACACACACACTTTGCCCCTCTGACAACCGCTGGTCTGTTCTCCGTGCCTGTGCGTTTGTTTCGATTCTACACCTAAGTGAGACCGTGCGGTATTTGTCTTTCTGTTTGACTTGCTTCATTTAGCATAACGCTCTTATGGTCTGTCCATGTTGTCACAAATAGCAGGCTTTCCTTATTTTTATGTCTGAAAAATATTCCATTGTGTGTATATCTGGGCTTCCCGAGTGGTGCTAGTGGTAAAGAACCCACCTGCTAGTGCAGGAGACCTAAGAGATGCGGGTTCAATCGCTGGGTCAGGAAGATCCCTGGAGGAGGGCATGGCAACCCACTCCAGTATTCTTGCCTGGAGAATCCCATGGACAGAGGAGCCTGCCGGGCTGCAGTCCCTGGGGTCACAGAGTCAGTTACAGCTGAGTGGCCAGGCACGCGTGTATTGTATGTGTACACCACATTTTCTTTTTCCGTTCATCCGTCGGTGAACACAGGTTGTGTCTGTGTCTTGACTGTTGTTAAAAATGCTGCAGTGAACGTGGGCGTGCAGATATCTTTTGGAGTTAGTGTTCTCCTTTCCACTTCTTATATTCCCAGAAATGGAGTTTCTGGACCGTATTATAGTTGTTTTTAAGTGTTTGAGAACTATTGTTTTCCATAGGGGCTGCGCCAATTTATTTTCCCACCAACAGTGTACGAGTTCCCTTTTCCCCACATCCTCATCTAAGCTTACTATGTGTCTTTGGATGATAGAGTGTCAGGTGATAATTGCATTGTAGCTTTTTTCCTCCTAGTTTTATTGAGATATAATTGACGTACAGCACTGTGGAAGTTTAAAGTGTATAGCATAACGATTTAACTTACATCGTGAAATGATCATCACAGTTGAGTAAGCCTCCATCTTTTCAAATTGATCCAAAATTAAAGAAATAGAAAATAAAATGTTTCCATTGTGATGGGAATTCTTAGGATTGACTCCTAACAACTTTCATATAACATACAGCAGTATTAGTTCTGTTTTGTCATGGTGTATATTATATCCCTAGTGCCTGTTTATCTTATCACTCGATCTCATTATGGTTTATTATCTACATTTCCTGATGATTAACGTAACTGTTGACCATCTGGATGTCTTTTTTGAAACCTGTTCTTTGGAACCTGTTTTCTTTGGAGTTTTGGCTAACTGGGAAGAGGGCTTGGACTCAAGCTGGAAGCTTCTAGAAAGGGGATGATTCAGTGTGAGAGTGAACCTCCTGCCTCAAGGTGTTTGCTCGAAGAAGGAGGGCTTCCTCTGGCTGGTGGATGCAGGATGTATGGAATGTCAGCTTGGTCAGCATCCGCTCCATCCTCCTCTTAGAGTCCCTTTCTAGAAGTGACGTCCATTCCCCCATCCATACCTCGTGGGGGAACTGAAGTATAGGCTTACATGAGGTGTTGGGAGGCGCCCGCTTGCAGGTCGGTGTGTATTTTGGGGCCAGCTGCTTCCCTGGGGCCAGCTGAGATTGTTGTGGTCCTGGGGCCGCTGTGGGCCAGTGGCTTCCTGACCACCCACTGGCTGCCCCTCAGGTGGGCTGTTCTGGAAGGTTGCTCACTCCAGAGGCTGCACCTCCTGCCCTTCGACCAATTTTATCAGCACGTCTTTGCCTGAATTAAGATCCTTCCTGCCTCACATTGCTCAGCTGGCTCTGTGATCTGCACTTGCACCCTGGCTACACGGGGGAGTCACTGAGCGGTGGTGCCCAGGCAGCCTCCATGCCGGGATGGCAGAACCGGCGAGGCTCCACCGCCCACCCTTTCTTCCGGGCGTTTTGTTTTATTTTTAACATTCTCTGGTTTCTTTGAGGCGGGTCTTGGTTGCAGCACACAGGCTCTTCGGTGCGGCCCATGGACTCTAGTCGTGGGTCATGAGCTCCGAAGTGCGAGGGTTCCGTGGTTGTGGTGCCCAGGCTAAGCTTCTCCGTGGCACGTGGGATCTTCCCAGACCAGGGATTGAACCCATGTCCCCTGCATTGGGAGGCGGATTCCTAACTCCTGGGCCATCAGGAAAAATCTCCCGTTTATTTTTATAAACTTTTTACTTTGAAATAAGTTAAAGCTTTTAGAAAGGGTGTGATGTCATATCTGTTAAATGGTTTAACTAAATCAGATGATAAGAATTTATAATTGTGTCCATGTTTTGCAAGCGCAAGGCCTAAAACCTATAATTTCCTTTGCATTGCTCCTTCGAGAAGAAATGCATTTCCAAAGTACTGGGAAAAGAGAGGAAATCCATCCAAGGAACCCTGGGCCAGCCTCTTGCATGGGCCATGTACACACTGCATGGCAAGCGAGTAGCACGGGTAGCAAAGACGAGCTCCTGGGATTGTGTTCCTGCTCCCTGGCCTCCCCTAGACCGCGTTAGTAAAGCCATTCTTGTAACAGCATTTTTGTAGTGATTCTGTATGCAAGTGTTGATGTTATCACTTAGGCTGGCAGGTCTGAGGTCCTGATTATTGCTGACGTTCAGTCACTCAACCATATCTGACTCTCTGACTCCGTAGACTGTAGCAGGTCTAGCTCCTCTGTCCTTCGCTATCTCCCGGGGTTTGTTCAAACTCAGGTCCATTGAATTGGTGATGCCATCCAACCGTCTCATCCTCTGTTGTCCCCTTCTTCTCCTGCCTTCAGTCTTTCCCAGCATCAGGGTCTTTTCCAATGAGTTGGCTCTTTGCATCAGGTGGCCAAAGTATTGGAGCTTCAGGACTGATTTCCTTAAGGATTGACTGGTTGGATCTCCTTGCTGTCCAAGGGACTGTGAAGAGTCTTCTCCAGCACCACAGTCGGAATGCATCAACTCTTCGGTGCTCAGCCTTCTTTAGGGCCCAGCTCTCACATTCACACATGACTACTGGAAACACCATGGCTCTGACTCTACAGACCTTTGTCGGCAAAGTGGCGTGTCTGCTTTTTACTATGCTGTCTAGATATGTCATAGCTTTTCTTCCAAGGAGCAAGCATCTTTTAATTCCAGCAGAATGGGAACCGTCAACAGCCTTGTTTGCTGTGGTCGGTGGACTGCACGTGGATTCTGGAGACGCAGACAGCCGGAAAGAACTCAGCAGATGATTCTAAGAATCTCTGAAAGCAGTTTCAAAATATTTGTGTTAAAAGCTTCAGCAGCAGATGGAAGGCCCGAGCAGAGTGATGTTGTAAGAGACACTGAACTTGGAACCAGAGGAGTTGGGTGTCAGGCCTTGCTCTGCAGTCTTAAACTGAGCTATTTAGCAACGGCTGGTCTTGGTCATCTCATTTGTGGAAACATAGGGGTTGAAAAGATCATTATGGCATCCCTTCTGGCTTTAAAGGTCTAAATCTCTAAGTTATTACTGGCCCCGTGACTGCTATCCGATAGCTTGGTTGTCTGATTGACTCCTTGGGGCTGAGGGGTGGACCCACGGCACAGTCACAGCATGTCTCCTTTGCCTGTGCAGTTCAGGTGGTCCTGATGCTCACGCACTCACTGTGATGACTCCTCACCGAGTCCAAGTTCAAGCTGTAGCTGACAGGTGCTTAGCCTCTCATGCCGTCCTCATTGTACCTGGTGTGGAATAGCCTTCATTCTCCAGAGGCTCGAGGCTATTTACTGCGTGTTACTATTGTGAACCAAGAGTGTGAGACCTTGGCGAGAAGTACCCCGTGATGGGTTCTCACCAGCAAGCCGTGAGCATCAGGTTCACGCTGTGGAATGTTGCAGTGTTTCGTGCCCTGCTTTGCAAATTTATTCGTTCATTCACATATTACACAGATACTTATTGCGTGCTTTTTATGCGCCACACATTATACCATGGGATACAGGATGGACAGAACTCGTGGATTCTGGGCCATGGGATAAATATTAATAGCAGCCACAACCAGCAGGTACACGCAGATGGGGACGTGGGTCAGGGAGAAACTGTCCTGGATCCTACAGGTGAGTTAAGATTCACCTGGAAGCCAGGGGTGGCTGGAGGGAATGGAGGTGAAGAGGAGGTGTTTCCGTAGGTGCTACGGAGAAATATGAGATGAGGAATTCACAAGACTTTTCTCAGTACGAGTTGAGCCACTGGCATCCCTCTGTGTGGCCGCCTGGATGAGTCAGTCACCTGGTATCTGCAGGCTGTGGAGACCCCGCTTGTTCTCTGGAAATGTCTGGAGCACCCACAGCCACCACTGAGGGCCTAAGATACTTTTTTCCCCCAAATTTCTTGCATTCTCTCAAAAATCATGCAGATTTTTCTTCCTGTTCATAATACACCTTGATTATTTTTAATGTAAAAGTGTGAAAGTCGCTCAGTCGTGTCTGACTCTTTGTGACCCCATGGACTCTACAGTCCATGGAATTCTCCAGGCCGGAATACTGGAGTGCGTAGCCTTTCCAGGGATTGAACCCAGGTCTCCTACATTGCAGGCGGAGCCACAGGGAAGCCCATTGTTGATGTAATGTGTTATCACCTAAAGAGTAAAGTGAAGACCCCACGAAGATGATTCATCATCAGCCTATGAAGCTGGCCTCTCACGAGCAGAGTCCAGGGACCCAGGCTCACGTTCCCCAGCTGCAGGAATGTGGAAGGTCAGCTCTGCCTGTTTCCCACTATTTGCATTCCAGTCAGAGCTGACCTTCTTTGCTTGGCAGTCCAGGTCACATGAGCTCTTCTTGATTACTGGGGAGGAAATTGCTAAGGTTCTTCATCAATTCCCATGACTTAGTTCAGTGTTTATAATCTCTCCTCTGTGAGTCTAAAACTAAGGTAAACATTCGGGGTGGCAAAGAAGGCATCTTTGTTTGTCATCGCTTGAGAAGAAACGACACACGTTTTTAGTAACTTTCTATTCATTCCGCTCACATTAAGATGAAATAGCACTTCAAATATAAGACTTTCTATGTTTTTATTGACAATATTAATGATACCATTAGACAGCGACCTTAGTTGGTTATGTAGCCAAGGGAAGAATCAAAGGCAAATATTACAGTGCTTGGAAATAATGTTTGACTACTGATGAAGCCAAACTCAGAGCTGAAATCAGAATCCGGCACTTTGTTATACAATTGTGTTAATACCCGTTTCGTTTTGGCCGTGCTGGGTCTTTGCTGTCACTCAGGCTTTTGTCTAGTTGTGGGGGCGGGGGCTTGTCCTCCAGTTGTGGTGCTTAGGCTTCGTATTGCCGTGGCTTCTCTCCCTGTGGAGCATGGGCACCAGAGTGCGTGGACTTGGGCAGTTAATGGCACGTGGGCTCACTCGTTGTGGTTCCTGGGCTTAAGCACAGGCTCAGGAGGTGTGGGTCACGGACAAAGCTGCTCTGCGGCACGTGGGATCTCCCCGACCCAGGGATGGAACCCATGTCTCCTGCACTGGCAGGCAGATTCTTCACCACTGGACCACCAGGAAAGCCCGGGAATCCAGTGTTGAGATAGTTGCCCAAGGTATACACGAAGACTGAGAGGACTTCTCACATGGCCCCTTTCAGTTTTCCACTTCGGCCAGGAACTTTAATTAGCACATTGAGAAGAGACTTTCATAGAGACTTTGATGTTACAAAAGATCAGTTTAGCAGAGGAAGTAACATGACCCTAGGCTGTCCGCTTTCTAGATTTGTGGTTTGTTTTCTTGGGTCTCCAGGAGGAAGGTGGTGCCCAGGGAACTCCTCCTCTTTATTTTGTCATCAAGCTCCCTGCCCATTTCCACTGTTTCTGGAGGAAGAACCTCATAGTGTCCACTGGGTCACCAAGGCTGTTTCCGCAGTGCTCCGCTCCCCCAGTTTGTTCTTACGCCTCACTTCCCTGCTTTACTATTGGTGGTTGTCAAATTAGGGGCTTCCTTGGTGGTTCAGATGGTAAAGAACCTGCCTGCACTGTGGGAGACCCAGGTTCAATCCCTGGGTTGGGAAGATCCCCTAGAGAAAGGGAATGGCTATCCACTCCAGTATTCTTGCCTGGAGAATCCATGGACAGAGGAGCCTGGCGGGCTCCAGTCCGTGTTGTCAAATTGAAAGTAGTAAGTATAACACATGTTTAGATAATGTATCTTATGTTAACATTCCCGTTGATTCGGGAAGACAGGCCATGCCTTGAGCTCCCCATGACAGTAGTGAAAAGAAGCGGAGAGGATGTATGTACACAGAAAAGGCACACAGCAGGGTGAGAATCCTGCAGACCAGTTAGGGGTTAATGTAGTCACAGCTTGAATAGGTATTTAAATAGTCCCAGAGCTCTTCTTAGAAAGTCCAGCACCCTCATTAGCCCTGCACAAAGAAGTGATAACCAGAAACGGTTGATGCTTTAGAGCTCGAGAAGGTCCCATAGCTTTCTGGATGCCAGCCTCACCTTCGGGGTCCCTCAGGAAGCGGGGCGTCTCCTGTGCCCCGTCAAGGAAGGATATCTTCCAGCTGAGAAGCTCGCCCTTGACCTGGGAGGCATCTTCTCGATCAGGGTGCACGGTCAGGTGAAGGACAGAGGCCGGGTTGGCCGGATCAACCCTGGGTGCCGGTAGGTGGCCCCCGAGTGCACCTCAGCTGTCAGGCCGTTAACACTCGTCCTGCGTGTGCACACCACACACTCACAGATGCGTACACACAGGCACACATCAGGTTAGGAGAGAGTGGACATGTTTCTACGCACTGTGGTTTTAAAAAATTATACAAAGTCATCCATGAATACTTGCTTTATTGGGGCACTCTCTTTAGAGCCCCTGGTCAGCTGCAGCAAGCCCTTCCCTCAGGTGCCTGTTCTGGTCGGGGAGACGGAGGATACACGGGGCTCCCGCAGGCCAGCTGCAGACATAGGGAAGGCCTTGTTTCTTAGGAGACGTCTGGCGCTTGCAGGCTCGGGGAGGGAGGCGGGGGAGAGAAGTGGGGAAGAGCTGGAGGAGCTGGGGCCAGTGTTAAAATAAAGCAAAACCAACACGTCAGCCTATGAAGACCTGTATCTCTCTGGCATCATCATTATTTTAATAAACAGGAGGGGGGAAAAGCTGAAAGTAAGGCGTCAAACCCGAGCAAACACATCAGAACGGCCGAATTAGTTCCCTGTGCAAACACGCCTCTCTATTTAAAGCTGGGGTGGCTCAGTGACCCTCCTTGGAGGCCGCTTGCCTGGGCGGCAGAGACTTTGGGCCCCGTGGCTCCCGCCCCGCCTGGGGCCGCGCCTGCATATGTCGGTGTTTCCTTTGGCTTCCAGAAGGTCACATAACGATGGCATGGCCCTTCTGTTTCCCCACCTTTCCCAAAATGAGTGCTAATAACTTCTATATAAGGAACATTACCTGTTGGTTCAGGAGGCCGGTTACCTGCCCGCTTTCAGAGACGCATCTTCCTGGAGCGGGCAACCGTGCCGTTTGGAAATTACTTTAAATAACTGTTTACTGACTGTCGGCTGACCTTCAGAGCACAGTTGGAGACTGTGGGGAGAGGCGTGTTGGATCAGACATGAGGAGGAGGTGACCTTTCAGGCGCCCTCGTCTCAAAGCAGCGGGAGTACACGGAAGGTAAATGTGCCTTGTAGGGAAGTAGGTGTGTGTGCGTGTGTGACATTAAAACCCAAACGTTCCCAACAGCTAACCTGTACTGAGCACGGTGCAGGTAACACTGCGCTCCATTCTTGGAGTGTGCCGTCTGGTTCTATTTCCACGACAACCCTGGAGGTGTTCATGTTAACCTCATTTTAGAGATGAGCAGACTGATGCTCTGAGGCAGCTCAGTGCCTTGTCCAGGCCTCAGAGTCGGCGGCAGCACAGTCCAGGTGTGTCTTGCGTTCGAATCCCACCCCCGACCGCTGGAGCGTTCTGCCTCTGAGCGAGTGAGTGAGCGCGGAGCTGTTTCCTGGGCGTTGCTTCTGCGGCTGGGTGTCGGTAAGTTTCTTTAAGTGAAGGACAGGGAAAGCTTGAAAGAAGTAGAGAAACTGAAACTGCTGTCATAGTCTTGGGATCTCATGCGTTGAGAAGAGTCTTGTGTGTACACACACACACACACATTTATTTGACTGTGCCAGTGTCTTAATGGGGACATGTGGGATCTAGTTCCCTGACCAGGGATCAAGCCCAGGCCCTCTGCACTGGGAGCGCAGTCTTAGCCACCGGACCACCTCGGAATTACCAAGATGGTCTTGCTTTGACCCCGCCCCGTTTCCCTGGAGTTTGGTTCTATGAAGTGACTTCCCAGATTCTTCCTCTGAATGAATCAAAGCAGAGCTTGTCTCGAGCCCAGGGCACCAGACTCTTCCCTCATCTGGGGTTTCTCTTATCTCTCTCGTTCTTTTGATGCTTAGTCATCCTCTTGCCTGGCTGGTTATCTTCTCCCCTTGTTCAGTCCCTCAGTCATGTCTAACTCTTTGCCGTCCCACGGACCGCAGCACGTCAGGCTGCCCTGCCCTTCGCTGTCTCCCAGAGTTTGCTCAGATTCATGTCTATTGAGTTGGTGAGGCTATCTAACCATCTCATCCTTGGTCGCCCCCTTTTCTGCCTGCCCTCAATCTTTCCCATCATCAGGGTCTTTTGTAAGGAGTTGACTCTTTGCATCAAGCGGTCAAAATATTGGCGCTTCAGCATCAATCTTTCCAGTGAATATTCAGGATTGATTTCCTTTGTGTCTTATTTCTCCAATAAGATGATAAACATTTTGAGGGTAGGTGCTGTCCAATTTCTTTGTTTTCCCTCAGATGTATAGGTGTTCAGATATTTCTGATGTTACCATAACATTAGGCACTCCATGCAACCTGGGGAGGAGGGGTAGTATTTCCTGACTCTGCAGCTGGTGGCCAGATGGTCTTGGCAATTTCTGGACCCCTGCGGGTCTCGCGAAGGAGTCCACCAAGAGGACCGGAGCACTGGCCGGGTCACCCAGGCTACAGCCCTCCAGGTGTTTGTGGCAGTCCAGCGAGCACAGTGCATTCGAGGGTGCACACTGCCCTCAGGTGCTGGCCATGGTGCCGAGTGTGCACACTGCCCTCCAGTGTGCTGGCCGTGGTGCCGAGTGGCCACGGTGCCCTCTGGGGGGTGCTCAGGTTACTGCCTCCACTCATCACCACCTGGGCGGATTTCATCTCTGCTGCTGCTGCTAAGTCGCTTCAGTCGTGTCCGACTCTGTGCGACCCCATAGACGGCAGCCCACCAGGCTCCCCCATCCCTGGGATTCTCCAGGCAAGAACACTGGAGTGGGTTGCCATTTCCTTCTCCAATGGATTTCATCTCTAAGGAGCTTTTAACTTGCAAGCAGCGTGCTTAACTGAGAGTGATCGTGAAATGCTGTGACTCGTGCAGAGAGCGGTTGCTGTCCAGAGTGGTCTCAGGTGGGCTCATCCGTTGCCTCTGGAAGGTGCGCCGACGAGGCCAGGAGCCCCGTTTCAGAGACGGGGACACCAAAGCCGGGAGGACACTCACGGAGCAAGGAGGTGCCATCTGAGGCCAGGGAGGGGCCTCTGTGGTGCCCACGGTGACTTTCTGTGGTGTCTGGGGTGGGGGAGGGAGCGCTTGGCTCTGCACGCGCTTTCCTCCCTGAAACCACAGGCTGCCTCTGGGAAACCGGTTTGCAGCTCTGGTTCACCTCATCCTACCTCGCTTCATGGGCCGCGTGTGCTGGTGTGTGTTTGACTTAAGGCGAACCTAGATAGCGCACACACCCAGTCGTTTATTTCGGTGCTGTTTCTGCTTAGCTGTGGCGCTCATTCGTCACGACTTATTCTGGGCAGCCGAGAAGCTCCCGCCCGTGTCATCTGTGACCAGTTTAATTCTGTGTCTCCGGGTGTCACCACTGGTACCAGACTGACCGCCCACCCCAGTAGCATTTTTGGTTCTTTGTTTCTTTTTAAAACCCAAGGTAAACCCTGCATACTCTTAGTTTTCCTTAATCCTTGAATTAATCCAAGTCCTTCTTTTATGTCCCATATAGATTCTACCTAGTAAGCAGACAATAAGTATTTGTTAAATGTGAGTGAGCAGTTGTATTTGTATCCTGTACCCTTTGCAACTTTCTAATCCAAACAGTATATGGTAGTCCCCCCCTCCCCCGCTCCTTATCTGTGAGTTTACTTTGTGGGCTTACCGAGATCAGCTGCCTTTGGAAAACAATACATGGAAAATTCCAGAAATAATTCATAAGTTTTATTTTTTGTGTTTTATGTTTTAATTTTTATACTGAAGTATAGTGGATTAACATTGTTGTGTTAGTTTCAGGTTACAGGAAAGTGATTCCGTTTTGTATATACATGTATCTATCGTTTTTCAAATTCTTTTCCCATTTAGGTTATTATAGACTATTAAGCAGAGTCCCCTGTGCTAAACAGTAGGTCCTTTATTTAAAATATAGCAGTGTGTACATGTCAACCCCAAACTCCTGATCTATTCTCCCGCTGACCCTTCCCTGCTGGTAACCATCAGTTCCTTCTCTAAGTCTGTGGGCCTGTTTCTGTCTTATGATTAAGTTCATTTGTGCCATGTTTGGCTTCTGCATATGAATCATATCGTGTGATAATTGTCTTTCTGTCTGACATCACTTAGTATGATCATCTCTGAGTCCGTTCCTGTTGCTGCAGGTGACACTTCATTCTCTCTAACGGCAGAATAATAGTCCATTGTGTATATCTGTACCACGTATTCCTAACCTGTTTACCTGTCAATGGACATTTAGGTTGCTTCCGTGCTCTTGGCTGTGGTAAACAGTGATGCCATTCATGGGGTGCATGTATCCTTTTGAACAAGGCTTTTCTCTGGACATGCGCCCAGAAGTAGAATTGCTGGACGACGTGGTGGTTCTAGGGCTTCCCTGGTGGCTCAGATGGTAAAGAATCTGCCTGCAGGAGACCCAGGTTCAATCCCTAGGTCAGGAAGAGCCCCTGGAGAAGGGAATGGATAGCATTCTTGCTTAGAGAATCCCATGGACAGAGGAGCCTGGCAGGCTACAGCCCATAGGGTCACAAAGAGCCGGATGTGACTAAGTGACTAACACTTTCACGTTCACAGTAGTTCTATTTTTAATTTCTTAAGGAACCTCCATACTCTCGTCCATAATGGCTGCACCAATTAATTTCCATCCCCACCAGCAGTGAGGAGGGTTCCCTTTTCTCCACACCCTCTCTAGCATTTATTGTTTGTAGACTTTTTGATGATGGCCATTCTGACTGGTGTGAAGTGATACCTCCTTGTAGTTCTGATTTGCATTTCTCTAAAAAAAATTAGCTATGTTGAGCATTTTTTCCATGTGCCCACTGGCAATCTTTATGTTTTCTTTGGAGAAATCTCTATTTAGGACTTCTGCCCATTTTTTGATTGGGTGGTTGTTTTGATACTGAGTCACATGAGCTGTTGGTAAATTTTGGAGATTAATCCCCTGTTGGCTGCATTATTTGCGAGCATTTCCTCCCATCCTGTGGGTTGTCTTCCTCTCTTGTTCATGGTTCCCTCCATGTCTTAAGATGCCTTTATTCCTAACATTCACGTGGTTTCCTCCTCTCCAGTTTCCTGTTGTGATTGTTGACATTTTTTTTTTGCATGTCATTATTAGATGTGTGGCTCATTTTCTTGCATCTCCCCTGCTTATTATGTAAATCAAATCTTTTTTAAAAAAGAAATATGAAAGTCATCTTCAGCGCCCATTTCTTTTGAAGTGAATTGGCCATCTTCAAGTATACCTTAATGGGTCTAGGGGTGTGTGTGTCTGAGTGTGTGTTTAGATCAGGTGCTACTCATATGTTCAGACTGTTATCACGAGTAGCATTGCAAAACAAAGCTTTTCTGAGCCAAGATACATTTTTAAAAATTCATACCCCAGATACTTTTTTCCAGAGTTCCCCTCCCACACACCAATGAACACATTTGGCAAAATTTGCTTTTTCTTAGAAAATCCTTTGAACTTCAAATGATGGTATTTTATACAAGCATGAGAGAAGCTCAAACACAGAAGAGAAGGAAGTGTAATAGCTTGATCTTGGAGGGAGTGTGAGAAACCATCTTACTTCTCGGTAGATGCGAATGCCGAGCGTGGAGGAGCAGTGGCGGGAAGGAGGGACAGGTGGTCCCCACAGAGACTGGCCACCTCCTGCCTCGGATCAACGCTCACCCGGCCACTTCCTCCTTCCTTGGCTCCACTGTGCGCTGAGGGAGTGGAGGAGGGGTTTGTGTTTATTAGGGTCTGAGGTGGCCTTCTCCGTGCAGGAAGGGGAGGTCCCTGGAGTCATCTGCCACCTACTTAGCAAGAAATCGCTAATGCTTCACTGGCAAACCAAGAGGGGTAGTCATGGAAACGAGAAAGTTTGGATGGATTCTGGAGGAAACAGATTCCCCGCCCTGGACACCTATTCCAGGCAGCTGGAGCAGGGCCACTGAGGTTGAAGAGTGTGGACTCACACACTTAGAGAATGAACTTCCAGTTGCCCAGGGGAATGATGGAAGGAAGGGATAGTTAGGGAGTTTGGGATGGACATGTGCACACTCCTATATTTGAAACATCACCAACAAGGACCTTCTGAATAGCACAGGGAACTTTGCTCAGTGTTTTGTGGCAGCCTGGATGGGAAGGGAGTTTGGGGGAAAATGGATACATGTATGTATATGGCTGAATCCCTTCACTGTTCATCGGAAATTATCACAACATTGTTAACCAGCTATGTGTGCATGCGTGCTAAGTTGTTTCAGTCATGTCTAAGTCTTTGCAACGCTGTGGACTGTAGCCCACCAGGCTCCTCTGTCCATGGGGATCCTCCACTCAAGAATACTGGAGTGGGTTGCTGAGGCCTCCTCCAGGGTATCTTCCCGACCCAGGGATCAAACCCACACGTATATCTCCTGTACTAGTAGGTGGGTTCTTTACCACTGGGTAGAAAGTGGGTATACCCAGCACCACCTGGGTATCAGTTCAGTTCAGTCGCTCAGTCGTGTCCGACTCTCTGCAGCACGCCAGGCTTCCCTGTCCACCACCAACTCCCAGAGCTTGCTCAAACTCATGTCCATTGAGTTGGTGATGCCATCCAACCATCTCATCTTCTCTCGTCCCCTTCTCTTCCTTCCTTCAGTTTTTCCCAGCATCAGGGTCTTTTCTAGTGAGTCAGTTCTTCACATCAGGTGGCGAAGTATTGGCGTTTCAGCTTCAGCATTAGTCCTTCTAATGAACACCCAGGACTAATCTCCTTTAGGATGGACTGGTTGGATCTCCTTGCAATCCAAGGGACTCTCAAGAGTCTTCTCCAACACCACAGTTCAAAAGCATCTATTTTTTAGTGCTCAGCTTTCTTTATAGTCCAACTCTCACATCCATACATGACTACTGGAAAAACCATAACTTTGACTAGACGGACCTTTGTCAGCAAAGTAACGTCTTTGCTTTTTAATATGCTGCCCAAGTTGGTCATAGCTTTTCTTCCAAGAGGCAAGCATCTTTTAATTTCATGGCTGTAGTTACCATCTGCAGTGATTTTGGAGCCCAAGAAAATAAAGTCTATCACTGTTCCCATTGTTTCCCCATCTATTTGCCATGAAGTGATGGGGCCTGGGTATACCACCTGGGTATACCCCAGTACACAAGAAAAGGTTAAAAAAAAAAAAAAAAAAAGCATGGTGGTTTACCAGAAGTCTGTGATGATCCCCTTCCTGTATTTACAAAAAAGGGTTTGTCTCCTACTCACCAGGGCTACAGCGGGAAAGAAGGTAACAGACTTATTGAGTTTGGCACTCTTCAAATAAATGTTGTTTCAAAAAATGTCAGGAATTATTGCTGTTATTAACACAAAGCTAGAGCTTAAAGAGGGATGCTTAATTGGGTTCTTTCTCTTCATGTGTCACAACTCTGAGTCCTCGCTGAGAGCTTTTTTGATAAATGAGAACGGGGGTCTTTGTGTTTGAAATTTGGAATTGTCAGACACTTAGTAGAATTAGCGTGTTTATTATGATTTGCCTTCTCCAGAGGCCATGCACGGGGTGCAGCCTGGGGGTTGGCGGGGAGGGGAGCATCTTGTCCTTTCAACTCCAGCTTCCTCTCAAGCTATGAAAGGAATAAATGGGGACGCACCACACAGTGATCTTCTTAAGCCCTCCTCCTGTCTGCTGCTGGCAGAGGCGTGAGGGGCAGGCGCGTTTTGTTGTGTCTTGCAGGCTTCTCTTGCCTGAAAGAAAAAGTCTGTTTATGGAGGGGGAGGACGTGGCTGAAAAAACAGTTGTACATAAAACAGCTGTTAAGTGAATCTCCACACACTGAGATCAAGAGAACGTGAAGAAATATGTCCATCCAAGGATCCCTCTGCCAACTTGGAGCCTCCTTTAGAAAATAAATACAGCCACGCTACAAGTTTCTGGTAACTTAGTTACTGAAAAATAAATTGAGCTACTTAGACCCTTGAACCTTGATTAAAAAAAAAAAAAAAAATCTCTGAATTCTATTGCAGTGATGCAAATGAAGCCAAAGAAACTGCAGAAAGTTTCTTTTCCCTTTGGTCATAAATGGGTCCCGAAGAGTCCTGAAAACACGCAAAGCAGAAGCTCAGGCTTCCCAGCAGAAGGAGAGCAGGTCCCTGGTGTTTGCTTCTTTAAGCTCCATCCATGATAAGTCGGTATTGCTGGGTTACTCAGCTTCCTTTGAACTTTCCCTTCCTTGGGGCCTGGCACAGTAGAGGACAGCTGTGCTGGGGGCCTGCCAGGAAAAACTGGCCTTTCCCCTAGCAGAGCACATCTGGCAACACCTTCCCCCCAGCCCACTAGGAACTCCTCAAAGGATGGGTCAATCGCCTTTGGCGTCTGCTCCGCAGGCAGAGTGCTGTTGCTACAAGGTGAGGGCCCTTTAAAACTGTATGCTCATGCTTGGAGAATTCTGCCCGTGTGCTACAGAGGTTTTACAGTTTATTTCCAAACAGCTGCTTTTCCCTTCTTCAGTCTGTTTTTCCTTTTTTTTTTTTTTTTTTTTTATAAAATCCCTCCGGAAACCTTTCAGCTCACATCCTTGGCCGTGCTTCCTCAGTAGAAGTCCTCGCATTCCTCACCATGCCATGCCCCCTGGCCGGCACCTGTTGCTATAGGCTGGCCATCACCTTCGCAGGTTGCTCTTCTGTGAGTTAGAATTTTGGAGTATGTGTCCCAAACCTCTGTATGTTCAATCAGCCTGGAAAAGACAGCCCCCAGGGACAAGCAAGCCCTCTGGAGTGTTTTGGGAGACAGTCCAGAAAGTAGAAGGAAAAGCAGAGGTTTGCAGCTTGTAATGCACACTCTGAGCATCAGTAGAAGGGTCCCCATGTGGGTGACCGAGTTCAGGGGGTGTCAAAGGAAGAATTTCCTTGAGGGCCGGCCACTGTGACAGGCTGTCCCACTTGGAACTCCACCAGCAGCCAGCTGTCAATCATCCTTGACCTTTTCAAGGTAGAAAGAATAGGAATAATTTAGACCCACAGAAAAACCCCGAATCTGGGGGATGGCGCTGACATCCTCATCTGGTGATTTGTTCCCCAGTGGAGCTCAGTTGACCAGTTAGAGTTCAGCCTCGGCTCATTGCCTTTCCACTGATGGTCTGAGAAGGACAGTGAGGAGAGGCGGATGTCCCCTGGAAGAAGGTGGAGAGGGAGATGGGAGTCTGGAGTTTGGGAGGCTCGGTCCTTGAACAGTGAGCTCGAGACTCATGGATCATCTCTCGGGGAAAGGAAAATGTGTTGACTTGTACTTTGGCCAGCGGTCCATATGCAGATCTACCATCTGTGCTGAAGAATGTGCCTGGATCTCTAAAAGAGCCCAAGTTGAGTCAGTGTCTGAACTGGAGTCTCACCTCTAAAATAGTTATCAAGGATTTCGGGATGAGGGCCTGCAAAGCCAAGAGAGTGAAAACAATCCATAAAAGCGTGTTTGGCCAGCTCTCAAAAATCTGAGACACTTGCACCACAGCCCTTGGCTCGGCCGCTGGATTTTTCCCATTCATGTGCTCTTCTGACAGATGAATTGTTGCAGGCTGCGAAAAAGCTCTAGGAGGGATCTGCCAGACTCCTCACTCCCTCGGAGCTGGGGAGCTGTTTCTTTGAAACCCTGTTAGCAAGGCAAGGGGCCGCTAGCTCAGTGTGGCGGGCTGTTTGGCCACTCTGCTCTGTCTGAAAGGGTCAAGGCCACATTTGACTCTGGCATATTTGTGTGTTAGGTTGGAATGAAGACTCTCAATTTAGTAACTATTCGACACTGGTCGAACTTTTCTGGAATTTGTATTTCTTAACTCCTATGGAATGCTTATTACTTTCATTATGGTAGTAACGAGAGTGCTTACCCGGAATCCCATAAATCACGGGATCCTGGCATTTCCCTTCTAGAGTTCTTCCTTTTTACTGTGTGGTGGGCTCACATGTGTATTTGGCCGGTTTTGCCCACCTTCTGGATTGTTGACTAGCTATACCGATTTTTCTTTGAAGTCAAAAGCCATTTTGATAAAATTACGTCAAGCTGGATGCCTGTTTCAAGTGTAGCTTCCTTCACACCACATGTGATGAAGGTGACCTGTTAGAACAGAAACTGAGGGTTAATATTTAGCTACACCAGTGGACAGTCCCTCGTGTTACAGGAAGTCCTTGCCCAAGTCTAGAGGACGTTTCCTTTATTAAAAAATTTTTTTATTGAAGTGTAGTTGATTTACAATGTTTTGTTAATTTCTACTGTACAGCACAGTCGCTCAGTTATAAGTATATCTATTCTTTTTTGTATTCTTTTCCATTATGGTTTATTGTGCATGCTAAGTCCCTTCAGTTATGTCTAACTCTTTGTGACCCTGTGTACTGTAACCTATCAGGCTTCCCTGTCCTTTGGGTTCTCCAGGTAAGAATATTGAAGTGGGTTGCCATGCCCGCCTCCAGGGAATCTTCCCAACCCAGGGACCCAACCCTTGTCCCTTATGTCTCCTGCATTTGGTAGGCAGGTTCTTTATTACTAGTGCTATTTGGAAAGCCTATAGTTTATCACAGGACACTGGATATAGTTCCTGTGTTATGCAGTGGGACCTTGTTCGTCCATCTTATATATAATAGTTTGTATCAGCTCATCCCAGACCTTCCCCCTTGGCAATCATAAGTCTGTTCTCCATGTCTGTGAGTCTGCTCTTGTTTCATAGGGATGTCCATTTGTCCTATTTTAGGTTCATGATAAGTGATATCATATATTTGCCTTTGTCTGACTTCACTTAGGATGATAATCTCTAGGTCTGTCTATGTTGCTGCAAATGGCATTATTTCCTTTTTTATGGCTGAGTAGTATTCTGCGTGCGCGTGTGCGTGTGTGTTCACACCACATCTTTATCCATTGATCTGTCGGTGGACATTCAGGTTGCTTCCATGTCTTGGCTGTTGTTAACGGTGCTGCTGTGAACATTTGTGGGCGTGTATGTTTTCAAATTATAGTTTTGCTTGCCTATATGCCCTGAAGTGGGATTGCCGGATCATATGGTAGCCCTCTTTAGTTTCCTGAGGAACTTCCATACTGTTCTCCACAGTGGTCATGTCCGTTTACATTCCTGCCAATAGTGTTGGAGGCGTCCTTTGTCTTCACGCCCTCTCCAGTGTTTAGTGATTGTGGGTTTTTTGGTGATGGCCATTCTGACTGGTGTGGTACCTCATTGTTTCGATTTGCATTTCCCTAATGATGAGTTGGCATCACCGACTCAATGGACACGAGTCTGAGTAAACTCTGGGAGTTGGTGATGGACAGGAAGGCCTGGTGTGCTTCAGTCCATGCGGTCGCAAAGAGTTGGACACGACTGAGCAACTGAACTGAATGGTTAGCTATGATGAGCAACTTTTCATGGGCCTATTGGTCATCTGTGTGTCTTGGAAAATAAATTTCTTATATCCACGAAAGATGTTGGAGTCCTCAGAAGCCTTTTGATGGAGCTCAAGCAATTGAATTTAGATCTTCAAGTGTTCTTGGGCAGAGAGGCTCAGAAGTACTAAAGAAAGAAGAGTTGTCATTTGTATGTATTAATAATATAGAAAGTACTGGGGAGCTTTCAAACCCTCTGTGTTCTAAGAGTGACTTCGAGGGACGCAGCACCTACTATTGTGTGTACATATACAGGTTGTATATGGTACCGAATGGAGAGAGGCTTAGCACTGTTCTCTGTGTTTATGTAAAGAAACCAGGAACCCCCTTCATACCTTTTTCAGCCAGCAATGAAAGAGTCCCTATTCACATAAACAGTTTTAAAGGTCCTTGTTACAGTGTATGCTTTAAATACATATGCTTTAAATGTATTTTCATAAGAATGTGGAAGCTCTGGACTTTCATATTTGAAAACTGGCCACCAATATAAAACAAACAGTGGCAAAGCCAGTCATTATAGAACAGACCAGGCCAATTAGAAATGTAGTCACTGTGTTTTTTTCAGTGTAAATAAACATGTCAACATGTACCTCCAAACAACCATCTGACCTCTGAATTTAAACTCTAAAATACATAGCTGGGAAAGGCAAAGGTTTTGCAGTGAGTTTGTCATCTGATGGAAATGAAACCTCTCCACCCTTACTGTATCATCTCTGTTTGTTTTAAAGAAAAGTTTTCTATACTTTTCTGTCCAGGGCTCTCCCTCGGGAATGCATGCTTGAATTACTCTCTTATTTGGCACTCTGGATGCTCCCCCATCCATGTGCTTTAAGATTCTGGAAGGGAGAGAAGGAAGTGGAGGCAGCATAAGAGAACCAGCTATAGTCTCGGTGCAGGAAACAATTCATAAGGCGACCGAGGTTCTGGAAACGCCATTACTTTTCAAATCCATCTGTGCTCCTGCCCTTCCAGGAAGTCTTTGTCACCGCCGCCCCCCCGCCCCCCAGGGATTTGTGGACCCGTGTTGGGAGATGACTGATTTAAAGCCCATGACTCTTAGCAGCCATCTATGTAGAAAGGTCAAGGAGAAGGGCCTCCAAAAATACTCTGAGAAGTAAAATTAACTGAAGAGTAGATGGAAGCTTAGAAGTAGGTAGTGAAATGTGGAGGAGAGTGAAACACGGGAGGCTGCTGTTCACATGCACCTCAAACAGAAAACATGGGGATGGTGTTAGAGGGGGGACAGACGGACGGATGGACGGACGGACAGATGCTCCGAGGGTCATGGGCATCAGTGACTTGCTCTTCAACACCCATTTCCAAAGTGTCTCGACAGCTTCCCTTCTGGAAGGAAGTTGTTTCCCAGTCATCGTTTCCCAGCTTGCGGGATTTCTTCTGAGACTCTCCCTGGCTGGCTTTTAAATAGCGACCCTCGTATCTTCTCAAGATGCAGGAGGTTCTCTAGGGCCTGTGCTGAGCCTGGCCGGCGTGCAGTAGCTGCTGGACGTGGGGCCCGCTGCTGTTACCCCTCCGACTGGCCCGGGGTGGGGGCTGCTGGCCGGACCGCGTCTCCTGCTTGCTCAGCATTGCCGGTGTTCAGTGTCCATCGGGTCTTCACTTGGGATCACCCGCCTTGTCCCATCCACTGGGCGATGTGCTGGGCTCCAGAGGGCGCTCGTGTTTTCCCCAGTTGGCCCCCTCAGCCGGGTTTCTGAGCCTGGCCCACGAGCTGGGACGTTGGCTCGGACCTCGTGTGCACGGCCATTCTCATGTGTGTGTGTGCGTGTTTATTCGAGTTTGTTGTCAAGCGTTCTTGACACGTGGTCGCCTCCCTCCTGCCCCTGCAATATATGGAGAAGTTTCCTAGCCTCCAGTAGTGAGTATCAAGCAGATGGTGTTGGCAGAGCTTGTCAGTGTTCACCGTGGTCTTTCAGGCCTTTGTAGTCAAAACAGAGAAAAGCCCCCCAGTTCCCCTCTTAGCATCTGTAAGATGCTGCTGCATCTCCAGACTCCTCTTTCCGCGGGTTTTCCGCCGCCGCATCTCTGATCTTTGATCGTCTCTAAGGATCCCCTTTTCCTCCTTCCCTCCTGTCATACAGAAGAGCTCGGATGCCTTTTGTTGACCAGCTCCAGCCCTTCCGTCTCCTCCAACCCACTCGTCTTCACTCTCCTCCTTGGGTTCAAATCTGTCCTTTCTGCAGGCTCCTTCCCTGAGCTTTCAAACACGTGCTCGTGGGCCCTACCTTCCCAGAAGGTCTCCTCACCTCCCCCGCGGCCAGCACCACCTCCTCCTGCCTGCACCCCCCGCCCCTCCCCTCCCTCTGCTGACTCTCCTGTGTGTTAATTTGACTCTTTTCGACTCCATGGACTGTAGCCCACCAGGTTCCTCTGTCCACGGGATTCTCCAGGCAGGAATACTAGAGTGGGTAGCCATTCCCTTCCCCAGGGGATCTTCCCGACCCAGGGATCGAACCCAGATCTCTCGCATTGCAGGTGGATTCTTTACCATCTGAGCCATCAGGGAAGCCCTGTCTGTCTTCCCCTGGAAGGATGCAGGCTGCATTCTTTGCACGTGAGGTGGCAAATTTTTATTTTCTCTTTACTCAGTTTTGATTTTTACAGTTTCCCAGCATGAATAGACGCGCACCTTCCGCAGTTTTCGCTTCACTGGTCTCAGCTGCTCTGCGGGACTCTGAAGGGTTCCCAGCAGACCCATCACCACTGCATGTTCTCGGTGGCTCCCACCAGCCCAGTGAGCCTGCTCCATGGCGCCCACACTGCTGTGACGTGTCTCCCGTGGCAAGCACGGTCTTCCCCTGCTCTGTGATGTCCAGTCTCAGTCTGTCCTCTGCCTTCTTGGCCCCCGTCCCCTCTGTTGTCTTTCCAGCCCACTTCCATGATGGAGTTCCCTGGGCTCTGCTCTCAGCCCTCTGCATCCTTCTCACTCTCCATGGCAACCTCACCTTCTCCTGGGGCTTTGAGTGTCCCTGAACCCATGTCAAGTCCATATTCCTGACCCAGAATTCTCTCTCTTTCTCTCTCCCTAGACCTTCCTGACTGCCTGAACATCACCCCTCCAAAGTTCCAGAGCCCTCAAAGTCAACATGTAGGAACTTACTTCATTCTGTCCCCCAGGCCTGCCACTCCTGCGTTCCCTGTCTAGTGAAGGATGTTGCTAGACAGTTAGCTTCCGCCACCAGCAAAGAGGGGCATTATCTTAATTCTTTCCTTTCTCTTACCCCACTCCTGCCCATTTCAGTTGCCAGGTCATATCAGTTTTACCTTCTGGTCTATTTTACGTCTGTCCACTTTTTATCCTTCCCGACCCTTCATCTCATTTTGTAAAGTGTGTGTATCTTTTCAATGGCAACTTATATATCTTTTTAAAATATTTGGCTGTGCTGGGGTCTCAGTTGTAGGACCTTTGGTTGCAGCATACAAGCTCCTAGTTGCGGCTTGTGGGACCTGATTCCCTGATCAGGGATGGAGCCCCAGCCCCCTGCATTGGGGGCACAGAGTCTTGGCCACTGGACATCCAGCAAAGTCCCTGCTTCTCATTTAAAAGTCAGTCCCCTGGCAGACTTCCTTGGCCTCCCAAGGACAGCTCAGGTTCCTCTGTTGGTCAGAGAAGCAGGACTAAGAGGACAGCTGGGTGGACGGATGCTAATGGTTCACCCTGTGTGGCGCCTCACGCACTGGTGGGAGCTGAAAGTCCATGTCTGCAGAGCGGCCGGCAGGTTGCACTCCAGGTGGGCGTTGCCGCAGTGGTCTTGAGGCAGAGTTTCTTATCACCTAGGAAACCTGTGTCTGCTCTCCAGGCCTTCAACTGATCAGATAAGCCTGAGGACAGAGTCGGGTCCTAAGGAAGGAGGAGCTGGCCCGGGAAGGCCCTCTGGAGGATGTGCTGGCTGGCGACGAGGTGGAGGAGTAAGACTCCGGGGTGTAAGATAACCTGCTCTCCTGGGGCGGGCAGGCAGGGTCCTGCCCCCAGAGGGCCAGTTTGTCATGAAGCTGCCTCGGTCCAGCCCTGGAGGTGATGATGAGCCATCGAAGGAGTTGAATCAGGACTGATGTGACCAGGCGCACTGCTGGGTGGCAGGGATAGAGGCTTCATGGGATAGAATGACCACGGGAAGCAGAGAGATGGGATGGGGGCAGGGGCAGTGACAGAGCAGGCGGAGAGCAGGAGATGAGTTCAGAGGGCACCAGGGAAGCCATGCTGGTGGGATTAGCACTGACTGGAAAGGGCAAAGGGCGGGGAGGGAGAGGGGTGGTGGAGATGATGCCAGACGCCTGCCTTGGGTGTGTGGGTGGAGGTGATGCCTCTAAAATGAGGTAGAGGTTGAGCGTGTGATGGTCAGGGTTCTCTAGAGAAACAGAACTGGTTGGATATATCCTGGGTCTATGTATTTATGTAAGTTCACATGTTAAATGTTTATATGTTAAACTTATCAGTATATTATGTGCGTGTCTGTTAGGTCACTTTAGTCGTGTCTGACCCCATGGACTGTAGGCTGCCAGACTCCTCTGTCCATGGGATTCTCCAGGCAAGAATACTGGAGTGGGTTGCCATGCCCTTCTCCAGGGAATCTTCTGGACCCAGGGATCAAAACTTCATCTCCTGTGTTGGCAGGCAGGTTCTTTACCACTAGCACCGCCTGGGAAGACTTCAATATATTATGCATTTATATATAAAAAGCAAAGACATTACTTTGCCAACAAAGGTCCATCTAGTCAAAGCTATGGTTTTTCCAGTAGTCATGTATGGATGTGAGAGTTGGACTATAAAGAAAGCTGAGTGCTGAAGAATTGATGCTTTTGAACTGTGGTGTTGAAGATTCTTGAAGAGTCCCTTGGACTGAAAGATCCAACCAGTCCATCCTAAAGGAAATCAGTCCTGAATATTCATTGGAAGGTGAAACTCCAATACTTTGGCCACCTCATGCGAACAGTTGACTCATTGGAAAAGACCCTGATGCTGGCAAAGATTGAAGGCAGAAGGAGAAGGGGACGACAGAGGATGAGATGGTTGGATGGCATCACCGACTCATTGGACATGAGTTTGGGTAAACTCCAGGAGTTGGTGATGGACAGGGAGGCCTGGCATGCTGCAGTCCATGGGGTTGCAAAGAGTCAGACACAACTGAGCACCTGAACTGACTGAGGTATTTGTTATGAGGAATCGGCTCGTGTGTGTGTGAGATGGATAAGTCCTGGGGTCTATGAGCTGAAGACCCAGGAAGCTACTGGTGTGATTCAGTCTTGAATCCAAAGGCCTGAGAACCAGGAGTCAGTGGAAGAAATCCTATTCAAGGGCAGGAGAAGATGAGATGTCTCAACTGAAGCAACGGTACAGGAGAAGAGGGGCAGGATCCGCCTTCCTCCACACGCTCCTCTGCTCAGACCCTCAGCAGATTAGACAATGCCCATCCCCACTGGGAGGACCATCTCCTGGGCTCATTCTGCCAATTCACATGTTCATCTTATCCAGAAATGCTTGCAGATACACCAAGGAGCAATGTCTTATCTGGGCATTCCATGACTGGTCAAGGTGGCCCATACAATTAACCCTCACAAGAAGGAACAAGTGGGTTTGGGAGGAAAAAAGATGAGTTCATTTGGACATGTGCTGAGTTGGAGGTCCTCATGGGGAGTGCTAAGCAGGCAGTTGGAATCAAATCTGTAATTCATACAGGTCAAGACTTGAAGTGTAGGATTTGGGGCCTACTGCGTGGAGCTGTGGTTAACTGGGCTGGACCCAGTTGTCCAGGGAGAGTCCCCAGGGTGAAGATGAAATGGTTCCCAGGGGAGATGCAAGTGGGAGAGGGTGACCCTGGGAAGGAGGCTGAACAAAATTGGAAATGCGTGACAGCTGAAAGCGCTCAGGGGATAAGAGTCTGCCTGCCAATGCAGGGGACGTGGGTTTGATCCCTGCTCCAGGAAGATCTCACATCCCTTGGAGCCACTTGAGCCTGCGCTCTGGAGCCCGGGAGCCGCAGCTCCTGAAGGCTGCGTGCCCTAGAGCCCAAACTCCACAACAAGAGAAGCCCCCGCAGTGGAAGCCCGTGCAACACAACTCGAGTGGCCTCTGCTCCCTGCAGCTGGAGAAAAGCCTGAGTGCCAGTGGAGACCCAGCGCAGCCAAAAATAAGAAAGCATTCAGGGAGGAGGGTGGGTGGGGCCAGTAATGCCACGCCCTATAGAGAGGTCTCCAAAGAAGACAGGGAGGGCCAGCTGGGTTGCCAGGGGCATCTCACCCGTGACCAGAGGGAGGGGTGGAGCCAGACCGCAGCCGGCATAGCTGGGGAGGCCTGGCTTCTGTGGCAGGCAAGGCCCTCCTGCCTCGGCGGGTAAACAGTACATTACTTTCACCTGGTTCCCCACGTTGTTGCATGAAGGCGTGTTAATGGACATCTCTCCCTTCCTCGTGTGTAGCAATATGAGCTTTGTCTGGGCTTTGTCTTGACGCCAGAATATCTTAGCTAATCTCTCCTCAGTTTCTTTCCATTATATTAATATTATGGACAATCTGTTTAGAAAAAGATAAAATTATCCGTATGTGTCAAATGTCTTTTATGGGGCCTGGAAATCATAGCAAGAAGTTTCTATTTTGCCAGAACATGTCATACTTACAAAACAATGTCATTTGTTCCCCCCTGCCTTACTTTTAGTATACTCAATACATAATGGGATCTTAGTTCCATTTCATACAGTATTTACTCCGTAAAGAAATTAATGGCAGACTGTTTTTTAACAAAAGTGGATTTAACTGGATTCACAGTTGAATCCAGCCTTTACATTTTGTTAGTGAAATAATCTTCTGATTCTCAAGTTATCGCTCTCTGAATCGTTCTGGATAGCTGGTTTTCTTTTTCAGATCTTCACACAGTCTAAGGTGCATATGCAGAACCCTGGGTTGTGCTTTTGGTCCTGTGGGTTGGTATTTATTTTTATTTATCGATTTAACTTATAAGAGTCTGAACTTCAGTGTCTTCTTAAAGTACTGCCTGTTTGCAGTCTGACAAGTGCAATAATGAGGAGAATTTGGTAAAGCAATAGGAAACTTTGCAGTAACTGCAGCAAATATACATCATCAGACTCTTTGTGGAGATGACACACTGGAAATTTCAGGTGGTGCTTATTTTTAAACGTATGCTCTATTTCATGTGCCCCTAAGTCCTCAGGCTCCAAAATAAATCTAGCAAGGCAGCCCCCCCACCCTTCCATCCACCACACAAAACACGGGCTGTTACAAACCCCAGGCAATGAAGTGTATGGTTGCTTCAACTTTCTCTTGGCATCTACAGCCAAAGAACTAATATTCTGAGAGGTGATGTATTTTAATCCTAATAAGCACCTACAAATTCATTGCGTGAAAAGTGAAGGTTAGCAATCGACCTTGGCAAATTGATGCTTATAAATTACTCCAGTGTGAAATTGTGTTCTAGGTGAGACACAAGAGTGGGTGTTGAGAGGGAGCAGTAAACCATCAAACTTCAAATGGCGACATGTCATCACACCACTGTTCTCGTTGGACATTATTCACAGGCGTGCCTTTGATTTATTTTTCTCTCTGGGTCCGTAAATCTCTTGCTTGGAGAACAAACTGCATGAGTCGTAAGTTCCATGGGCCAAGAGATCGCTTGGTTCATCTCTGAGCTCAGTGTTATTACTAACAGCCGCAGAACAGCGGATTGATGCAAGCTTTCGAGGACCCATGTGACTTGAATGTGAAGTCAAGTGGGCCTTAGAAAGCATCACTACGAACAAAGCTAATGGAGGTGATGGAATTCCAGTAGAGCTATTTCAAATCCTGAAAGATGATGCTGTGAAAGTGCTGCACTCAATATGCCAGCAAGTTTGGAAAACTCAGCAGTGGCCACAGGACTGGAAAAGGTCAGTTTTCATTCCAATCCCAAAGAAAGGCAATGCCAAGGAATGCTCAAACTACCACACAATTGCACTCATCTCACATGCTAGTAAAGTAATGCTCAAAATTCTCCAAGCCAGGCTTCAGCAATACGTGAACCGTGAACTCCCTGATGTTCAAGCTGGTTTTAGAAAAGGCAGAGGAACCAGAGATCAAATTGCCAACATCCGCTGGATCATGGAAAAAGCAAGCGAGTTCCAGAAAAACATCTATTTCTGCTTTATTGACTATGCCAAAGCCTTTGACTGTGTGGATCACAATAAACTGTGGAAAATTCTGAAAGAAATGGGAATATCAGACCACCTGACCTGCCTCATGAGAAACCTGTATGCAGGTCAGGAAGCAACAGTTAGAACTGGACACAGAACAACAGACTGGTTCCAAATAGGAAAAGGAGTCCGTCAAGGCTGTATATTGTCACCCTGCTTATTTAACTTCT
>SJYQ01094431.1:65214-82296 GCA_006410935.1 Redunca redunca
TGTGGTGTTGGAGAAGACTCTTGAGGGTCCCTTGGACTGCAAGGAGATCCAACCAGTCCATCCTAAAGGAGATCAGCCCTGGGATTTCTTTGGAAGGAATGATGCTAAAGCTGAAACTCCAGTACTTTGGCCACCTCATGCGAAGAGTTGACTCATTGGAAAAGACTTTGATGCTGGGAGGGATTGGGGGCAGGAGGAGAAGGGGACGACCCAGGATGAGATGGCTGGATGGCATCACCAACTCAATGGATGTGAGTCTGAGTGAACTTCAGGAGTTGGTGATGGACAGGAAGGCCTGGCGTGCTGTGATTCATGGGGTCACAAAGAGTTGGACACGACTGAGCGACTGAACTGAACTTTGAGGACCCCAAGGTGAAAGAGAAATGATTTTACACACTCGACTTTTTTTGTTTCACGCGTATTTCTTTTTTACTAAGTGAACTTTTCAATGTAATTCCTTCCATTATGGTGTTTTGAGAGAAGTCCGGAAACCAGTAGTTAAAGAGATCAGACGTGTCAGTGAGTCCGTCCTTCTCCTTGGGTGGGGTGACTTCTACCTGCCGTTGTGATATGAGCCTCATGCTTCTGTCATCCTTTTCCTCAAGCTAAATATGCCTCTAGAAGCTTTCTCATTTGTAATCTTGGTCTCTTAATCAGTTGACTTGCTCGGGTGAGTGAAGTACTAAGGAAGGAGACCAAGTTTTGGATGTAATATATACAGTTGCCCTGTGTTAGATATATGGACATAAATGGACGGAGTCCCTTTATCTCTGTGGAATCCATCAGCCTTCTTATATTTGAACACATTATTGACCTGGGGGGTGGTTTGCAGAAATAAATGCCTGTGGCCGGTGATTTGTTTGTAAGTGAATACTGAAATGTCTCCAGTCCTCAGCGTTCAGGTAACAAAAGATGTGTTAATATGTCTCTGCTCAGTAAGTTGCTAAGGGCCAAGGCCTACTTGTAGGCCAAATCAGCTTCTTGCCCAGAGTCATACGTTTCAAACTGGATGCAAGACCAGAGAGCTGAGGACCCCGGGCTTAGCAGGAATCACAGAGACCGTCTTAGTTGTCAGGGTGGCTGGAATGGAATAGCATAGACTGGATGGCTTGTCAACTGCAGACACTTGTTCCCCAGAGTCCTGGCAGCTGGGAAGTCCCAGCTCGAGGCGATGACAGGTCTGGTGTTCATGAGCATCTGCTTCCTCACCAGGCGTGGGCACAGCTTGCCCTGTGTCCTGGGTCCTGTGGTGGCTCAGATTTTAAAGAATCTGCCTGCAGTGAGGGAAACCCAGGTTCCATCCCTGGGTTGGGAAGATCCCCTGGGGGAGGGCATGGCAACCCACTCCAGTGTTCTTGCCTGGAGAATCCCACAGACAGAGGAGCCTGGCGGGCCACAGTCTGTGGAGTCACAAAGAGTTGCATACGACTGAGCGACTGACACACACAGCACACGCGTGGTGCAAGGAGCACAAACGCTCTCTGGAGTCTCTGTTCAAAGGGCACTGCTTCTGTTCAGGAGCACTCCACCCCTGTGCCCTAAGCACCTCCTAAAGGCCCCACTCCCAATAGCATCACATCAAATCAGGGTTAGAATTTCACCGTGTGAATTTGGAGGTGGGGAGACAGAGCATTCAGTCTGTGGCAGAGGTGATCTTGGTCATCGTCTTTGCCTTACAGGTGCAGATCTGAGACAGGAGGACAAGTGCCTGTTCCCAGTCACACAGGCTCTTAGAGCTGGTGCTGGCCGGCCACCACCCAGTCCAGTTCCCTCCTGGTCTTTCATCAGATAGCCCAGAGCACTGCTGGACACAGCGCCCATCCATACTAGTGTGGTGTCTGTGTTCCACGTGTTCCCAGGTCTGTGTCCCAGACAGTGGCATCTCATCAGGCCCTCATCTTGAGGGTGAGACTCAGATGTCCCATCTACACTTGTGCACAGACCTGTGCCACCCACAGAAGTCGGGGTCAGGGGCCGTGGACAAACCAGACACCTGCTGATGTGAAATGTTTGCAAATCGTCCTCGGTGCCTACGCTGCGTGTCACCCGAGGAAGATACCTGTAAAGTAATCCTCTTACATTCAGATTTAACAGTGACTAGCCTCGACTCGGGAACCAGAGAAACCCCAGCTCGGATTAGAGTGGGTATTATTTCGCAGATCCCGTGGCCAGACGCCAGAGTGATACAGAAGAGCAGGAGCGTGGTCACCACCGGGCCTCTGGCAGCCTGGGGAGGTTGGATCATCTCATTACATCATCTTTAATTATTACCTCTTGACCTCACTCACGCGCTCTCACCACCTCATGGACTGATTTTAATTGGTCAGTAGCCTCAGAGTAACAAGCTTACTCGAACTTTCCAACATAGAGCATGAAATCTTTGGCTACTGCGCATTCCTGGGTTCAGATGGTAGACTCTGGCAGCATCTCCAAAGGAGGCAGAGAGAAGAGAACCACTTATTCAACAGGATAACCTCGTTTGGGGGCCGGAGTGCCAAGCTAATTTGTTAAAATTACTGCACTCGGTTTGCAATTATCCATTTCAAGGGTTATTTACGTTGTGGATTTTCCAGTGGTCACTGAGGCCCTGCCAGTGAAAGGCGGGGGTCAGGGCTGGATGCTAAATCAGTGACCGTGTATAAAGTCGGATTCTGAACACTGCCAGTAAATTGGGTTAACCTGGGGGAGGCCTGTTGAAGTTATTGAAGAGAAAAAAAATTAGTATGTATGTATTTTTATTTCAGAGAAAGGCTATTTAGTGCCAACTGAGTGTCATTGTGCAAGTTGCACAGTGGGCCTCAGATTTTCACTATAAATAAGGAAGAGAGACCAAAATGAAAAAGTCTCTTACAGTGCCAACACCAGAGACGCGCAGGGCTGTTACTTAAAATATCCGGAGGAACGGATAACCGGCTAGTTAAGCATATCAGGCAATCAGCTCAGCTTTATAAATGCACAGTCCTGGTTTAGAGTTGGCAGCTCCCCTGTGCTCTGTCGTGTCCAACTCTCTGCGACCCTGTGGACTGCAGCCCACCAGGCTCTTCTGTCTGTGGATTTCTGAGGCAAGGATACCGGAGTATTCTTCTCCAGGGGATCTTTGCATCCCAGGGATCGAACCTGCGTCTCTTGCCTTGGCAAGCAGAGTCTTTACTGCTATGGCACCTGGGAAGTCCCCCAGAGTTGACAACAGCCCCGGCCAAACCTACATTCCCCTGTATTTTAGTTTGTTTTAAAAAGAAATGTCTACAGGGCTTAAAATCTGAGAAGCTTTAAACCTTGAAACCTCTGATTTTAATCCCCACCTTCACTAGCAGCTGAGCCTGTTCACTTGATAGGGAACATTTTCCCACTTGTTTAGGGGGAACCCCTTGCTTATGGATAAGTGCAGACGTCAGTAGGTCAGGTGCCATCGAGAAAGCAGACATGCCAAATGACGTCCTGAACTGAGGTTCAAGGGCTCATGCTTTTTGAGTTTGTGTGTTATTTGTATCATTTTTATCAGTGTGTCTTCTCTTATCCCAAAGAGGCAAATGCTCTCATGATAAAGGAAGGTGTGTGTGTCTGTGTGCCCGCGCACACACACGCATGCACATGGGTTTTATCTAAAAGCAGCTTCCTTACTCTCTGGCATCCTCCGTCCTCTTGTGAGCCCCTCCACACACGTCACGTGCACACTAGACTTTATCTGCTATCAAGGCTGTAAAACGAGACAGTCCTGATCCTGCCTCACAGTAAGCAGTAGAGACAAATGAGACAATAAGTATGAACCTTCTTTGGACTCTTAGGGAGAGAGCTCTCACATGCAGACGTAAAGTTGTCCCATGAGGTCCAGTAGTTCCAGTGGAAAACTTTGCAGTTAACCATTAATGTCCATAAAATACTGGAGCGCACACATTCCCCACGTGTTGGCTTTTGCCTTGGAGCTGTTTGTCTCACAGAATCTGTTAACATTTACCTCGTGAAGCTGCTCTTCCTTCGTTCCTCCCCTCCCGCTCCACAGTTCTGGAGAGCTGGGCCTCAAACCAGATCTGGATGGTGGCTCTTCTGGGTTCTGTTCTTACGAAGCTCCGGGATTTCAGTGCTAGCTCTCCTACTACCCAGAGAGTTTTGTTTCCCCTTAGGGAGTGAGTTTATATATTTATTTAGTGATTCTGGGGGCTTCTTTTGAGGCTCAGCTGGTAAGGAATCTGCCTGCAATGCGGGAGACCTGGGTTTGATCCATGGGTTGGGGAGATCCGCTGGAGAAGGGAAAGGCTACCCACTCCAGTATTCTGGCCTGGAGAACTCCATGGCCAGTCCATGGGGTCACCGAGAGTCAGGCACAACGGAGTGACTTTCACTTTCAGCGATTCTGGGGTTCCTTTTATTGACCATTTTACTTCCATGTTTATGAGCATAGTGGAAGTATTTATTGGAATACTTTTCAAGCCAATTGATTCAACAATACTTCACATTTAAAAATGTATTGAAACATTGTTGATTTACAAGGCTGTGTTAATTTCAGGTAAAGAGCAAAGCATTTCAGCCACACACAGATTTTTCAGATACCCCTCCACTACAGGTTATTATAAGACATTGAGTACATATATATGTACCTAAGTATATACTACTGTTTTTCAGATTCTTTTCCCTTATCGGTTATTACAAAATGCTGAGTATAGTGACCTGTGCTATACAGGAGGTCCCTGCTGATTGCTCATTCTATATATAGTAATGTGTACATCTAATCCCCAACTCCTAATTTATCCCCCCAACCCCACTTCCCCTTGGGTTTCCCAAGTGGCACCAGTTGTAAAGAATCTGTCTCCTAATACAGTAGATACAAGACATGTGGATTCAATCCCTGGGTCAGGAAGATCCCCTGGAGCAGGAAATGGCAACCCACTCCAGTATTCTTGCCTGGGAAATCCCATGGACAGAGGAGCCTGGGGGCGTACATAACCATCCATGTGGTCACGAAGAATCAGACACAACTGAGCATGGACGCCCCTCCGCTTTGATAACCGTAAGTTTGTTTACTGTGTGAGTCTGTTTTTGTTTTGCAAATAAGTTCCCTTGTATCCTGCTTCAGATTCCACATATCAACGATCCCACATGTTTGTCTTTCTCTCTCCGACTTCACTTCCTGTGACAGTCGCTGGGCCCATTCACATTGCTGCAGGTGGCGTGATTTCATTTTTTGTTTACGGCCCAGTAGGATTCCACTGTATACACGCAGCACGTCGTCTTTGTCCATTCCTCTGCTGACAGACATTCAGGTTGCTTCCACGTCCTGGCTGTTGCAAACAGTGCTGCTGTGAACATTCGGGGCTCATGTCTTTTTGAATTAGTTTTCTCCAGATATATGCCTAGGAGTGGGATTACTGCCAATAAAGCTTCATTAAAGAATTATAGTCAGTGCATACATTCTAGTGCTAGTGAGTCTTTGCCTGAACTAGTCAGAGGTGGGTATTCACATTGTGGCCATAAAACTAAACAGAGGTGGGCCACAAATCCTGGACTTTGACCTTGACTCCAGTCAGTTGAGCTGGTCCAGCCCAACCTTTTCTTTGTCAGCTTTAGGGGAAAGCATCAGCTCGCTTCACGTTGGAGGGAGACTTGAAGAATTGAGATTGTTCTCATTTGTTCATTTAATTTGGAAGTAGAACTGTTTCTCCTTTCCAGGGTGCGGTAATGAAGGCCGAGAGGAGGGAAAAAACATTTCCAAATGGATGATTCCTCCTGTGCGAATGAGTGGGATTGCCTCATCCTGGTGGCTGAGCCTTGACTTTTTCAATAGAGCATTTATGAACTCAGACCCTGTCCTCTCAGAAACTTTCTTGCCGAGTTCCCAGACTGTGTTGTTGATTGTTTTCTGGGAGACGGTCCTCTGTTTTTTGGCATCGCCTGGTACCGTTGGACCTTAGTCCGGGTCTCCATCGCAGAGCTGTGACGCACTGCGAAACTCGAGAGAGAGGCACCTGTGGGCTCTGACGCTCGGGCTGGGCTCAGCCAGGCTGGGCTGAATGCAGCCTTAAGAGCAGATCCAGGTGAACAGGAAATCGTTTCCTTCTGGCCAGCGTGGAGCTCCGGGATCGGCAGTGGTCGAACGGGAGGCCTGGGACAACGGATGCTGCCAAATCACGCTTTGCCCATGGGCTTGGCGTCCCGGAGGATCTCAGGTGACTCACGCGGTAGCTCAGGGGCAAAGGAGGCCTGTCCAGAGAATAGAGCAGTGTCAGGGGAAGCACCTTCTCTGGGCCCTGAGTTGGGGGAGTGAGGTGCCAACCTGGGGCCGGTGAGAGCTCAGGGCTTGCAGAACGTGGCAGGGGCACAGACACCTTCTGGATTGCCACGGGGTCTCTGCCCAAGTGGGCCCCTGGGGGCCTCTCCTAAGAGTGGTCTCTGAAAGAGACATAGGGGGTGGGGTGGCAGGAGGAGCAGCGGCAGCTTTGCACGATGGGATGCAGACGGTTGTAGAACCCCGATGGGTAGGATCAGCTTGATCTGGGTCAGGGTGACACGTGTGCTGGCTAGAGGGCTGGAGGAAGCCCTTTCTGTCGGGGGGTGGATACAGGGTACCCTTAAGCAGACAGGGATCCAGAGGGCAAATTCCAGATCAGCTTCCTGGACATGGAGAGCTTGCCAGCAGGCCATTTAGAAGGCATTTGGTGGACAGCTTGTGAGACCTTCGGCTTAAATGAGAACCTTATGTAAGCCATTTCATTCACCTAATTCAGCTTATCTCTTATGGTCAGTTAGGAAGAGAGAAGCCCTCTCTCTGGGTTACAGATACTTGGGATTTTAAAGAAAACTGTGATTGAGTACAGTGAGAGGAGTGTCCTATGGAAAGTTTTCCTTCACTGGGTCGATGAATACTGAGTCCCTCTGTGTTCCTGACACCAGCCCTGCAGGGGCGGATTAAACAGACGTGTTTCTGTCCTCCTGCAGACTGATTTGCATAATGGAGTGTCATTCAGAGACTAATGAAAGTCCTGTGAGCCACTGAGTTATATCTGACTCATTGGCGACCCCATGGACTGTAGCCCGCCAGGCTCCTCTGTCCATCGGATTCTCCAGGCAAGAACATTGGAGTGGGTTGCTATTCCCTTCTCCAGGAGATCCTCCCAAAACAGGGATCGAACCCACGTCTCCCACATTGCAGGCAGACTCTTTACCATCTTAGCCACCAGGGAAGCTCCATTGATAGCCCTGAGAGCTCATCTCTTTTGAACCCTGGTTTCCAGGGGTTAGCATAGTCACGAGTCAGGGGCTTTCCATACGGTGGTCAGAATCAATGGATTGGACACAGTTCAGTGTGACCTTGGATTTGAAGCATGACTGAGTTAGAACACTGATATTTGATAAGCTTGAGTTAGACTTTTCATCGGGGTTGGGGGGAGGATGCTTCAAGGGCAGAAAGTTGTCCAGAGAAGTCTCAGTCCATTTGAGGACACGACCACCACTCTCTCCTTCCAGGGGATTGTCCCGACCCAGGGATCAAACCTGGATCTCCTGCATTGCAGGCATTTTTTATCACCTAAGCCATCAGGGAAGCCTGGAGAAGGTGCAGCCATCGACAGCATGGGCATCTTCTGAGCAGGCTGCTCAAAGGAGAGGGCTGTGGTGGTGCCCTTGAATGGTCTGAGACTTGTTCTCTGGATGGCCTTCTGCCCTTGAAGCATCACCATGGTTTCTTCATCCCAGAGGGACATTCTGAGCTAACACCCTTTTTCCAGATGCTGAGACGAGTTGATCTGGGGCCCATGTGGCCTCCTGGCTCAGAATGCATGTGCTGGAGGGGAGGAGCTGGTTAGGCACCAGCGGGTCTGTGCTGAGTGCCTGCTTCATGCTAGACAATGCGAGGGGCTGGGACATAGCCGGGGAGGAGAGACCTGGTCCCTCCACTGATGAATCTCATTCCCCAAAGGGAAGCAACCCAGAAAGAAGTCAACAGGGTGTAAATAACATCACTCAAGCTCTGTGGGGTGCTAGGAAAGAAACACAGGGATGAATAGGAAAAGAACAGTCTCTGGATGGAGTTGGCTAGGGCTGATCCCTCCATGTGAGGAGAGAAATGAAGAATTGTTGTTGCTGAGTCGTGTCCGACTCTTTGCCATTCCATGGACTGCAGCACACCAGGCTTCCCTGCCCTTCAGTCTCTCCCAGAGTTTGCTCAGATTCATGTCCATTGAGTCGGTGATGCCATCCAACCATCTCATCCTCTGCCACCCTCTTCTCCTTTTGCCTTCGGTCTTTTCCAGTGAGTCGGCTCTTCACATCAGGTGGCCAAAGTATTAATATTGGAGCTTCAGCATCAGTCCGTCTAATGATTCAGGACTGATCTCCTTTAGGATGGACTGGTCGGATCTCCTTGCAGTCCAAGGGACTCTCAAGAGTCTTCTCCAACACCACAGTTCAAAAGCATCAATTCTTCAGCACTCATCCCTCTTTATGGTCCATCTCTCGCATCTGTACATGACTACTGGACTGAAGGGTAGCTGAGACCTTCCCATCTCTTCTAATGTTCCGAGTAGGTCCCTCAGCTCTCACTCGAGTGGACTCTCTATTGTTTCCCGCACGTTTTTCTCATCATTTTAGGTCCATTGTGGTGCTACCAACTTTGCATGTCAGGAAGTGTACTTACCCTAGAATACAAAAAGGGGTACCATGTGGTCCTTGAGCTCAGAACCCTCATTTCAGAAGGATAAAATGTAATTATACTGATTCAGTAGTACATGGTAGATTACCATATTTCATCCAATCCAAGATACGATTGATGATTGCATGAAAAACAAACCTGGCATACATTTTTCAGCTGCCTGAGTCTGTCCTGTAGGAAAGAGCTGCTTGGGTCATTTCATCTGACGTCCAGGTAGTGGAGCAAGAGTTACCCCTGAGCTCACTGTCAATGCGCTGTGTGATGTGGAGTTCAGAAATGTTATCTTTTGGATTACAGAGCTACACACTGACACTCAGGTATGTGAAATGGTCTGGAGCTAGTCAGCACTATTTTTTCGTTTGCTTGCCGTCATCTTAAGTAGCATGAGATGTGTATCTTTTTAAGTTGAGACACTGAGATGCTGCTGTTCTTTGTGGTTCTCTGCTAGGCTCAAGAACCGTGTCTGTCCTGTTATCTTATTGTGACGGTTCAGGATGGATGGAATTTTAATTGCGTAGAAGCATCAGACCCTCTGGAAGGAGAGCACATCTAAGCCCCTTCGAGTTCTGTGGGGGATTCAGGGGGAAGGAGGGAACGGAAGCGAAGAGCACACATTTCATGATGACCAGGGAAGAGTAAACAGTGTCAATATTTGGTTCAAGAGCTTTTCTGCTTTAGAAGAGCTCTTGTTGAACCATGTAAGGCAAAATAAACCCCACAAAGAGCATTTTGAGGGTCAGAGATCATAAAATATTCTAGCACAGTAGTCACAGGGCCATTAAAATCTTAAATACTCCACGATGTGAAAAATGTCCCAAGCGAGGCTTCCCACACTGAGCGGGGTCAGCGTGGACAGCACATTTGGGTCTGTTTATCTCCGGTTGGAATGACACATGACTCCAGCCACATTGCATCTCATTACTGCTCGAGTGTGAAGTGTCCACTTGGAAGGAATGTGAGCTCCCACATGTGAGTGCTGCCGCGTTCCGAGATGTGGGGTCAGCAATGCGGCTGGACGCTTTTTAGGAGATTAGCATCCAACAGATTTTCTGCAAAGCCTGCTCAACACGTCCAGTTAACTGTCTGGTGCCAAGCTCCAGAGGCCCGGGGGCAGGAGGCCAGCGCCGCTCCCTGAGCTCCCCCCGCCCTGCACACTTCCTCTCTCATCTGGGGAACAGGGGCTTCGCCTGCCGGTGACCGAGGCATAGCTATCCCACCCAGCTCGGTGGGGCCGCTTTCTCCTGTAGCGGCCACTGCCTAGCAACGTGGCGGAGCCTCAGCCCGCACTGCAGGCTGCACAACAGGCCAGTAATGGGGAGATGAGCTACTGGGGCAAGGAGCGACGCCTTTATTCAGAAAGCCAGCCCGTGAAGACAATGGTGAGCTCATGCCCCAAAGAACCAGCTTGCCTGAGTTAGAATTTAGGCTTCTTGTAGACAAAAGTCAAACACTGCCTGGTTCCCATCAGTCTCTGGAGGGGATGTGTTCATTTCTTCCTCCTGCAGTCATTCACAGGGGGGCCTGGTAGGCTAAACAAGGCTTCCCACGTGGCGCTAGTGGTAAAGTACTCACCCACCAGTACAGGAGACGTAAGAGGCGAGAGTTTGATCCCTGGGTGGAGAAGATACCCTGGGGAAGGAACTGGCAACCCGGTCCAGTATTCTTGCCTGGAGAATCCCGTGGGCAGAGGAGCCTCGTTTGCAGAGAGGCGGACATGACTGAAGTGACTTAGGACCAACAGAAACAAAGATATTTTAGCATAACGTTCATTACCTGGGAGGCAGAGTCCCAAGATTTGGGTCATTGTATATAAATTTAAGTTTATAGGCAACATCCCTTTAGTGATTACCTTATAATAGAAAACAAAAGGTTCCTCCTTATTACAGCAAGATTAGGCGACCTATTGGATTGGCCAGGAAATTCGTTTGGGTTTTGAATGAACTTCTTGGCCAACCCAGTACAAGTTATACCCCCTTCTTTCCGTTTCTAGGATTGCTAACCAGCTGATTTCCTTGTGGACAGACATCTTTCTAATCCTTTGCATTCTTATCCTGAAAATGTGTACACCTGAGTGACTACGCTCAGGTGTAGGTTGTAACTTCTTCCCTAGATTTTTGACTTGTAAGTGTATGGCTTTTGTGGTTGTGCAAACGGATTCTATTGGCTGGATGTTTTCTGTGATTCTAAGGAACACATACTTCTTTTGGGCCTGACATGTAGAAAAGAAAGTGATTTTAATAAAGGGAGGATTTCACGGTGGCCTGTAGAGGATTTTTAGTACAGTTTGCCCTCTGTGTCCCCAGGTTCTGAATCCATAGAATCAACCAAGCTCAGATCCAAAATACCTGGGGGAAAAGAAATTCAGGAAGTTCCTAAAAGAAAAATTGAATTTGCTATGCCAGCAACTATTTATATATCATTTACATTGTATTTATTACAATTTGGGGCCTCCCTTGTGACTCAGCTGGTAAAGAATCCTCCTGCAGTGCAGGAGACCTGGGTTTGATCCTTAGGTTGGGAAGATGTCCTGGAGAAGGGAAAGGCTACCCACTCCAGTATTCTGGCCTGGAGAATTCCATGGACTTGTATAGTCCATGAGGTGGCAAAGAGTTGGACATGAGTGAGCAACTTTCACTTCACTATTACAGTTTTACATACCATTTACATTGTATTAGGTGTAAGCAACCTGAAAAAGTGAAGTGTGTTAGTCATGTCCAACTCTTTGTGGCCCCATGTACTGTGCCAATGGAATTCTCCAGGCAAGAACACTAGAGTGGCTTGCCATTTCCTTCTCCAGGGGATCTTCCAGACCCAGGGATGGAACCCAGGTCTCCCACATCACAGGCAGATTCTTTACTGTCTGAGCCACCAGGGAAGCTAGAGATGATTCAAGTATCCAGGAGGATGTACACAAATTATTTGCAAATACTGTGCTATTTTATATAAGGGACTTGAGCATTGGAGGATTTGGGTATCCAAAGTGGGTCCTGGAGTCAGTAAATCCACGGATACCAAGGCCTTTCCCCAATTATCTTTTTCTTTCTTGGAGTTGAACCACTCTAAATATTTTACGTCTTAATGGAATTGTTTTCCACTTAGTCTATCCATAACCGGATTACTTTTAAAACAAAAATGTAGTTTAGAATTAAGGTTTCATGCTTTATCCAGAGGCTGTTTAATCTGGTGTAGCTAGGCTGGTAGGAAAGGAAAAACTTCACCTGTCATGGGATGGGGAGGGATTGGCCTACTACCCTCTCACCCCCATCTTCAGTTTAAATCACAATATTGAAACCAAAAGTTTCAGGAAGTCTTTATAACTTCCCGATGAAGGGATTCCATCATCTCCATGCCGTTACATTTCAACATTAACAACTATAGACACATCTAATCTCAACATCTCTTGCTTCAGATAGTCACTTCTCTACTTACTCTCCTAACTGGGAAGCCGTGGGTCTTCCCCTTAGGTAATGCTTTCCTTATGGCTGTCGTTGAGGGAGAGGAGAAGAGAATAGTGCCCGCAGGAGCCTTGTATGTCCTGTCCCATCTCTGCCCTTAGCATACAGACAGAGCAGCGGTTCTCCAAGCATGGTCCACAAGTCAGCCACAGCAGCATCTTCTAAGGAATCGTCATTAGATCTGCAGCTTTTAGGCCCTTCCCCCAGGCCTCCTAAACAAGAGACTCAGGGCGAGGGGCAGGACCAGCAATTTGTGTTTTAACGAACTCTCCAGGTAATTCAGAGGCATGTTAAGTCTGAGAAGCCTTGCTATTAGAGGAAACTGGGGAGAGGCAGTCCCAAAGGGGAGAGGATGACTCAGACCACCCCAGGAAGGGCAGACTTCCCTGTTGCTCTCTCTTGCTTCAACTGCACCTTGAGGACAGGCGTGGAGGACTTCCTTGGTGTCCAGTGGCTGAGACTCCTTGCTCCCAATGCAGGGGACTTGCGTTTGATCTGTGGTCAAGGAACTAGATCCCACATGCTACAACTAAGGATCTCACATGCTGCAGCTAAAACCTGCTGCAGCCAAGTAAATAAATAAATATTTAAAAAAAAAGTCAAGCATGGAATGCAGCCCTGCTCAACCCTGTGCCTGTGAAAGATACCAGTTCTTTTTTGTGTTACTAACCAACAGTTTTTAAATAAAATAAGTTCACATGTAAAGGACTGCACTTAACGTCAGCTCATGGTTTGGGTTGGTAGAAGACAAACTTCTGTAAAGCCTGCGTACTTAGGGATAGGCAGGTGGAGAAACATTTGTCAGGTAGACCAGTCGGCCGTGGTGTTCTGTTGCTGGGAAGCTGCTCAGGGCCTTTGTGGGAAGGTGGGGACTCCTGCAAATGTGCCCAAACCAACTGCTTCGAGTTCCTGTGCTGCAATTAAGACTATAAGCTCTGAATTGCCCGTGTTCAACTTTGAATTTATTCTTAGAATATAGGAAATCGAAAGACCTGACTAGTCTCTGAAACCTCTCCCTTCTGCCTTTCCAGCAGGCACCAAACTTGTCAGAATTTATTCACCCCAACAGAGCGAACCAGGCAAATGTCCAGTTACTGGAGTCAGAACCATCCTCTTCCCATTAGCACTTCTGTGCCTTGAGATGCTGGAGAGCTTGCAATCATGGGCGAGTCCAGGACTGATCTTTTTTTAAGTTCTTTGGCAAGGGCCCTGCTGCTTCTCATGAACATGTGATACAGAAACACGCCTCTTTTTAATGTCTGTGATGATACAGGTTTAAGAGCAAAGGCTTTAACATTCATCCTTTAAAAACTTCTGCCTTGAGTTTCTTTAAATGGGACTCTCTGGTAGCTTTCTTGTGACCTGTAATAACGCACTGGAATGAGTGGGAAATAGATATCACATGTTTCCTGGGTCTTCCTCGGATCTGTGGCTGCCTGTCATTCAAGGGGTTAATGGTGTCCACGCCTTCTTTCTGTTTGTGTGATGAGGGACGAGCGAGATGTGCCTCTTGCCCTCCACCCAGGTTTGGGGGAGATTAGCTGTTCTAAACAGAAATGGAAGAACAGCCCAGAAGAATTGGAGAAAGAATGCGTAGCAGCGGCAACAAGAACTTTCCCCCCCCAGCGTGTGGCTGTATAGAGGCGGAAGGGGATGAAGCGTGGTTTAGAAATTAAATGCAGACTAACTGCTCTTCTCCTCTGAGAACAGCCAGAAAACATTTAATCCAGGAGATGCTCTGGACCACGGACTGCATCCCACCCACTGCCATTCGGCGGAAACTTTCATACTGTGAAATAGTTGGACATGGTTATTACTGCAAAGGCTGTTGCTTGTTTTTTTAGGCTTTAGAGCCCAACGGGCAGACAGCGTGTGATTGTATTTGAATTTCTACTACACTGGGCTTGAGAAAAAGGCTGTGTACAAACCAGCCTAATTGGCCTGAATGCTTCAGAAGTCTTTAGGGAATAAGACATCAAAGACAACAAAAATGTAGGGAAATGGAATCTAATCATGAAGATGTATTACTTCTCCCAAATCTCTTATACTGTGAAGCCACTTATCCCTGCATTTGTGCACTGAGCAAATATTTGACGGCTGCTTGTTACGAAAGCAAAGGTATTGCTAGCCCAGATTTTAAGCCATTTAAAAAAAATATAGATCTCTATTTCCACTGCCTGCTCTATAGATTCCCAAAGTTAGATCTAAGTTTCTTGGTTAATTGTATGTATTGATAGGAAAAAATAGATAAAAATATACATTTATCTGGTATGAAGCTCCATCTAGTCAAGGCTATGGTTTTTCCAGTAGTCATGTGTGGATGTGAGAGTTGGACTATAAAGAAAGCTGAGCACCAAAGAATTGATGCTTTTGAACTGTGGTGTTGGAGAAGACTCTTGAGAGTCCCTGGGACTGTAAGGGGATCCAACCAGTCCATCCTAAAGGAGATCAGTCCTGGGTGTTCTTTGGAAGGAATGATGCTGAAGCTGAAACTCCAATACTTTGGCCACCTGATGCGAAGAACTGACTCATTGGAAAAGACTCTGATGCTGGGAAAGATTGAAGGCAGGAGGAGAAGGGGATGACAGAGGATGAGATGGTTGGATGGCATCACTGATTCAATAGACATGAGTTTGAGTAAATTCTGGGAAATGGTGATGGACCAGGGAGGCTTGGTGTGCTGCAGTCCATGAGGTTGCGAAGAGTTAAACACGACTGAGTGACTGAACTAATGGATAGGGAAAAATAGATAAAAATATATATTTATCTGGCTCCATGAAGAATGAGACATTTTCTTTTTGCCAAGTGGCTCATCTTATCCATCAGTAATAAAATGGTGCTGCTCAAGTTATGTGACCACCAGCCTGTCAGAAAACAGCTTCAAAGCATCTTGGAATTCCTAAAGCCCCAAGGGGCATTCAAGAAGTTCAGCTCAGTAGCCTGAATGTTCAGATGAGAACAGGAAGCTGAGCTCAAGCTGCCGTCCCAAGGCTCTAGAGGCATCTGGGCAAGCACAGGGGCCTCATCGCCCCCCGCAGGGTGGCTGCTCCACTGCCCCAAACGTGTCCGAGGCGCTGCCTGGGTTCTGGCCTCCGCGCTGAACTTAATGGCTAACTCAGTAAAGAAATAGAAAGTCACCGTTCTGGAGTAGCTCATGGCGTTTCTTTCTGTCTCAGATCTTTCTTCCGCGAGGGCTGCAGAGTGGAAACTTGCAAAGTGTGAAAATTAACTGTTAGGAAGGGTATTTTCCAAAGGATTCATTCTGTATAATAGTGTCCCTCGTATTTTCCTAAACGTGTAAAGCATGAAAATATATGTGTATCTTTTTTATAAAAATAGTTTGATTTTTGTTTTAATTGTAGTTGATTTACAATGCTATATTTCAGGTGTACAGCAAAGTAATTCAGTTACACAAACATATACATATGTATTGGTTCAGTTCAGTCCCTCAGTGATGTGGGACTCTTTGGGACCCCAAGGACTGTAGCACTCCAGGCCTCCCTGTCCATCACCAACTCCCAGAACTTGCTCAAACTCATGTCCATTGAGTCGGTGAGGCCATCCAACCATCTCATCCTCTGTCATCCCCTTCTCCTCCTGCCCTCAATCTTTCCCACATCAGGGCTTTTTCTAATGAATCAGTTCTATGCATCAGGTGGCCAAAGTATTGGAGCTTCAGCATCAGTCCTTCCAATGAACATTCAGAGTTGATTTCCTTTAGGATGGACTGGTTGGATCTCCTTGCAGTCCAAGGGACTCTCAAGAGTCTTCTCCAACACCACAGTTCAAAAGCATCAATTCTTCGGTGCTCAGCCTTCTTCGCAGTCCAACTCTCACATCCATACATGACTACTGGAAAAACCATAGCCTTGACTAGATGGACCTTAGTCGGCAGAGTAATGTCTCTGTTTTTGAATATGCTATCTAGGTTGGTCATAACTTTTCTTCCAAGGAGTAAGCGTCTTTTAATTTCATGGCTGCAGTCACCAAATCTGCAGAGATTTTGGAGCCCAAGAAAATAAAGTCTGTCACTGTTTCCACTGTCTCCCCATCTATTTGCTATGAAGTGATGGGACCAGATGCCATGATCTTCGTTTTTTGAATGTTGAGTTTTAAGCCAACATATATATATATATGTGTGTGTATACATATATATATATCTGCATGTGCTTTTTCAGGTTCTTTCTCCTTGTAAGTTATTACAAGACACTGAGCAGAGTTCCCTATGCTATACAGCAGGTCCTTATTGGTTATCTATTTTATCTACAGCAGTGTACATACGTTATTCCTAAACTCCTAATTTATCCCTCCCCACCTTTTCCTCTTTGGTAACCATAGTTTTGTTTTCTGTGTCTGTGGGTCTGTTTCTCTTTTGTATATAAATTCATTTGTGTCATTTTTAAAATTTTTAAAAATCATTGTATTTTTTGGACCATGCTCTGTGGCTTGCAGGATCTTAGTTCCCCAGGCAGGGGTTGAACTTGGGCCCTTGGCAGTGAGAGGAGAGTCCTAACCACTGTCCCACCAGGGAATTTCTAACATACTTTTTTTAGATTCTACGTCTGAGTGATACACTCATCCTTCTCTGTCTGACTGACTGCGCTTAGGCTGATAACTCTCTAGGTCCATCCCTGGTGCTGCAGATGGCATTATTCCACTCTTTTTAATGACCGAGTAATATTCCACTGTGTATACGTACCACATCTTCTGTATCCATTCATCTGTCTATGGACAGTTAAGTTGCTTCCAAAAGTACATGTCGTCTTGTGAGAAGGGGAATCTCAGAGTGTATGAGAGGGGCCACCCCTTGGCCAGCAGTGACTCTTGGGGATGGAGTTTCTGAGATGAAATGGGCTTCTGGTGTATTCCATGGGGGTAGCAACTGTGTGGAGTCCAACCACTGGGCCTGGAGTTCTAACCTGACCCAAGGCGTGCTTTGAAACCCTGGGTCTGAAGCAGGGACCCCCCCACCCCACCCCACCCCAC
>SJYQ01094431.1:82334-163753 GCA_006410935.1 Redunca redunca
CCCCACCCCACCCCACCTGATGTAACTTTTCCCCTGGTTGGGAAGTGCTATGTCGAAGACTTGAAAAGTACACTTTCAGCTCAGTTAAGCTCATGCTTCGTGGCTAAAGAGTCCCATTTGGTCGACGATGCAGCTCATGCTAAATGGTGTCAAAGGTCGTGGGTAAGCGGACTGCTGTCCTCTTCGGGCGGCATCAGCTGCCCTGTGTCCCAGCCCCGACACCCTCCTAGACGCCCTGTTATCATGGCAGCGATGCTGCCCATCTACCGCCCTCACTCCGCTCCTGTGCCCGGACATCCCCTCCTGGATGCCCCGCACTCCTGGCTCCCCTGGGGGGCAAATGGTCATCCCCAGGGTCCAGGTCTTGGAGCCAGCATCAGGTGGACATGGGGGTTCGCAGGGGCTGAGACTCGGCGTACGTGGCATGTCATGGAATGGGAAACACTTGAGGGATGAGATGATTGGAGGGGGAGACAGCAGGTACAGGCAAGGACATGGGAAAAGACTGGGAGGAAGGTCTGACTTGTGGGCATCACTGTTGGCCTGGTAACTGGTTGCCATGGGGCTGGGTCCCTTGATGGGGCAGGTGTCCCCTAGAGAGAAGTATTTCCAGGAGAGCCCCTTCTGACCCCCTTTCTACCTGAGACAGCATGATTTGGGAGGCTGTTTATAAAGCACTCAGCGTCCTGAAACGGGGTCTAAGTTCAGGGTAGTGTTCTGTAACTTACCGGTAACACAGGGTATAATTTGACCTAATAGATTCCAGGTCTCCTCATTGTGTGTCTAAAATAAATTCATGTGCCTTCTCTCTGCCCTTGGTTAGACTTCTCCACGTAAACTCCTGCAGAGATGAGACGTCTTTCTACAGATACTTTCTATGATGGAAGCACCTAATTTTCTCTTTGGGCTGTAAAAGCCGCCAGTGATGAAAGTACTTACATGTTTGTTTTTCAACTGGGATTGCTAACTAAGTGGGGAAAAAAGTATGTATGAAAATTGCTGCCCTCCAAATGGCTATGAGAGCGCAGGGCGGTGCCTCTGCTGAGCCCTGTGCAAACACAGGCAGGTGTTCAAGTGAGGAGAACAGGGTGGGAGAGCAGACCAAGGGCCGAGACTCCAAACTCGGCATCGGCTTAGTGGTTCTGGGGCAGATCATGGCTTGGTACACTTGACAGACTTTGATAGAGCTGCGTTACAACTGGATGGAGGCAATGGGAGGACTTTAGGGAGAAGAAATGGGGAATCTGTTTATTTATTCTCAGGACCAATAGTGAATTGGCTCCAGACAACAAGTATCTAAACTTTTTCAATCTTGGAAAAAGGTTCCTTTTCTTTGCTGAAAGAACCCTATCCATACCAGCTCCCATGAACACTGGCCTGAACCTCAGATGCATTTTGAAATTCAGCAGTCTTAGGCAGCAGGAAGTTTTTTCATTTTCTTAGATTTTACCTTATCTTTAAAATTTTTATTGAAGCATAGTTGATACATACTTTGTTAATTTCTACTGTACAGCACAGTGATCCCGTTATACAGACAGACATTCTTTGCATATTCTTTTCTGTTGTGGTTTATCATAGGATATGGAATATAGTTCTCTGTGCTATACAGTAGGATCTTGTTTAGCCATCCTATTTATAAGGGTTTGCATCCACTAATCTCAAACTCCCAGTCCTTCCTTCGCCCACACCCTCCCCATCTTGGCAACCATAAGTCTCTTCTCTATATGCCTGTGAGTCAGCTTCTGTTTCGTAGATAGGTTCATTCGTGTCTAATTTTAGATTCCATGTGTAAGTGATATCATGTAGCATTTGCCTTTCTGGCTTCACTTAGTGTGATAATCTTCAGGTGCGTCCACGTTGCTGCAAATGGCATTACTCCATTCCTTTTTGTTGTTGAGTAATATTCCATCGTGTATATACACCGCATCTTTACCCCTTCATCTGTCAATGGGCATTTACCTCGTTTTCATGTCTTAGCTATAGTAAATAGTAGCCAACAGGAATTTTAAAAAAATTAAGCTGTTACAAATTGGAATAAAATAAAGGTAATTATTTAGTGGGTCCCTGGATGGAAAAATACATGCTAAGTAAAGTGATAGGAAATTGTATTCTATATAGATATATATACACATTTCTTATACATAAGGAAATATACCTATATGTTAAACTACATAAAAATTTAAAACATGTCAAAATAAAATTATACAAATACCTTAGTGATACTATCTCTTTGGTTTATTTGTTGCAGATACAACAAGCAACAAATAAGACCAAAGCTGCTTTTATCGTGAATCCATAAATATCATGAAGAAAAATACTAAAATTGAATTTAAAATATGCAAAAGTCACCCAAAAAACATTGAGAAAGAAATGTGTGTCTGTGGTGTATTTTCAACAATTATTTCTCAATATGATGCACACCCATTTGTAAGCACCCACGTGAAAACTCTCTTCCAGGTCTACACTTTTTTTCTCAGCAAATTTCCCTGGGAATGGTGTAACTGTCCTTGTACTTATTTTCAGTGATCATTGAGAAGGTCAAATACCATCCTTGATGTGGTTAAAAGATCTTAATACCACACATTTTTTTAAAAGAATTTTTTTTACATGGACCATTTAAAAAATCTCTATTGAATTTGTTACAATCTTGCTTCTGTTTTGTGTGTTGGTTTTTTGGCCCTGAGGCTGGTGGGATCTTAGCCCACTGCCCAGGGATCGAACCCGCACCGCCTGCATTGTAAAGCAAAGTCTTAACCGCCTGGGCTACCAGGGGGGATCCCAGTACCATGCGCTTTGTGCGTCACTGGGTTTCTTGCCCTTTCCCCCGTTTTCTTATTTTCTAATTTTTGTCCTGATGTAGGATTTCACTTTGTAGACTACCTCCACTACATTTGGCATGCTGCTGCTGCTGTGTCGCTTCAGTTGTGTCCGACTCTAGGAGACCCGCTTCTCTCTGAGAACATGAAAAAGAATGTCTAGACGGCAGCACACCAGGCTCCCCCGTCCCTGGGATTCTCCAAGCAACGTTTGGAATGACATGGGTTTTAAGTACATCATTATCCATAGCATTTGTCTTCAGTTAACCTTTGGGATCCCATTGATTCTGTGCACCTGAGTTGTGAATAGTCAATAGTTGTGAATAGCCGGTGCGTCCTCCACGCCTCACGCCTCACTCCCATGCCGCCCTCTCCGCTCCCCTCCCCTGATCCAGCTGGGGCTCAGAGTGAAAGCCCAGCTGTTCTTGTTTTTGTTTGGCCACCCGGTGGCCATTGTGGGGGAAAGAAAGTGGCAGTGAAGTCGGACAGTCGTGTCTGACTCTGCACCCCCGTGGGGGCTACACCCCATGGGCTGTAGCCCCCCAGGCTCCTCTGTCCATGGGATTTCCCGGGCAAGGGTACTGGAGTGGGTCGCCATTTCCTTCTCCAGGGAATCTTCCCAACCCGGGGATCAAACTCAGGTCTCCTGCGTTGCAGGCAGATGCACCAGGGAGGCCTCAGGGACATCCTGCTGTTCTGATTCTTTTTCCTAGAACAGGACCAGGCAGCTAATCCTGTCCTCCCACCAACTTTCTGGGCTGTGCTTCATCTTCTCCGTTTATAGATGGGGAAGCAAAGAGCTCGAGTAACTTGCCCAAGGTCACAAATTGTAGAAAGGACAAGAGCTAAGATTTGAACCCAAGTCAGACAGTGTTCTGCTGCTTGCTGTTGTTGCTAAGTCGTGTCTGACTCTCTACAACCTCGTGGACTGTAGCCCGCCAGGCTCCTCTGTCTTCCCACTATCTCTGCTGGCATATAACCAGTTATACCTTTAGGGGCTTAAAACAACATCCACTTGTTAGCTCATTGTTCTATAGATCATAAATCTGGGGCTCTTGGGTGGCCTTTCTGTTTAGGGTCTCTTAAGACTGAAATGAAAATATTGGTAAATATGGTTTCTTCTATGAAAACTCTTGGAGAAGCATCTACCTTGAAGCTTGTCCAGGTTTTGGGAAGAAGGTGTTTCCTTGTGGTTGTAGGACTGAGGTCCTCATTTTCTTGCTTGCTGTCAGCCAGGGCTGCTCTGGATTCTAGAAGCCTCAACAGACTGTCTCTCCCTCCATTTTTAGATCCGATAATGACATCCTGCCAGGAGTTACTCTGATTTCATCTTTTGCCACCAGTTGGAGAAAACTTTGCTTTTAAAGGGCTCCTGGGCCTAGATTAAGCCCACATGGATAATAGTCTTCATCTTGTTTAACTTTAAATCAATTGATTAGTGGTGGTTTACTCAAGTCGTGTCTGACTCTGGGTCCCCATGGACTATAGTTCCCCAGGTTCCACTGTTCATGAGATTTTCCCAGGCAAGAAAACTGGAGCTGGTTGTCATTTCCTTCTCCAGAGGATCCTCCTGACCCACGGATCAAAACTGTGTCTCCTGCATTATAGGCAGTCTCTTGCATTGCAGATGGATTCTCTACAACTGATCCACCAGGGAAGCCTTAACTACATCTGCAAAATCCTTTTGATAGGTAATATAATCATGGCTTTATATCTCCTCCTATTTTCAGTCCTGGGGATTTAGGAGATTTAGGCATTTGCCTACTCCTGCCAAAGGCCAAAAGTGCTTTTTTTTTTGTCCTTAAGATATTTCTTGTGTTTCTCATTTCTTTTTGTCCTTCACCACCTTCTGCTGTTCTTCAGTTTTATTTCAGGTTTTTTTTTATCCTTTCACATAAAGCACAAATATCCTCTTAATCTTATCTTTTGTCATCATCTCTGAATTCTTTGTGGCTTAGGGTGGCACAGTGGTAGAGAATCCGCCTGCCAATGCAGGAGATGAAAGAGATGTGGGTTCGATCTCTGGGTTGGGAAGGTCCCCTGAAGGAGGGAATGGCAACCCACTCCGGTATTCTTGCCTGGTAATCCCATGGACAGAGGAGCCTCACGGACTTCAGTCCATGGAGTCACAAAGTCGGACATGATTGGGCACATATGCAGGCTGAATTCTTCAGCAGCAACTACAGGGAGCTTCTCTCTCCATCTTTCTCTCATTAATCTCTTTCCTCGGGCCACTGGATGGAGACACATGGATGCGACTTGATCCCTTAGTGCCCTCAGCTGGCAGGAACCAATGTGTCTCATCTCGGTTAACCTGTTTGGGATATAAAATGAGCTCATTTAAATATTTTTCAAGATACTCAGATTATGTGACGCCAAGCTTCTAAGTTACCTATTGTGATATGATTTGTTCTTTCCTTTCTTGGGTCTTTTTTCTCCTGATAAGACCAAGAACTCCTGGGATTTAATCAAGGGATCACCCGTGGATTCTCTGGCCACGTAATCAGAGCCTTTAGTCCCAGTCCTTCCTGGAAGCTGTGGTACCAAAACACTGATAATTGATAGATGTGGGGATAATGTCGGGTGAGGGGCAACTACCTGTGTGCATGCAGAAGAGCAGAGAGGCTAAAGGCATGGACTGTGATTTAAAAAATTTATGTGGACTGAAATTCTGGCTTTGACACTGATAAGCGTTGGGAATCTGGGCAGGTTTCTCATCAGTAAATAAGAATGATGTTGCTGTTGCTGTTCCATTGCTAAGTTGTGTCCGACTCTTTGCGACCCCATGAATAGCAGCACGCTAGGCTTCCCAGACCTTCACTATCTCCCAGAGCCTGCTCAAACTCATGTCCTCTGAGTCAGTGATGCCATGCAACCATCTCATCTTCTGTCGCCCCCTTCTCCTGCCCTCAATCTTTCTTGGCATCAGGGTCTTTTCCAGTGAGTTGGCTCTTCACATCAGGTGGCCAAAGTATTGGAGCTTCAGCTTCACCATCAGTCTTTCCAATGAATATTCAGGACAGATTTCCTTTAGGATGGACTGGTTGGATCTCCTTGCAGTTCAGAGACTCTCAAGAGTCTTCTCCAACACCACAGTTCAAAAGCATCAATTCTTAGGCACTCAGCTTTCTTTATGGTCCAACTCTCACATCTGTACATGACTACTAGAAAAACCATAGCTTTGACTATATAGACCTTTGTTGGCAAAGTCATGTCTCTGCTTTTTAATACACTAAGATTGTCATAGTTTTTCTTCCAAGGAGCAAGCATCTTTTAATTTCATGGCTGCAGTCACCGTCTGCAATGATTTTGGAGCCCAAGAAAATAAAGTCTGTCACTGTTTCGTAGTTGCAAAAAATGAATTAGATATTTGCAGATGCCCCTCCCTGCTTGACACCTAATAGGTGTTCAGTAAATGCTGCTAATATTGCTTTTGCGGCTAAGAATGAATGATGACAATAGCAATGCCATAGTCTTGTTTGAAATTAAACTGCAGTGAAGCGTTTCAAAGGTGAACGTGACTGGAGAATGGTCATCTAGTTGTATATTAATACTAAATTTTAAAAAACAGTACTATAGTGAGGTCTTTAAGAATGGAGGAAAATGGCTAAATTCATTCGCATTATAATTAATCCTGAGCATTTCACAACAAAGACGTGCTTAGTATCAGCATCTTCCTTTGTCTCTCCGGTTGCTGGATTTCCCAACACAACCCATTTATCCAAAAAGAATAAGAGGAAATAGAACATAGTAGTGTAGAAATAGTAGTTCTGTGAAAGTGAATGTGTTAGCCTCTTAGTCGTGTCCAACTCTTTGCAACCCCGTGGACTGTAGCCCCCCAGGCTCCTCTGTCCATGGGATTTCCCAGGCAAGAGTATCAGAGTGGGTACTATCCCCTTCTCCAGGGGATCTTCCCGACCCAGGGATCGAACCCGGGTCTCCTACATTGCAAGCAGATTCTTTACCTTCTGAGCTACCAGGGAAGCCCTAAACCTAGTGGTCGGCAGGGCATTTGTTAACCATTTGTGCATCAGCGTCGCTTAAGCTGTGTTTGTCAGCCGGGTGGCTGCAATCAGAATCTGAGACATTTGGAGTGGGGAGAGAGAGAGGGTGCTTTTACCGTAAACGTCTCCCACAGTGAGGGCCTACAGAAGTTCTGCCCTCTGGGTTGCAAAGTCATTCGTTAGTAGGATGCTCCAGGGGCTTGTGTATATGTTTTCCTGAAGGGTGTTTTAGGAAAGGAAGAGAAAAGACGGGAAGAAGAACCATACGTAAAATAGACAGCTAATGGGAAGTTGCTGTATAACACGGGGAGCTCAGCGCGGTACTCTGGGACAACCTGAGCGGGGTGGGAGGTTAGGAGGGAGGCTGATTCATGCTGACGTATGGCAGAAACCACCACAGCACTGTAAACCAATTATCCTCCAATTAAAAATAAACTTGATGTTTAAAAAAAAGAGGGGAAGAATAAGTGGAAGAGGTGAGGGTGAGGACAGTGTCAACATTTGTGTGACACCTGCGTCCTTCAGTTGAGTCCTCACCACCGTCGCCAGAATACATGTCCTCCCCATTTTAAAGGTAAGTAAGAAACTTAGAGGTCAGATAACTCTTCAGGGTCACACATCAGTAAGTGGTAGAGCTGGAATTTCAACCCAGATCTGTCTGACTACAGAAACCTGTGCGTTTCCCACTGGTATATGACTTTGGATTCTGGCCCAAAGTAAAATGCCTAATTAGGAAAGATTATATTTTCTGTGATGCTGACCTTTATTGTAGACCAATTAATGAAGCTGATAAGAACTGGTTGTGTTTATTAAAGGGCGTTAGCACATCAGAGTATAGTCTGTTTTGTTGGTGGTGGTTTTCGGCTTTACTTTTTGCCCCTGATGCCCAGTTTTCCTAGAGGAGTTCTGTATTAGGTTAAAAAAAGAAAACTCCCTATGATATCAGAGGAAAGTTCTATAGAATGCAAAAACTTGATTCCTCTCCTATTTCTAATACTGGTTATTAGCTGATTGGTCTTTTATTGTGGTAATACTTCAGTGACTAAGAGCAGATCCTTCAGTTAACCAGTATTATCTATTATATTGAACTCTACGGAGGAAAGAAAGTGAAATTCAAAAAGGGGAGGGATAAATTAGGAGCTCAGGATTAATATAAACATTACACTACCATGTATAAAACAGATAGCCAACAAGGTCCTACTGTATAGCATAGGGAACTTGATATTTTGTAGTACCTATGAGGGAAAAGAATCTGAAAAAGAATCTATGTATAAAATACATATGAAGTGAAAGCTGCTCAGTTGTGTCTGACTCTTTGTGACCCCGTGGACTATATAGTCCATGGAATTCTCCAGGCCAGAATACTGGAGTGGGTAGCTTTTCCCTTCTCCAGGGGATCTTTCCAACCCAGGGATCGAACCTGGGTCTCCCACATTGCAGGCCAGTTCTTTACCAGATGAGCATACATATATTTATCATTTTGCTGTAATAACAGCATTATAAGCCAACTATACTTCACTAAAAAAAGAGAAAGCCAAGATTATCACTCTGCAGAAATGAGCTTCTAGGCAGGTCCTTGGCCAAGGAAGCATTCAGTCTAATTTTAAATGATGCCTTGCCCATGAACTTGACAATTTGCAGAGTGCTCTTTACATGTGTGAATGAGCTCATTTGATTCTTATATTTTGTGTGTGTGTGTGTGTGCGGGGGGAGAGGTGTGTACTGTGTCTTCGAGATTCTTTCAACCAGACGTTATTTTCTTCTGACCTTGTTTCTCAGTAGGAGCGAATAATGTAGACGTGATGCAGGGGCCGCAGGCATCAGGGAGCGATGGATGTTCATTAAGGCAGAAACCCTGCCTCGTGTTTTAAACCTGAATTAGAAGTTTCTTCCAGACTGTTGCTCCTGGCCTCGTACGCAGGGTGGCTCCTCCCGGCCGCCGCCCATGATCTTGGACGTGGGGTGGCTCCTCTCGGCTGCGCTTGCGCTAAGTGCGCCGGCGACCCAGACAATCATGATGATGTGATCCCTAATCTAGAGCCAGACATCTTGGAATGTGAAGTCAAGTGGGCCTTAGAAAGCATCACTAAGAACAAAGCTAGTGGAGGTGATGGAATTCCAGTTGAGCTGTTTCAAATCCTGAAAGATGATGCTGTGAAAGTGCTGCACTCAATATGCCAGCAAGTTTGGAAAACTCAGCAGTGCCCACAGGACTGGAAAAGGTCAGTTTTCATTCCAATTCCAAAGAAAGGCAATGCCAAAGAATGCTGAAACTACCGCACAATTGCACTCATCTCACATGCTAGTAAAGTAATGCTCAAAATTCTCCAAGCCAGGCTTCAGCAATACGTGAACCGTGAACTCCCTGATGTTCAAGCTGGTTTTAGAAAAGGCAGAGGAACCAGAGATCAAATTGCCAACATCCGCTGGATCATGGAAAAAGCAAGAGAGTTCCAGAAAAACATTTATTTCTCCTTTATTGACTATACCAAAGCCTTTGACTGTGTGGANGTTTGTGGTGCTGGAGAAGACTCTTGAGAGTCCCTTGGACTGCAAGGAGATTCAACCAGTCCATTCTGAAGGAGATCAACCCTGGGATTTCTTTGGAAGGAATGATGCTAAAGCTGAAGCTCCAGTACTTTGGCCACCTCATGCGAAGAGTTGATTCATTGGAAAAGACTCTGATGCTGGGAGGGGTTGGGGGCAGGAGAAGGGGACGACCCAGGATGAGATGACTAGATGGCATCACAGACACGATGGACGTGAGTCTGAGTGAACTCCGGGAGATGGTGATGGACAGGGAGGCCTGGCGTGCTGCGATTCACGGGGTCGCAAAGAGTCGGACATGACTGAGCGACTGAACTGAACTGAGAAGTGTTTCTTAAAATTTTACTGAACCTTCGGCTGACTTGAATGCTGGGTCTTCCCCACCCTCTCCTGTCGTGATAGACCTGGAGCATTTTGGTTGAGAGAGTAATATTGAAACACACATTACCGTTTGTAAAAGAGTCAGTGGGAAGTTGCTGTACGAGGCAGGGAACCCAGAGCCTTGCTCTGTGAGGACCCAGAGGGGTGGGATGGGGGGGATGTTTACGAGGGAGGGGGCATGTGTGCCTGTGGCTGCGTCACACTGATGCAGGGCAGAAACCACCACGATCGTGTCAAGTCATCATCCTCCAGCTAAAAATAAAATAAAAAGCAACGCAGCCTTGGGAAGAAGGGGCTTTGGGCATCATCCTGCTGACAAGTGCGGAAGCAGAAGTCCGGAATGCCAGGCCGTGTGCCCCCCGTGACTCACCAGCCAGTCCCGTCTGTCATGGGCAGTCGGTCACGTTACGGGGCTGACAGGTGAACACAGCCAGGTCATGTCTCCATGCCCACACGTTGTTTGTTTAACACATTTGTAATTGGACTCTTTCCTTGAATTTTTTTTTTAAGAGCATGAAATAGACCAAATCTGTGGCTTAGACTATTTTGTTCTGCTGATTTTTCTCAGAATTTACGCAACACAAAGATCAAAAATAAGCAAATATGTGCAAATTAGTCCAGTTTTCCTAATCTCACTGCTGTGGAAGTATAAAAAAGTGTTCCAAACATTGCTTTTGTAAGATGAGAGACAGCATCAAGCTTGTTTTATACTTTGGGGACATTTTATGAAGGGGATTTGGGGAAAAAACAAGAGATTTTGGATTCTTTATTACTCCTTGTAGGATCATGTTCTTTAGCTTGTTACCATCACTTGTGAATCAGAATCAGCCGCTCTGATTCTGATTTGGGGAGTTTTTCCCCCAAAGTTGCCAGCAGCTGTGGGCGGTCACTGACCTCTTGATGTGAGCTATGCACTGTGGACGACGACGACTGGTTTTCACTGTGACCTGAAGCTTTTCAAGGTTCCCTTTCTCATGGACACTGTCTATGACTAAACACCAGTCACAGACCAGCCCCAAAGGGAAGTGCTCCCAGCGGGCGTGGAGCCCTGACTTTCTTCTCTTCAAACAAGGAGGTGCCACCCAGAGCTTCAGTTCAGTTCAGTTGCTCAGTCATGTCCGACACTTTGTGACCCCATGGACTGCAGCATGCCAGGCCTCCCTGTCCATCACCAACTCCCGGAGCTTACTCAAACTCATGTCCATCGAGTTGGTGATGCCATCCAACCATCTCATCCTCTGTCGTCCCCTTCTCCTCCCACCTTCATTCTTTCCCAGCATCAGGGTCTTTCCCAATGAGTCAGTTTTTTACATCAGGTGGCCAAAGTATTGGAGTTTCGGCTTCAACATCAGTCCTTCCAATGAATATTCAGGACTGATTTCCTTTAGGATGGACTGGTTGGACCTGGAGCTTGGGCTCCTGGAATTTGGCTCCACGTTCCTTGTCTTCAGAGTGAACAGGGAGTGGAGCTGCTTGTGAAATTCAGGGTCACATGCTACTGTCAGGGTCTACCTGGGTTAGAGGTTATGTGCAGACATGTTGATAATATTGAAAAAAGGAAAAAGGCCGTCACAATCCAGGGAAAGGCAGTCCTTTTAATGAGCCGATGTTGCCTTTTATAAAAAAAAATATAAATACATGAAATCGGCAAGATGCTCTTTTCCAGTTTCAGAGAGGGATATGCAGTGTCTTACTAGGGAAAGACCTGAGAATGTGAGTCATTAGAGGGAGAAACAGTGCTCATGATGACGAAGTGAATTGTGGGAAGTGGCTGGAGCATAAAATGAGGGCAGGAAGGGGACCAGCTGTGGTGTGGAGTACAGGGGCAGAGGCCCAGCCGGAAGGCATGTGTATGCGAGTGTGCATATGTGAGTACATGTGTGTGCCCATGTGCGGACACGTGTGATGTCTAATCCAGGTAACTTCTAGAGTCTGAGGTTTACTGGAATGGATGTCCCAAAGCAGTATGATGAGCAGCCATCCACGTTGGCCTGGACTGATCCTGGTTTTTGCCCTCAAAGGTCTGTGTCCTAGAAAACCCCTCAGTCTCAGGCAAACTCAAGCGGTAGGTCAGTAGCCCTCTTATAGATTCGTCTTTCAGGTCCCTTTTCATCCTTCCCTCGCGGCGTTTTGTTTGAGGCAGGGCCGCGAGAAGGAATGACGAGAAGGGCCTCCTCAGGAGGTCATTCCCAGCCCCACTGTGGCCCTCCTCTCCGCAGCTCTGGTCCTGGTTTCTCGTTTTGACCCTGCCTGGTCCCTTTCACAGAACTTCCCCTGTGGCTCAGTGGTTAAAAATAAACAAAACCTGCCTGCCAGTGCAGGAGCCCCGGGTTCAACCCCTGGGTCAGGAAGATGCCCCTGGAGAGGGGGCTGGCTGCCCGCGCCAGTATTCTGGCCTGGAGAATCCCGTGGGCAGAGGAGCCTGAGGGGCTACAGTCCACGGGGTCACGAGAGTCAGACACGACAGCGCGCACTCACACAGGCCCTCTGCTGAGGCGGTGCGGCCAGGAGCAGGACGAAGGGAGCTTCAGGGACGGCGCGGGCTCTGGTGTCTGTGACCTGAGGCTACGCCACGGAGGCTGCAGATCCCTCCAGAACACTCAGGGAGCCTTGGGACCCCCTGGCCACCTCTGTTTCCAAGCCCAGTTGAGTGGACTTCCTTCCTGGTCTTGAAGGGGTATAAAGGGACAGCTTCCTCTGCCCTCTCTTCTCGGCTGTCTTCCAGCCAGGCCAAACCCTTCCCACGCTGGCGTCACACTGCCATGCCTTGTTCTCGCCCTCCCGAGTGGCCAAGGCCTTTCCATGTGTCCGTCTTCCCAGTGGCCTTTCTCATCATCAGGGTGGGCCAGGTTGGTCACTGCCTGGAGGGGCAGTGGAAATGCCCTTGTCAGCCTGGGTTAACCTGAGGGCAAGTTACTTCATTCGTGGCTTATTTTGTGCTAGGCTCCTCACTGCCTCCACGGAGCATTTGAAGGCTCTAAAAAGAGAAAGGTTACCACCTAGCCCATGAATTGCACTGATCACTGGAGGCTCTGGCGGCAGGTTTTGAGGGAACGGTCCTGATGATCTAGGATGGTTTGAACAATTACTCGTGACTTGTCCTCATTCTTTTCATACTGTTCAGTGCTTCTGAACTGTGGTGTTGGAGAAGACTCTTGAGAGTCCCTTGGACTGCAAGGAGATCCAACCAGTCCATCCTAAAGGAGATCAGTCCTGGGTGTTCATGGGAAGGACTGATGCTGAAGCTGAAACTCCAATACTTTGGCCACCTGATGCGATGAGCTGACTCATTAGAAGAGACCCTGATGTTTGGAAAGATTGAAGGCGGGAGGAGAAGGGGACGACAGGATGAGATGGTTGGATGGCATCACTGACTCGATGGACATGAGCCTGAGCAGGCTGCGGGAGTTGGTGGTGGACAGGGAGGCCTGGCGTCCTGCAGGCCATGGGGTCGCAGAGGCAGACACGACTGAGCGACTGGACTGAACCGCCCTCATTCTCACTCTCCTTTGGGCTTGGTTTGTCTGGTTTTTGCCAATACCAGGCAGGAAGAGAAAAAGTAAGGGGAAAACTGATGTGAGTGAACCAGGCTAAGCATCTGATGGGACCCACTGCGCGCGGGCCCCACCTCCTGTGTTGGGGGGCACTGGGGGGTCCAGGGCAACTGCCCGTCAAATGGGACCCAGACTCCACGACTGCCCGCTGGATTCCTATTGGCGCTAGCCTTCCTGACGTATGCGGGGCACCCCCAGGGACCCCCAGGCAGCCTCCTTTCTAGGCATTGCCTCTCTCCTGTCTCATTCTGTCCTGTGAACCACAACTTTGGATCCTCTCACTGCCCGAGCGAGGCTGGACTTGGTCCAAGGCAGTCACAGCCCCTCACCCAGCTGAACTCCAGGGATGCGTGCAGTCGGTGATTCCTCCTGAGCCCCGTGGCCCTCCTCACTTCTTTCTCGGGCCCACTTCTCCCAAGGCAGCCAGCTCATCTCCCCGGTCTGTGATCTGAGATCCAGAGAGAACCCAGATCTTGTGACTTGGCCAGGGAGCCGCCCGCCCCGTGGGCTCCCCCACCCTGTGGACCTGCTGTGTTTCAGGAAAAACAAAATGTGAAGTGAGCGGTTTAGCTTGGACCTAATCTGGAGACAGATCAGTAACTCTACACTGGGAGCCGCTCTGTGTCGTGTTCTCAGGAAGGCAAAGTGAATCACTGCAGCGAAGAATGCCCTCCAATCACGAAAGATAATGTTTTGAATTAGGAGACGGAGGGAGGGTCACCGAGAAGCCTTTGGCCGTCGCTGTGTTGCACCTCTGCCTTCCCCTGCCTTCCCGCAGATTGATGCTTGGGTAAGGATCTCCTCCAGCCTGGTTTTCCTTAAACTCAGCCCTGAGGTGAAATGACAAGGCGGCATTAGACACACAAACTATAGCCAGGCAAACACATCTAGGGTGGTGGTTTTGAGGGGTGGGGCTCCAGGAAAAGGGGATGAGAACCCAAGCTTCCAGTTCCATCCAGAGATGTTTTCCCTGCCCCACTTGTCAATGAGGAAATCAGAACCAAATGAAAAACACGAATGAGTGCATCCCGCCAATCTGTCACACTTGAGTGTTTTCCGTCTCATTTCTGACTTTCTGACTTTATATTACCCATCATCGTCATTTCTGGGGAACTAAAGGCACTGCGGTAGGTTGGAGTTGGTTTCACTCTTATGAATAAAACTGCCTGAGAAGTTACGTTGTTCAGGTAAGGATTAGCTGGTTAACCCAGGAGTTGCATGATTTTTTTTTTCCAGAACAGGGAGAGGAGAGCCGTGAGTAAAGCCCTGGGTTTCCCACTCCTTTGAACCTCTTATAGGTATTTTCTGCTTTATTTTTCTTTCAAATCATACAGTCAAATGCTTAACCTTAGTGTGTCTGTTGTTTTAATGTTGGAAGCATGCTGATAAAGTCTTGGAGTCAATTAGGGCTAAACACATCGGCATTGCTGTTGCTCAGGAGAGACCAGGAGGGCTTCCTCCAGAAAGAGAGAGAAATGGTCCAACAGCAGCCCAGGAGAATGTTTTGTTGTGTTTTGGGGAGGATGTGGCCATCGACGGTTTATCTTTGTGAGGAAAGTAACCGCCCTCTTCCATGTCCTGTGCTCAGAGGGCTTGGCCGTGCTGTGGGGACCCTCTCGAACTCCATGGGGGGGTTTTCCATTCCCTTGTTTAGGAGACGGCAGCTGTGATTGCATCTGGGGGTTAGAGTTGCTCATCTTAGGTTGACCAGAAAGGGCCCGTGTGTCTGACCCTTCCTGCGGCCAGGCTAGGCCCGCCGGTGCCCAGGCAGTGGGGGCCGATCACCTCCACATGGGTAGTTCCCTCGTGCAGAGAAGGTGCACTGGCCACCTGCTTTGTGCAGGCGCTGGTCAGGCACTCAGGACACAGAAAGTGACAGAACAAGACGCCCCTGTGGGTGCATGCTGCAGGGGCTTTCCACCCTCAGTACCAGCTCACCTGTGATTTCTTCCTCTGTGGCTGAGGGTTTGGGTGTCATTGGGGTAAAGAGGGGAGGTCGAGTGCATGGCCCCCCACAGTCAGACCACCTGGGGCTTGGATGGGAGCCTGAGAAAGTTCTCTCCCGATCCTGTGCTTGGCACGCCCGACTCTGGGCCATGGATAATAACAGGTCATCTGATGCAGTGTAACTGACCAGGAATCTGAAACCCTGGTCACCCTGGGAACCAGGGCAAGAAACTGGCCTGTCAGTTACTCTTAACTTTTAAGACTTGAATGTTTCATCAAAACCAAATAGCTCCATTGTCACGGTCAGAAGTCCACTGTGGAAAAAGGCAGGATTTAGTGTTTATTTAAGCTGCCACCCAACGAGAGAAACTGGCCCTGTGTAGTTGACTTCTCAATTATTTAAGGACTGATTTTCTGTTCAGTGGATTGTTCACGCTTTTGCTCTCTCTGCAGAAGGGGATGGAGGCGATGGGATTTATATGCCGTGAAAGGGTGTACGTGAAGAAAATCCCTGATGGGCATGGTCTTAATAAAAAAGATGTATCCTCTAGTGCCTTATGTCCCTGTTGGGCACTGCTTCCCAGATGGTTCACTGGTAAAGAACCTGCCTGCCAATGCAAGAGGGTTGAGAAACTTGAGTTCAATCCCTGGGTCAGGAAGATCCCCAGGAGAAGGAAATGGCAACCTGCTCTAGCAGCCTTGCCTGGAGAACCCCTTGGACAGAGAAGCCTGAAGACCACGGAGTGGCAAAGAGTCGGGCATGACTGAGCCCATAGTACGGGCTCTGTCTGAGCATCTTTGTGCCTGGGGTCTGAATTCTGTCTGCCTGTGGATGGAAGTTACTTCTCCATCTATGCAGGGTGTCACCAAATCGGTAAACACAGGCGTAATACCCTCTAGTAAGCGAGTTATTGATATTCCAGTACATGAAAAGAAGTAGTATTTTCCAGAGTTTAGGCTGCTCTGTAGATGCAGCAGATTGAAAACAGTGGCTGACAGGCCAGAAGGGAGCCGCGTGTGGGTCTCACAGCCTCGCCTGTTGGTCCTGTGTTCTCGGCTCCTGACTTTGGAACGAGGAAACGATAGCTGTTTGGTGAGGGTCCCTCCCTTTTCACCTTTCCCAGGATGGCTTTGGAGAGACGGTTCCTCTCTCCTTAGAGCTTGATGTTCAGGCCCCTGTCACTCTTCCCACTTTGTTGGCCTCTGAAGCACCCTTTTCTTCTCTCTGTTTTCCCTCCTTGTGGTTTTTCCTGTAACTCCCCTGGACTGCCTTTATAACCAGAGTCAGTAGACACTTATTGTGAGCCTGCTTTGCACACATACAAACCCACGCCCCCTATGAGCACAGACAGGGCTGTGTGTTCATTCCACACTGTTATTCTCTGGTCTCTCTGTGCTCAGATGTCCTGACCAGCTTGGTCCTGAGGAGGGTCCTTGACTAATTCCCCGAGTTTTGGGGACAGGCTGTGTTTAAACCCTAATAGGTAATTATTAATTTCTCCAGCATTAACTCTGGGGAATCTGTGGCTGAAAAGGAGAGATGAAGAAGAACAAAAGAGAATGAAAGAGGATAGAAAACAGGCACTCAGATCCATGTGCAGTCACATTCTTAGTGCTGTTCACAACAGGCAAATGTGGAAGGAGCCCACCTGTCCTCCAGCGGATGAACCGATAAACATGACACGTGCACGCAGTGGAATATTATACAGCCACAAAAAGGAATGGGGTACTGATACATTCTCACATGACCGATGAACCTTGAAAACCTGGTACGGAGTGAAAGAAGCAAGTCACAAAGAGTTGTCTGACTCCATTCTTACCTGCATCTGTAATACGCAGATCTGTAGCGGTGGGGCATAGATTGGTGGTTGCCAGGATCTGGGGTGGCGAGAAGGGGAGCTGCTGCTTAATGGGTGTGGGTTTTCTTTTGGGGTGATGAAAATGTTTTGGAACCAATTGGTGATGGTGATCACACAATACTCTGAGTGTACTAATGCCACTGATTTATTCACCTGAAGTGGTTCATCTTATGCAAATTTCACTTCAGTTTGAAAAAGAATGAAAGCTAGAGAAAAAGAATGTCAGAGGTCTATTTGTCTGAATTCAGGATGGGATTAAAAATCCATTCTATCTTTCTTGCGCATGGTGACCTTGTGATATGGCTTGAGTGTAACTGAAGCAATGTGAGCCGATTAATTTCTTTCCTTTGCGCTTTAAAATTTAACATGCTTGGAGTTCACGTCCTGAACACTGAGTGCAAAGCAATATGAAAATTGGTGTTCTGGGCCCAGTGTGCTGTGGCTTCAAAAGAAAAATTAACCTGGACAGATGTGTCGTTGGTCCCCAGGTTAGAGTCGGACACGACTTAGTCATTGCACATTCTGGAGGGCGGCCCTGGGGCTTGAGGAGAGACCCCAGGGGCTGGAGTGCGAAGCCTGGCGCCACATTTGCCCTGGCTCCTTTTGCCCGTTGGGGACACTGGCGCCCAGGAGAGAGCAAGGAGCGGTCCTGAGTCCTGGCTCCTACATTCATTCCACAGTCATTCTTGTGCCCTCCGAGGGTATGAAGATGAATGTGTCCTGGACCCTGCTTTTGAGAGGCTTATGGTCTAGCAGGGGAGCTTGGCAGCCACACTGGGACCAGGGTGTGCAGGGGCGGTGGTCGAGGAGGAGCAGGATGGTCAGCGGTGGTCAGAGAGACCTCTAAAGCATGCTGTCCGGTGGAACTAGCTGTGACGATGGCATGGTCCCTGACCTGCTTTCTGATACAGTATCCAACAGCCGGGTGTGGCCACTGGACACTTTTAATGCAGCTGGTGGGCCTGAGGAACTGCATTTTTCACTGTAATCACTTTACATTTAATTAACTGCACGTGGTTTCAGTGCAGTCATAGAAGCTGAAATCCACACGAGCCGGCAATTGATTGGCCGGTTGGGTCTGGCTGGTTGGACAGAGGTAAAGCCGGGCAGCTTAACTGGGGAGTTGATGAGTCTCCTTTTGTGCATGTTGGGGCTTCAGGCACATGAGGGATGGTGCTAGATGGTGACACAGACCCTTAGGGCTAGCGGTGGGCTGGAGATGACCGGTGGGAGGCCTCAGCATAAAACCCTGGCTGCGACCCTAAAAGTGAGCTGCGTAGGGAAGCCTCTTCATGGCCTGTGAGTCCTGTTGATAACTGTGGTGACCACGTGTGCTCTGCCTGGCCACTGGGACTGTTCGGAGAAGCAGATGAGATGATGTATATGGTGGTGCTAGTAGAGGCTTCAAACATCAGGCGGGTTTTATAATGTCTTTTGGAATGGAGAGGAATGGGTCCCAAATGTTATTTTTCAGACACAAAAGATAAAGGCTCCGGATTCTGGAAGGGTTGCGAGCTAGGTCATTCGTAAGGCCCTCCTGCTAACATGACTAGGTCCAGGATAAACACAGGCAAGTGTGTCTCCGGCAAGAATGTCAGGGACTCTAGGCATCGTGGAGGGCTCTTGGGCTTGTTACTGTAAGCAAACAAACATAAAAGCGGGGTGTCTGGGAGTGCAAATACCAGCGCCACTCAGATCATGAGACCAGCTCGAGGTCCAGGCCAAGGTGGGGGAGTCGTCCCTGAGGGTCCCAAGTGAAGCCAGGGCCCCCTAAGCTTCTATAAGAGATCACTGATTCTAGCTTAGTCGTGTTCCTCTTAGAAGCGAATGTACTTTTTTTTTTTTCTTAAATAAAAGCAACTCCAATCTAAACATTTGGGATGAATTTCAATTTTTAAAAAATTACCTAAAAATTTCCAAACACCCAAGAAGGTAAAACCAGCAAAAGGAAAGTCATTGGAAGGATGGGAAGACAATGAGGATTCAACCCTCTCAAGGATTTCACATTTTAGAAAAGAAAAACCAAATTAGAAAAGGGAAGACGTCTATATAGGAAATACAAAAAAGGAAACTTGTATAATATATAACAATGATAAAGGACAACCGAAAATGACAGAGTGGACCACACAGCAATCATGACAACAGCTATTGGAAAGTTTTTAAAAAATCGTTAAATGTCAAACTAATAGATGGTTTAAACTATACATTAAATACTCAAGAGAGAATTGGTGAACTTGTAGATAGATCTGAAGAGATGATTCAGCCCAGAGATGAGGAGGTTAGACATAAATGTACAGTTTTAAGAAGCGTAGGAATTAGGGGCTTCCTGGTGGTCTAGTGGTTAAGAGTCTGCCTTGCAATGCAGGGGACACAGGTTCGATCCTTGATCTAAGAAGATCCCACGTGCTGCAGAGCAACCAAGCCTCTGTGCCACATCTACTGACCCTGAGAGCTGAGACGAGAGACGCCGCCACGACGAGAAGCCCGCACACCGCGACTCGAGCACAGCCTCCCACTCTCTGCAACCAGAGAAAGCCCGCATGCAGCAACAAAGGCCCAGTGCCACCTAAAATAACTAGATATATAAATAAACTTTTGGAAAAAGAAATGCAGAAGTTAGAATGAGAAGGACTAACATAATATCCATAAGAGTCATCTCAAAGAAAACTGAAGTCCAGGGTCAGCCCAGCAGAATCAAAGGGAGCACAGCTCACGGTGTGGTCGTGAAGCTGTGGCCCAGCAAAAGCAAGGACGTGAGAGTGACCCGAGACACCAGGCCATCCAGGAAGACAGGATGCGTCTGATGCGGTCAATACAGACCTGAACTTCTCTCCTCAGCCACAGTGAGGACATTCCACCTGATACTGCTGTGCCATTGAAACCAGAGGTGTGGCAGAGTTGATTTTTCTCTTTGGGCTGTCCCATTTGTTTGTTTTGACTGAGTGAGTGAGTGTGTGCTCAGTCATGTCTGACTCTCTGCGACCCCATGACTGCAGCCCACCAGACTCCTCTGCCCATGGGATTTTCCAGGCAAGAATACTGGAGTGGGTTGCCATTTCCTCCTCCAGGGGATCTTCCTGACCCAGGGATCAAACCTGCATCTCCTGTGACTCCTGCATTGCAGGCAGATTCGTTATCACTTGAGCCACCGGAAGAACACTTTTGACTGAAGACCTCCAATTTATCTATGAAAAAAATGCATATTATGTATACTGATGTTTACTGAACATAGTCCGATTGCTTCTTTATAGCAGTCCTTAGGCAAAAACGTGGTTCTTTGCTGTTCAGTTTAACTCTGTCCTTGTGACCTGTGTTTATCAGGAGCCCAAGTGTGCCCTCTCATGTTGGCTGAGGTCTGGGTCTTGTTTCCACTGTAAGATGTGCGTGGGTATAGCTATTGAACATCTTCCCAGTCTAAAGTGATGTGAGCGTCTGGGGGGCGAGTGAGGGAGAAGTTCTAAAATGAGGTTTTCAAAATGAAAAGTGACTTGGTTAACCCTTATGGCTAATGATATGTAGCCACTAATTTTGCTCCTAGAGCTCTTTATAATATATGTACTGAGTCTGATGTTTAAAACTTATTTGGAATCCAAGGGCAGCCTTGGGAGGTCCTTTATGGTGACTTGATCTGGATTTTGGTGGTGGTCATAGAATCATAACATACATACATGCCCTAAAAGGTCACATAAAAGCTGGTGAAGTCAATAGTCATGCTCCAATACTAACTTGCCAGTGTCAGTTTCCTGGTTTTGTTGTTCTTGGTTATACAAGATATTATTACATGGGACCTCTCTCCCTTTTTTTAATGTACCCTATTTTTGCAACCACTTGTCAATCTGTAATTATTTTTTTAAAGTGAAATTTAGGGGGGAAATGCCATTTAGAACATAGAGCATGACAGCCAGGAAAACATCTTCTTCTTGATTTCTATTTATAGGAGTGTCAGTTCAGAGAACACAAATACAAATACTTAGAAATATTTGGTGAATCCCGGAGGGTAAAAGGTAATGGGGCTGTGGTTAAAAATTGAGTTGGAGAGTTTAGCTCAATGTCTCTATGACCGCTTAAGGTTGGAAGCTTATCACAGAAATGTCAAAAGGCCACCGTTGTTACAACTCATGGAAAACTAGCTAGAACTCTGTGTCAGCTAAAATGAAATCAACTTGTGCCATAGCATGAAAAGATGATTACTGTTGTCACTGGAATGGTGATTTTAAAAAAAGGGGTTTTTGGTTTTTCAAGTTTGGTCTAAAGGGGAAGCATTAAGCATTTGGAAAATGTAGAATTCATTGTGGAATGAACGTATGATTGACCTTGAACAATGGGGGTTTAAACTGTGGATCCACTTACATGGGGATTTTTTTCAGTAGCAAATACTACACACTGCACAGTGCATGGTTGGCTGAAGCTGAGGATTTGGAGAAACTGAGACTATGGAGCACCAGCTACAAGTCACACTCGGATTAACCCCCCAGTTGTTCAAGGGTCAATTGTAATTCTGTTAACTAAGCCATATGAATTAACCATTGAATGAGTCCAGTTAGTGAGAAAGCTATGAGTTTGTGTACTCTTAAATGTATTAAATAGATTATTTCAATCTTTTCCCTCCCTCTTTCTTCTTTTATATTTGCAGTTGGTGTCTTTAGTTTTCTCTAGACAACTTTAGTGGATATAATTCAGATTTTGTGGGATGATATTCAGAAGATATTTCTATTAAAATATCTTTATCATCAAGTTAAGCAGGTAGTGAGAAAAAATAACCTTCAGTAAGATGAGTCAAGAAAAACGGAATCCACAAATAAACAATATTATTTAATCTCTGCAGAGATAAAATAATAGAATACTTTGGAAAACTTTCTGGCAATAAATTTGAAAAATTAAACTCAAATTGACAAACCTCTAGAAAATACACACTGACTTGAAGAAAGAAAAAAGATAGCTTGTTTAAAGGAAAGATGTGTTTAAAGGAAAATGAATAATTAAAAATGTTCACCAAAGGAAAACACCAGGATCAGATGCTACCAATAAGTTTCCCACCCTTTCCAGGAAGAGATCATTTCTTGAAAGAGAATGAACGTTCTCCAGCTTGTTCCAAGAGCAAGCATAACTTGAAATTAAACAACATCATGAGATGAGACCGTCATCAGAGTCACGTAGGAACACAAATGCTAAATTTTCAAATCATAAACTGGAAAAGTAGCAGAATACCACGTGACACTGTCAGGTCAACGTCATGGGCTGTGTTTGTGCCCCCAGAATTTATACTGTAGAAACCCTTATCCCCAGTGAGACAGTATAAGGAAGTGGGGCCTTCGGAAGGTAATTAGGTCTACGTGAGGTCATGAGGGTGGAGCCCCAGGACAGAATTAGTGTCCTTATAAAAGATGAGAGCTCACAGTCTGTTCCTCTGCCTGCCTGCACCGAGAGGCTATGTGAGGACATAACTGGGAAGGGACAGGACCTTCAGCAAGACCAGCCCTGCTGGTACCCTGCTCTCCGGTTTCCAGAACTATGAGAGATATATGTTTGCCGTTTAAGCTCCCTGATCTGTTGTGTTTTTGTTACAGCAGCTGTAGCTCACTGAGATGGTCAAGGAGGCAGTTTGCTGAACTTTCTTTTAAGGTCCACAGTTTGTAACTTGTCTCTTCCTTCCCTGTTGTGTAGCTTGAGCAGCACTGGGCTGGACTCTAGCACAAAACGGAAATGAGCATCCTCCCCTTCTTCCTGGTTTTAAAGGAAGCGATTCCATTGTATCACCACGAAGACGGTTGTTAGTGTAGGCTTTTACACAGACTCCTTATCGGATTCACGGAGTTCTATTCTTGGTTTGCTAGTTGAGAAGAGACTCAAGAGACAGTTTAACCAAGTGTGAGGAATGGACCTTATTTAGCTCCTAATTTCAACAAATCCACTGTAGAAAGACAGTTTTTGAGGCATTTGAGGAAATTCATGATGGGCTTGGTATAGGAGGACAGTGAAGAATTATTTTAACTGAGCTGTGATCATACATTGCAATTGTGTAAGAAAATGCCTACTTTTGTGGGAAGTTCCCTGGTAGTCTAGGGGTTAGGATTAGGCACTTCAGTGCTGTGTGGCAGAGTTCAATCTGTGGTTGGGAAACTGAGATTCTGCAAGCTGCATGATCAAAAAAAAAAGGAAAAAGTTCACTTTTAACTTATTTTATTGTAATATACGCAAAACATAAAATACACCACTTTAGCCATTTTACTGCGCAAGTTCTATGACTTAAAGTGCATTCACATCGTTGAGCAGCAGTCAACCACCACCATCTCCAGAACCTTGCAGTCTTTCCCAACTGAACCCAGGGCCCCATTAAACGCTAACTTGTCACATACCCAGACCCTGGAAACCACCATTCTTCTTTCTGTCTCTATGAATTTGATGATTCTTTGTTGTTGTTTAATTGCTAAGTCGTATCCAACTCTTTCGGGGCCCCATGGACTGCAGCCCGCCAGGCTCCTCTGTCCATGTGATTTTCCAGGCAAGAAGAGTGGAGCAGGTTGGCATTTCCTTCTCTGGGGATCTTCCTGACCCAGAGATGGAATCCACATCCCCTGCCTTGCAGGCAGATTATATACTGTTGAATCACCTGGCAAGGAGTGATTACTCTGGGTATCTCACATAAGTGGAATCCTATTTGTCCCTTTGTACTGTCTTATTTCACTTAGCCACATGGCCTCAAGGTTTATCCCTGTGGTAGCATGTTTCAGAATGTCTGCTCTCATGGCTGAATAGTGCTCCGTTGTGTGTATGGACCACATTTTGTTTATCCTTTCATCCATGGTGAATACTGGTTCGTTCCTAGTTTTTTGGCCATTGTGAGTAATGCTGCTATGAACATGGTGGACAAACATCTGTTAGAGTTCCTGCCGTTGATTCCCTGTTGATTCTTTTGGATGTCTCCATATAGCCCAAAGTGGAATCCCTGGATAATCATATGATAATTCTGTTCTTTTTTTTTTTTTTGAGGAATCATTTTTTTCCCACAGCAGTTGCACCATTTTACATTCCTACCAGGAGTGCAGTGCACAGGGGTTTTACTTTCTCCATATCCCCGCCAACATATGGTAAGAAAAATGCCATTCCCATAGAAACTCAGCACACCACTAGCCAATGGGCAGTGGGGCCCGCCCCCCAACCCCCACCCCCGCCTGGANCCCATCATGTCTCTGAAAGGAAGGACTTTAGGAGCAAAAGAAAAACTAACTACTCTGTGACCTGTAGATACACATATATGAGGTAAAACTGTTCATTTTTAAAAGGCAAGGGACTGCCAGATACTGTTCATGACCCGAGGTGCCTTTTGGGTGGAGGTGGGGGTTGATCTCCTTCCAGTTTTTAAGTTGGGTGCTGGTTTCCTTGGTGCTTTGTTGTTATGCGTTACCTCTGTAAAGTCACGTATATAAATATACTTTTGCATGTTATACATTTTATATCTATACTTTTACATTTATAATCTTAACCCAGCAACATTTATTCTTCCCTGCTGTGGCCCCTGTCTGTTGGCCAGAGGTCCGGTGCTGCTCTGAAATTTCAACTAGTATTCGTCTGAGGCAAGGAGAGAGAATAGAGTGAGTTCTATAAAGCTAAATTGATTCAACTCCAAGGATTGTGTATATCCTTGAATTATGTCCTTCCTACTCGATTTGGTGTTAAAAGGACCTTTAAAAATAAAATCAGAGCGTTAAAAGGGTGCAGTTTGTTGTCTTATTTGCTCTATTGTCCTTACAAAAGGTAAACAGAAACAGTAGATGCCCTTGTGTAAGGTCATTACCGTTAAAAAAAAAAAAGTGTTTTCAGGGGCCCTTGAAATGAAAAATTCTAGGAATTGTTGCCTCAGAGAACGCAGCTCTGTATTCAGTAGCCAAACTCCAAGGGTGATAATATTCAAGACGGGGATTTCACTCACCTTCCTTTCCAAAGAATGTATTATACTCTCCCATTTAAAAAGCTCGTTTAGAGGAACATTAATCGGCCCTGTGCGAAGACTCACGAGTAGGTCTACATACACCCCGTTCAGGGGACCTACAGTCTCAGATCCCACCAGCTGGTGACGCTTACAATGAACATTCACTGCGCACTTCTCTACCATTGACTGTTTTGTACGGACTCTTTCAATCTTCAGGAAGGTTGTTTTTCCCATTTAACTGATAACTGAAACTTTGGCTAGTATCTTGCTCAGAATCACCAGAGTAAGATAAGGGGGAGCTCCCCGCTTGGTCCACACTCCTGGTTACTCCACTGGATTCCACACATGGCACCCTCTTTGAGAAGCCAGAGGCAGGGGCTCACGAAGAGGTAGGAGGCAGTGGATCCCCCACTCAGCCCTCTCTCATCCTGATGTTTAAGGAGCCCAGTTCATGCAGCTTGAAGGGGGAAAGGCTAAGCTCATTGGAACCCTTGCGTTGGTGCTAAGCTGCTTCAGTCGTGTCGGACTCTGTGACTCCATGGACGGTAGCCCACCAGGTTCCTCTGTCCATGGGATTCTCCAGGCAAGAATACTGGACTGTTTTACTCTGGTGGTCTTCAAACGCACTTGTAGGCAGTGATTTAATTGTACTTACTTCTTGCATCTGTATGAGACATTAGCAAATGCACTGTGTAAATTCAGTTGTGGGCAGAAGATCTGGGGGGAGAGGCGGCGTTCCAAGCATACTTCAGTTACCGGTAGCTGCGGTCTCATAGCAGGACTGAGGAAGATGCTATAGCGTTGACCAAAGGGACATAGAACGTTCAGGTGGGAGAGCGTAGCACGAGCTGGGCAGCAATCAGAGACGCCCGGGGCCCTGAGGAGACCATGTCCTCCAAGAAGGATAAGAGAACAGCAGGAGGAAGCTGAGTCCTTCAGGGTCACGTTGAGAACGGGGGAAATGAGCATTATAAGGCCGTGAGTTCTACTTCACGCGGTAATAAAATGGAGGGCTGTGAAGACTCTTTATCTCTCTTCACATCTGTCTGCAAGCGGCTGCCAGGACCCTTCTTTAGTCACACACATCGCCTCCCAGGATTTCGACATCCCTTCTCCTCAAGAACAGCACGCAGCTTCTCCCCTTCCTGGCAAGGTCAGACGCGCCTTCTCTCTCCTTCCCTCCCTCTCTCATCCTCTCCGGCTCTCCCTTCTCTTCTTGTGTCATTTGCCTCGTACCTATAACAAATCACCCAAGACATAGTGGCTCGGAACAAGGGACTATGATCATCTCTCAGTCTCGTGACGAGACGAGGACGAACGGGTGGCTCCCCCTGGAGGGCGTTCATGCAGCTGCAGCCAGGTGGTCTGGTGGGGGTGGAGTGATCCCAAGTGCGCCCTGCGTGGGACATCCAAGATGGCGTCTTCATATTACGTCCGGTGGACCCCCTGAGGTGGCTGGGGACTGACTGGACTCTTTCCTCCCTCTTCCCTTCTCCTTCCTTGTCCTTATACACCACACAGCCTCTCTGCATGGTTACCTTGGACTTCCTTGTAGCATAGAGGGTTCAGAGTAGTGGGACTTCTTACCTGGTAGCCATCTTGCCTCAGAAATGCATCGCAAGACACCTAATCAGAAGGAAAGTCAAAACTTATGAGGTAGATTCAGAAGTCACTCCGCACCACTGTTGCTGCCTTTTGTTGGTCCAGAGAAGGTCACAGAGCCAGCCCAGGGGAGAGCAACCACCCAAGGGTGTGAATGCAGGAAGGTATGGTTTACTGGGGGTGGCATACCTCTCCCAGGACTAATGTTTCTCATGTATTGAAATGTCTGTCCCTGTCGCTCTTCCTGACTGAAATACCTTGTCACTGCTTTGTACCTTGCTTTGCATTCATAGTTTTTTCTGTTGTTTATATTAATTACTTCTTTGAGGAATTCTTACACATTCTCTCAAAAGAATCTTTTAAGAATATGCTTTCATTTCTTGATACTAAAATTTCAGCACCCAAGAAGCCCTATAGAATAGCTCTGTGACTGTTTTTTAGAAAGTCTCTTTGGGAAATCAGATTCGGTTCACCTTTTAACCACCGATGATAACACGGCAAACTGAACAGGCAGATCAGTTTTAGAGAAAAGTGATCCACCATCAGGTGTGGGTGTCCTTGGATGAACTCCCCAACAATGATGCTTTTCATGCTTGGCCACTAATTTAAAAACCTGTTCTCTTGTTGAGGCTAAACGGTGACTTGCTTTCTGTATGGACCTTCTTTTTTCTTGTTGTTTTTCATATTTATATTCAAACTCTTTTACACAAGTGAAAGTTTACCCTTTTTTTTTAAAACAACTCCCTCTCTTCTTACCCTTCCAAAGGGATAAGTTAAAACCAAAAGATTTGTTGCACAGTCACATGGCAGTTTCAGAAATTCTTGAAAATCTCATACCAATGGATGGCTTAACTTTCCCTAGCTTCTGCAATGCCATTGAGGTCTCAAGCTCACATAAAGAGTTATTGGCTTTTTCTTCTTTTTTTTTAAGATGCTAAATCTGCAAAGCTTTTCTCTGGTGATTATGGAGAACAGCACACGTGGGAGAAAGTGGGCCACTGGAGGTGGCAAAGGACTTTTTTTTCCTACCCACAAGCCCTGAAGAAACTCTGCCAACAAGGATTAATTTGCTCATGAGATCTTACTGTGGTTGCCATTAAGAAAGGAAAAAAACCCAGCAGGAACAGCAGGGCAGAAGCATTTCTGAGCTCAGGGGGAGAAGAGTTGGGTTTTGTGGTGGGAAGTGGGGTGCTGGTTTTTCTCTCCTACAGCGATGAGGCTGACAGCGTTTCTCTCCCTTGGACTCTGTGTGGACATCTGAAGGCCAGCTCCGAAGGAGGATAATCAGTAGCTTGTCGTTTTCTGTAGTTTGGCTTTATTAAAAGCAGGGGAAAGATTTCACTTTTAAAAAGCCTTCAGGCAGTTCCCCGGTGGCCTCATGGTTAGGATTTGGCCTCGTCACTGCAGGGGCTCAGCTCCATCCCTGGTCGGGGTGTTGAGATCCAGCGAGCCACGTAGAAGAGCCAGAATACGGGGAAGAAGAAAATCGTTGATCTGATCCTTTCCCAGTTTTTAAGAAAGCCTTGGACAACAGCACGTCACCCCACTGCTGGTGTGTTTCCACGTTTCTGTCCTCATACTTGGGTTCAATAGACAAGTTAGGCAGACCCCGGCAGCTTCAAACCCAGAGGGTCCCTCCTCGCAGAGTTATTCAGGCCCGTTTCCTCCAGGAGAAGGAAGCAGTGGACTTCAGTTAGAACAGTGTTTTCTACGAAGCTTCACACTAAGCCCCTCAACAAAAATTTCCACCGGCCATCAGGCAAAATACGGCAGACCCTGAAAGCTGCAGACCCAGGCAGAATGCACCCCCGACCACCAGGACCCCCACCAAAAGTCAGCTCAGGGCTGCCCTGGGTCTTGTCAGCTGCTTGGTGGGGAGAGAAGGAAGCAACCCGAGGGGCCAGGGCAACAGGAAGAAGAGGGGCTGGGAGGGGTGGGCGGGGGCTGGACAGCAGAGGCAAGTCCCAGTCACTGATTCCTGAAGTCCTGCAACTTCTGGGAAGCCCCCATTCTCCCACCTGTGCAGACGAGGACCCCTGAAGCGAAGCGTTTAAATAACTTGCTTTCATGCGACCTGATTAAGCTATTTAAAGTCTTTAAATAGAATCTAAGCGTTGTATTTAATCCTTGAGTAAAATGAAGGATTTTCGTCTGAGCCTGGCTGCCTAGCCCACGGTTCCTTCCACCACCCCTGACCCCCTCTCAGAAGCCATGGGTAACTGGTAATCCTCTCATGAATGAAAACGGGGGACTTGCTCGAGGTGAGCCTATGGCACTCAGCCAAGTAACAACAGCTGTCACTCTCTCTTGTTTAATCCTATAGTGGAGTACGACAAGGAGTTCTCCCCTCGCCAGCGACACCACAAAGAGTTCAAGTTCAACCTATCCCAGATTCCTGAGGGTGAGGCGGTGACGGCTGCAGAGTTCCGAATCTACAAGGACTGTGTTGTGGGCAGTTTTAAAAACCAAACTTTTCTTATCAGCATATACCAAGTCTTACAGGAGCATCAGCACAGGTATGGAGGCTCAAGGAACCCCAAAGGGTCGGGCTGGGCCCCGTTTCTCACCCCATCACCCTGTAACCCCAAGTGTGTCTGGGAAAGGTGGCTTGGAGTTCAAGGGCAGCCCACGGGCGTGACGAGGGATGTGTTCCCAGTGCTAGTTTAGCGGGCGAGAAGATAGTTTTGCTCTTACGGTGAAGATTTCCCAATAGTTTTCTTTTCTGAAGCTAGCCAGTGAATAGTAATTACTAAGCATCCTTTGTGATCAGAAACAGAACCGACTGGGAACTGGTTCCCACTATTGCTTAGGCTCTCTTCTGAATGGAAGGTGAGGGCAGCTGACAGGTTCACACTTGAAAATTGTATGAGGATGCTTACAAATGCTACTGAGTCAAGTGAATAGAAGGCTATGTGTGCTAGTGTTATAATATATACATATATATTGGTTGGTCAAAGAGGTCATTAAAATAATTGCTCGAATGAACTTTTGGTCAAAAACCTGAATGAACATTTTGGTCAATCCAATATAATGTCTTTGAGTGTGTGTGTGTATATGAATGAATGTGTCTCAAACGTATATTTTTTATCATGTAGATGTGACGGAATAGTAGACTTTATTTTTTTCCATGTCTGTATTATTCTTGTTTCCTGAAATGAGGCTGCACATTTTGCAAAAGAACTGTGTTCTTGGGGCTGCCTAGCAAGTAAAAGAATCCTTCCATGGGGGTGATGTTTTAGAGCACTGGAGGGGCTAAGGGATGAGGTAGTACAGCATTTTATTTCAGTCCTATAGAGACAGAGAACAAGCCCATGACCTTGAAATTTTGCTTAGTCCTTAGGGCTCAGCTGAGTGGTTGGGTCAGATGGAGAGCTTGGGGCAGAGGTCAGCACTGCCCGAGGTTCTCGTCCGTAGCAACTCAGCACGTGATAGGATTTTCTGGCAGTAATATGGTAAATCTGAAGATAAAAGTAAGAGGATGCAGAGGGAAGGGAACTCCCCACCCCTTCGTTTATGGACTCTATTAGCTTGGGTTTTATAAACCAACTCCACATTCTTGCTTTTGGTCCTGGAAGTCTGTTGACTTCCCAAGAAAGTCCAAAAGTCATGGCCGAGAAGGTCCAAAGCAATGAGTTTTGTGTCTCCTGGGCTTGCGGATCTGTGTGTGGGTCTGTCTCAATACACACACTAAAATAATAGCAACTGTGAACTTTGCCCCACACAAGAACTGTTTTGAGAGCGCTGCTGACATTTGACCCTGATGCATATTCAGGTCCATTCTGAGGAAAATGGAGAAGGAAGGACGTGCCAGGCTTTGGGGACACACTCTGGTGTGGGACATACACACTGACTGTTGTAGGTGAATCTCAGCTACATAATAATAAATAATAAGTAAAATAGAGCCACTGTGAGATCTTTATTACAGACCAGAATTTCAGAGTGGAAGGGAAGTTTTCTGATGTCTGATTTATCACTCCTAAATTAAAATATATTGATCAAGTTAACTGTTAAGGGCCTCTGTTGAGAAGTAAATTCTTCATTGCTAGCTTTTCATCTTTCAGTATTTCAGAGAAATTCAGTATTCAGTGATTCTTTGGAATTGCTTTGTTTTGTTGTTCAGTCCCTAAGTTGTGTCCAACTCTTTGCAACTCCGTGAACCGCTGTACACCAAGCTTTCCTGTCCTTCGCTGTCCCTGAGTTTGCTCAAACTCATGTCCATTGAGTCAGTGATGCCATCCATCCGTCTCATCCTCTGTCATCCCCTTCTCCTCTTGCCTTCAATCTTTCCCAGCATCAGGGTCTTTTCCAGTGAGTGAGCTCTTCACATCAGGTGGCCAAAGTATTGGAGCTTTCAGCTTCGGCATCAGCCCTTCTAATGAATATTCAGGACTGATTTCCTTCAGGATTGACTGGTTTGATCTTGCTGTCCACGCGGCTTTCAAGAGTCTTCTCCAACACCACAGTTTGACAGCATTAGTTCTTCGGTGCTCAGCCTTCTTTGTGCTCCAACTCTCACATCTGTTCGTGACTAATTTAGCCATTGACTTTCAGTTTGCCTAATTATCAGTCTCATTGCCTTTCTGTGTTGGAAATAATCTGCTGGTGCCTTTTTGGCTCAGACTTCTGTTTGGAAAGCACAGTTTCCTCTGTTCTGCAGGATAAGCTTCATGGTGAAAACACTGGATTGGAGCTTTTGTGACTATGAATTTTATTTCAAAATTATTATTATTTTACCAAAGAGAGAGAGTACACACTAGCAGACTATTTGTGAGGTTTACATTGAGCTTCAGCCAGAAGGGAACAGCTGCCTTGAGCTTCAGATGCTGGTGTCAGGCTTCCTCCGGGCCAGCAGTGAGCTTGGAAAACAGACTCCCCAGGGGTCCCAACCTTTGATGACTCCTGTCAAAGCAGAGCTGAAATCGCTCTGCCTTCTAGGACGGGAGTATTTGGCGATGGATATGTTTAACTTTTGTGCATAGGAAACGGGAAATCCTGGGAGAATTGGGAGAATTTCATGCTTTTGAAGAGTTCCTGCTTGGCCAGGAGGAGATTGTCTTTTCTTATCAGTGGCCTGGAGCCCAGGATGCCTGTGGCCTCCTCGTGTTCTTCCAGAGGGCTTCAGATTGAACCAAGGGACCCCTTCTGGGGAAGGTCCCATCTCCCAATTTGTACCGTCTTGGGGTGTCTTGGCTAAAAAGGACTCTCCCGGATCACGAAGAAACATAGCTGTCTAATCTGTGTTTCAGTGAAATTTGTAGCATCTGATGGATCAGCTTAAGACGTGTGTGTTGCAAAAGAGTTGGCCTCCTTGGGGGAAAACAAAAAAGGGCAGGTTTTTCATTGCTGAGTCATACCCTCAGCTGGGGCTGAAGGAGTTCTGTGTCAGACCTCCTGCTATAAAGGGCAGCTAGGGAGTCTGACCCAGGGAGGGTCAGGAAAGATGCTTGGAAAGGAGGCCCTTGCTATGAACTCTGCAGAAACCCCATAAGGTAAAGTCGCTCAGTCGTGTCCGACTCTTTGCGACCCCATGGGCTGTAGCCTACCAGGCTCCTCTGTCCATGGGATTTTCCAGGCAATAGTACTGGAGTGGATTGCCATTTCCTTCTCCAGGGGATCTTCCCAACCCAGGGATACGAACCCGGGTCTCCCACATTGTAGACAGACGCTTAACCGTCTGAGCCACCAGGGAAGTCCCAGAAACCTCATGCTTCTGGTAAAAAGTCACTGGACCAGGTAAGTTAAAAAACAGTGATGACTAGATGGTATTTGTTGAAGCAGCTCATACGTTATTCAAAGCCTGAGAATAAGCCTAGAGATGAAATCTAAGTCCTGAAAAGAACTGGAGCAACTCGTGGAGTGGAGGGGGGCTGGCAACCCAGAAACCCACGTGTGCTCTTTGTAGTTTATTTGTTTATTTTTAACTTCTTGTTCTGTATTGAGGTATAGCTGAGTAATAATGTGATAGTTTCAGGTGGACAGTGCAGGGACTCAGCCATACACATCCATGTATCCATTCTCCCCCAAACTCCCCTCCCATCCAGGCTGCCACATCATATGGAGCAGAGTTCCCTGTGCTCTGTAGTAGGTCCTTGTTGGTTACGCATTTTATTTTTAAAAATAACTTACGTATTGTTTTTGGTTGTGCTGGGTCTTCGTTGCTAGGCGAGGGCTTTCTCTAGCTGTGGCGAGTGAGAGTTACTCTTCATTGCAGCACACGGGCTTCTCATCGGGGTGGCTTTTCTTGTTGGATCACCAGCTCTGGGGCCTTCCAGCTCAGTAGTTGTGGCCCAGGGCTTAGAGCAACTCCATCATCTGGAATCTTCCCGGACTAGGGATCGAACTTGTGTCCCTGAATTGGCGGGTGGATTCTTATCCACGGTGCCACCAAGGAAGTTGCTTTGTTAGTTATCCATTTTAAATACAGCAGTGTGTACGTGTCTATCCCAGACTCCCTAACTCTCCCTTCCCCCCATTTTTAACTCTCTAGTATGGAGTGGGGTTGATAGTTTAAGATGAGTTTGCTGTTAAAATCTGACGTTAGGAATTGTTATATGTTTATGATGACCCTGGTGGAAACTGGCAGTTATATCATGCTCAGAGTTTGGGAAAGACCTTCCCAAATCCCTTCCTCAGAGTTTTGCCATGACTGCATCAGACAGCTGGGCAGGCAGTTTACGCTATAGAAGGATGAAATATGGTGTATACACATTGCGTCAAGTCCAAATTAGGCTTAAAGTGTGGTCTGCTCTGCTTACTCAAAGTCACCCCCATGCCGTGGGGATAGTCCCAAGGTGAAGTGCCAGAAAGAGGGAAACGGTCCCCTTATGGCAGGTCTTGCATCTTCAGCTCCTCAGCTTGGATAAGAACATCTCAAGGATGCTCCTGTTTGGGTAGCACAGGAGACAGCTCTGTTGGGGGTAAAAATGTATCTGTTAGAATTCAGGCCTTTGGTGCTTTGGCTTTTGAGGACTCCCAGTGGGAAAAACCTCTGCAGACCTTCATTGATCTGTTGGTCAACCATGGATCTGTTAGCAGCTTTTCCAAAGGAAAGGTGTGAAGGAGACGAGAGACGAAATCACGTGGAAGCAGTTGTACTTAGTCACGGTATGGTGTCTTTGTCCATTTACTTCGCAGTTTCTCTTGCATCTCATCCATGCTGAGCTGTCTTCATATTTGGAGGCTGCTCTGATTAACTGTCAACCTTTTATTACCACGTGTGGCAGCATGATGGTAGCATGTCGCTCATTTCATATGTACTCACGTACCTTTATATTAATAGTGCAGTTTGGGGGCCTTTGGGAATATCATTCTCATCTATATTTCTTATTTGGTTAAAGATATACTTTACCTCTTAATTCACTGTTGAATATCTGAAAGTCAAGCAGCACCTCTTGGAAGCCAGACAGAAATGTTTTCAGCGTCTGAAAGATGGTTCTGTTTGGTCCATGGATTGGCCCCACGTGCCTCTGCTAGCTGTGAAATTCTGTACTCTGTATGTATATGTTGCTTGGCAGTGATAGTCTGTCTTCTGTGTGTGTGATAACTTTTTTGCGTTTTATCATGGTGCAGTCTTTTGGAAGACATATAAGCGAGAATTAATTACCAGATTTAAAAGTCAGTTCCTCCTGGTATAAGCAATAGTACAACTTACTCCTGTGTTTGCAAACAGAGAGAGTGGGAGGCAAACAGAGGCAAAGTGGGAGTTTTTTTGTATATATATAGTTTTTTTCAGTTTGGATCATATGCTTCATCCTAACTTTAGCATCGTTTTTAGGACTGGAAGATGTGCAACTTTGAATCAAGGAAACAGGGCAATACTGTGGTGGAGTTGGTTTTTAAAACCGAGAAAGATTTCCTTAGGCCGCCTAGAGGCCATGCTGGTGGAGTCCCCAGGAACAAGGCCAGACTGAATTATTGTTTATGTGACTAAGTTCTTCAGTTCTGACCTGTTTTTAAGAAAGAATATAATTGTCCTGGGAGAGAAAATAACTGTTGAAAGGCAAAAGCAGTTTTCCAGACTTTTAAATTTGACACACTACTCTGTGTGTGAACCATTCACAGAGATCGGGAACAGAGGAATCAGTCAGGAGGGGCTTGGAGAAGAGTCCAGGTTCGGGCGGGTCTGAGTCATGATTAGATGCTGAGAACCCATGAGATACGGACGTATTTAGACCAGCAGAATGAGCTCTACTCTCTGGTACTGGGTATTTGAAAAAAGACCCAGGTATTTCAGGTGATATATCACAGGTGAACTATGGACGTAGATTAGAGAGTTTAGATATAAGAATAAAAAAAAACCTAGTTGACCCAGGACCACTTACTGGAAATACTATCTTTTTCCCATTCACATCAGTGGCATCTTTGTCATAAATCATGTGACCACATAAATGTGGGTCTGTGTCTGAGATCTTTGTTCTGTCCTGTTGGTTGATTTTTCTCTTCTTGTACCAATACTATGCTCTTGAGTCTTTTAGTTTTATGGGAAGTCTTGATATCTGGCATGTAAGTTCTCCAAATTTGTTCAAGCTTTTCTTGGCTGTTGATGGTCCTTTGTAGTCCCATGTACACTGTAAAAGCAGCGTTTCAATTTATACAAAAGAAACTCTGTTCTGAAATTCTGAATCTACTTGGAATTTCGTCAGATTTAGAGCTCAATTTGGGATGAATTGACTCTCACTAATTGTGAGTGGTCCAGTCCAAGAATGTTTATTTAGGTTTGCTTTTAACTTCTCTCAGTAACCTTTAACAGTTTGGGGGGTCTTGAATATTTTTATTAGAATTATTCCAAGTATTGAAGTTTTCATCCTATTGTGAGTGGTTTTGTTATCCTTTTAAAATTTCAGTGTCTGATTATTTTTTGCTATACCCACAGAAGTACAATTGATTTTTAGATATTGATCTTACATCCAGCAACCTTGCAAATTTACGTAGTCTAATGATGTGTCTCTGCAGAATTTTAGAATTTCCATGAATATAATCATGTCATCTATAGACATTTTTATTTTTTCACCATAATTCTTATATTTTTGCTTCTCTTATTGTGCTTGCTAGACATCCAGTGTAATATTGAATTCCATAGATTTATGGTAGGTTTCTGAGATTGGAAATCTGTCAGATTTCTGATCTATAACGGAGGAAGCATTTAATACTGTACCATCAAGGACAATGTTTGTTATAAATGTTTTTGTAGGTACTCTGAATAGACTTAGGAAATTCTCCTCTATTCTTAGTTTGCTATGAGTTTTTTAAAATTAGAAATTATGTGGACTTTCTCCTGAATTTTGGGGGATGATTGTAGTTAGTCCTTTATATATCCATGGGTTCTACATCTGTGGAGTCAACCACCCACACATCAGAATATTTTTTAAAAATTTCAGGAAGTTCCAAAAAATTTGAATTTGCTATGTGCTTGCAACTATTTACATAGCACTTATGTTGTATTAGGTACTATAAGTAATCTAGAGATTTAAAATATACAGGAGGACATCCATGGGGTATATGCAGATATACTACATGATTTTACGTATGGGACTTGAGCATACATGGATTTGGTGTCTAGCTATTTTTGGTATCCAGGATTGGGTCCTGGAACCAGTCCCCCAAGGATACTGAGGGATGTCTATAACCAATGTCACATTCCTGGAACAAACTGAACTTGGGATTTATCCTTTTAATATAATACTAGATTCTAAGATCATGTCTGAACATTCTGTTATTTGAATCACCTGTGGGTCTGTTTTCGTGATCTGTTTGCTCCCTTGATTTTTCCTCATTTGGTCTTATTTCCTAGCATGCCTAATCATTTTTTGAAATTATATTCTGGACTTCATTTATGAAAAACAGTTCTAGATACTGTTGTCTACTTCACTTTCTTCTGGAAGGCAGGCAGGTCACCTTGTTCTGTTTTAATTGAAGCCAGGTTTCTGGATATGTTAAGGCATCTCTGTTTCTTGTTTTCCCTTTCTCCTGCAGTTTAGCTCTTTAGGGGTCTCAGCTGAAGGTCTAGGTTGTTTACCAGAAGTTCTCTTCCATGGTGGGCTCTGAACTCTTAATTTTTAACTCTCCAGCATTGAGAGACTGCCAAAAACTCTGCTGTGCTTTTGTTTAGCCTCTAAGCAGTTTCTTTCTGCTTGTTTTCTCAGCTTCTTCCTCCACGCAAACACAGCCTAACATTTGGCAAATGTCTCAAATGGAATTATTGGAGTTCGTGGCAGTCAGGCCTTGAAGAGCCAAGGTCCTAGAGGAAGGGACCCCTAACTCTATGAGATCACGTTGATGAGCTCACTTCTGTGCAGTCCTCTGGGACCTTAGCCCTCTAAGTCATAACTTCCTGAAGCTCCAGTTTGCATTGCCAGCCAGTGATACCGCTCCAGGCTCTGGCCTGCTACCCCATTCTGTTCAACATCTTTGCGGTATGCCAGGAATTAACAAAGGCCCCGAGCTGAAAAAGCAACGGCAAATACAGGGCTCAGCCTGGATGCATTTCTCTTCTCTCGGACCTCTTGCCCCATCAAGTGTTTACCTTGCTTGGTTGCGCTAAGGTGGCTTCAAACAGGTTTGTGATTTTAGCTGTTCTTAGTAAGAGTGTTCATTTGATGCGCCATAGCCCGCAGCACCCATCTCTGAAGTGTCATATTTTTATTGGGAAATCTTTATAAGGAATCCCCACAGACGTTGATGTTGGGAACCAAACAGTATGATTCTGGAAACGAGACCTGAACCCAGTCATTGGGCCAGCATCCAGGAGATTCATGTTCTTAGGAAAGGATTTCTCTCAGACTGACGCTCGTAGAGTGATTGCTGTATGAATTCCGTCGGATGCTCAGTGCTGTCTCCTGAAATGAAGTAACATGAACTCTTATCTCCACTGACCTGCAAGTGAGATATCTGGGGCTGTTCTTTTATGAAGAGAAGGGTGAACCTGAGAAAGGCGGGATGGGAGAACTCGATTGATGTTTGGGCAGAGGAAAACCAAAGCCTTCTTATCGCTGTGCCCAGCCACGCCTGTTCTCTTTCTGAATCTGGCTGCCACAGGTTCCCACCCCAGGGACTACTGAAATCTTCCTGCTGGCTTGATAATCCCTGGCACACTAAGCCTGGGCCCCAGTGAGCATTGAACTTCGTAGTGAGTGTTTGTTCCTTTGCTCCTGAGAAAGGGATAACGTGCCCGACCCACACCTGCAGTTATGTAACCAGTTAGTTTCATCTTCTTAGTCAAGAGCATCTTCCTTAGACTTAGAAAGACCCCCCTGAATTCAAAGGGGAAAACAAGATTCAAGAAGCTACCATGCCTTCTTCCCCCTGCCTGTCTATGTTCTGTTCTTTGGAAGAGTAGCTGAGAACATTAGAGAAGAATTTAAAAAACAAGGACAAATTTTGGAGAGGGGGACGTCAGGGTGTGGGGAACAGGAAGAACTTTTGTTTGGGAATTGTTTACCCACTTGGTAAATGTGGCAGAGAAAAGAAAATAGGTTTGTTTCTGGAAACGATGCTGCCTTCTCTATTATTCACACCCAGCTGTTTTAGTTGCCAGCATCTCCCCACCAGGATGTCCAGCTTTGTGGGAGGCAGGCCATGGTTGCAGTCAAGATTTTTTTTTTTCTTCTTGTTTTAAAATCACAAATTAGCAGCACTTTTACATCTGCTTCTGCTTTATTGACTATGCCAAAGCCTTTGACTGTGTGGATCACAATAAACTGTGGAAAATTCTGAAAGAGATGGGAATACCAGACCACCTAACCTGCCTCTTGAGAAATCTGTATGCAGGTCAGGAAGCAACAATTAGAACTGGACATGGAACAACAGACTGGTTCCAAATAGGAAAAGGAGTCCGTCAAGGCGGTATATTGTCACCCTGCTTATTTAACTTATATGCAGAGTACATCATGAGAAACGCTGGACTGGAAGAAACACAAGCTGGAATCAAGATTACTGGGAGAAATCTCAATAACCTCAGATATGCAGATGACACCACCCTTATGGCAGAAAGTGAAGAGGAGCTAAAAAGCCTCTTGATGAGAGTGAAAGAGGAGAGTGAAAAAGTTGGCTTAAAGCTCAACATTCAGAAAANGCCATGAAACTAAAAGACGCTTACTCCTTGGAAGAAAAGTTATGACCAACCTAGATAGTATATTCAAAAGCAGAGACATTACTTTGCCGACTAAGGTCCGTCTGGTCAAGGCTATGGTTTTTCCTGTGGTCATGTATAGATGTGAGAGTTGGACTGTGAAGAAATCTGAGCGCCGAAGAATTGATGCGTTTGAACTGTGGTGTTGGAGAAGACTCTTGAGAGTCCCTTGGACTGCAAGGAGATCAGCCCTGGGATTTCTTTGGAAGGAATGATGCTAAAGCTGAAACTCCAGTACTTTGGCCACCTCATGTGAAGAGTTGACTCATTGGAAAAGACTCTGATGCTGGGAGGGATTGGGGGCAGGAGGAGAAGGGGACGACAGAGGATGAGATGGCTGGATGGCATCACGGACTCGATGGATGTGAGTCTGAGTGAACTCCGGGAGATAGTGATGAACAAGGAGGCCTGGTGTCCTGCGATTCATGGGGTCGCAAAGAGTCAGACACGACTGAGCAACTGAACTGAGTGCAGCACACTAGGCTTCCCTGTCCTCCTCTACCTCCCGGAGTTTGCTCAAGTTCATGTCCATTGAGTTGGTGATGCCATCTGACCATCTTGTCCTCTGCCACCCTCTTAACCCAGTGTATGGGAACATTATTGCATCTGTGTGGTCACCAAGCACAGGTTAGGTAGCCTTGAACTTGAACAAAGTAACCTTCCATCTTCCCCTGCTCCCTGTCTTGGACACACAGAAGCAAGCCTTCTGATAATCCTGCTACTTTGGACTTAATCTCACCCGTGATTCTGATTGTTAGTCTCACTTGATAAATCCCCAAGGGTAAGGCCAGTCCCCAAGACCATCAAGCATTTACTCATGAAGTCTACATGACTTGGTACTATTTTAGAGAGAGACGCAAAGCATTTTGAGAGCTGACAGCTAGGAACTTGAAGTCTAAACAGCAGGCCAAGGTCATTCCCCTTGTACTTTAGAGAGAGGCAGAGTGCTCGACAACAGTGGCCTGAGTGTGGTCCCCAGACCAGCGGCAGCAGCGTCACCGGGGAATCTGACAGGGATGCAAGCTCACAGGCCCTGACCCCGAAACTCTTAACAGTCTGTGTGTTAGCGTGGCCTCCAGGGGAGTCTGGTGCCCACCGGCCTTGGGAACCTCCGTGGTGATGGTTCAGGGCCAGGTTGCCTGGGTCCACATCCCCACTGTGCTCGTGCAGGCTGAGTGCCTGTGAGCAAGCCGTGTGACCCATGTGCGCCTCTGTTTCCCGCTCTGTATGCCTGTGATGGTGTGAATACTCTTGGGCAGTTGTGAGGAGCTAACACATGTAAGAGCTGTCCCATGGTGAATAGCGTGTAAGGGCAGAGCTGTGTTACTCTCCTGACGGCAAAGGGATTTGTGTTGGTTTGTCGAAGAAGAAATATCCCTTGCTGAGTTTTGGTGCCTTTGATGCTTGAGACTTCTCTCTATGCCATGCTTGTCCTAGAAGTGAAAACTGGGTAAATTCAACTTGCCATAACGTCAGTGGGAGCTGGGCTGATTATATAATATAGTATATGCTATGCTTAGTCACTCAGTCCTGTCTGACTCTTTGCAACCCCATGGACTGTAGCCCACCAGGCTCCTCTGTCCATGGGGATTCTCCAGACAAGAATGCTGGAGTGGGTTGCCGTGCCCTCCTCCAGGGAATCTTCCCAACCCAGGGATCGAACCCAGGTCTCCCTCATTGCACGTGGATTCTTTACTGTCTGAGTCACCAGGGAAGCCTAAGAATACTGGAGTAGGTTGCCATTCCCTTCTCCAGGGATCTTCTTGACCCAGGAATCAAACTGGGGTCTCCTGCATTGCAGGTGGATTCTTTACCAGCTGAGTTGCCAGGAAAGCCCAATATATACCATATAGTATATATAATATCTGGAGAAAGAAACGGCAGCCCACTCCAGTATTCTTGCCTGGAGAATCCCATGGACGGCAGAGCCTGGTAGGCTACCGTCCATGGGGTCGCAAAGAGTCGGACATGACTGAGCGCCTTCCGTTCACTCATGTGGGCTTCCCTGGTGGCTCAGACAATAAGCAATCCGCCTGCAATGCAGGAGACCCTGGTTCGAGAAGATCCCTTGGAAAGGAATGGCAACCTGCTCGAGTATTCTTGCCTGGAGAATTCCATGGACAGAGGAGCCTGGCGGGCTACAGTCCACAGGACTGCAGAGAGTCAGACACAGCTGCGTGACTCTCACTAATATAGTATGTAATATATATAATAATGAAAGAAAGTGTCAGTTGCACAGTCATGTCTGATTCTTTGTGACCCCATGGACTGTAGCCCCCCAGGCTCCTCTGTCCATGGAATTCTCCAGGCAAGAATCCTGGAGTGGGTTGCCATTCCCTTCTCCAGAGGATCTTCCTGACCCAGGAATCGAACCCAGGTCTCCCACATTGCAGACAGATTCTTTATTGTCTGGGAATAATAATTGCCAGGGCAACCCTGTAATACATAATGTATATAATTTGAGTAACAAGGGTGAATGAACATGTTATATATGTAATATATAATGTATACATTATTATATAATGTATACAGTAATGTTCGTTCACTCTTGTTACTCAAATCTGTGTGTAGCAGTTACTCTGATTTGTAGTGTTCTGTTTTCAAATATTCTGTTTCTTTTCTATCTTTTTAGTTGGTAAAAGTTTAGATGTGATTCTGTATATACATTACAGAAGAAAAAAGTAAAAACCCTTGCCTTAGTCTCCGATTTTCTAAAATGATTGATTTTTGACTTTCATTCTGTTTGAAGACTGCACTCTCCTACTTGTAAAAAGAAGACCTTGATGCCCCGGAGGGGTTTACTAGGGAACCTCTGCTGTTCATGTCACAAAACCGGGTGTGTCTTGTCTGAGGTGACCCTTTGACAGAGTCCACAGACTGAGAAGGTCATGTGTCATTGAAGAAAGGTAAACAGCTGTGGACAGACCAGGCCCATTTTGGTGACTTGCCATAAATAGTGTCTCTTACCCACCTGATTCAGCAGCGGGGTTCCCCCTCAGAGGATCATTCTTGTGAAAGGCCCTCTCCCTCCCTGGACGTGTGTCAGTGATGGCTGTATCTAGACGGAGGGCGTTGTGCTCGGAGGGGAAGAAGGGAGAGGCCGGGGAGGCTGCTGGCATCCCAGCTGTGGGTGTGAGGCATCCCGACCTTCCTCCTGCCTGACACGCCGCGCCACCCCTGACTGCTCTCCTCTGCCAGCCCTGAGCATCTGGAACCCGCCTGCCGTATCCCGCCTCCCCTGGCACTGATGGGCAGTGGGTTTGGATCGCGGACTTTACTCCAAGCCCTTGCTGGGTGTTCCAAGCCCTCTGCCCTACACAGTACAAAAAAAGTTTTCATTAAAGTAGAGTTGATTAATAATATTGTGCTAGTTTCAGGTGTACGGCAAAGCGATTCATATATATATATATATATTCTTTCTCAGATTCTTTTCCACGATAGGTTATGACATGGTAGGTGAATATAGCTCCCCGTGCTACACAGCAGGCCCTTGTTTATTTTATGTACAGTCGTGTGTTGTCTGTTAATCCCCAATTCCCAATGTACCCCTCCCCTGCTTTCCCCTCCAGGAACCATAAGATCATTCTCTGTGAATCTGTTTCTAGTTTTGTAATTAAGTTCAGTTATATCTTTTTTTTTTAAGATTCCACAGATAAGCAACATCACACGGCATCTGTCCTATGCTTTTCTTGACTCCACTTTTTGGATGCGTGGTGGCTGAGAGCCGGGGCTCCAGCTTCAATCTCTGGTCACCCCCCTGAACCCCGCGTGGCCGTCACACACCCCACCTCTGCAGCTATGCGCTGCCAGCTCCGGAAGGGAGCCGTGACGGGACCGGCCTCCCCGTCCTCTGCGGGCTGGCGGGGGCGCTCGGCCGGCGCCTGAGCGCTGGAAGCCCGGGAGGTATTTGCTGCTCCGCCAGCCTGATAGCGCAGTTATTATTATTATTTTTTTTTTTTTTATGTGGACCAGTTTGTAAAGTCTTTATTGAATTTGTTTCGGTTTTATGTTTTGGTTTTTTGGCCACGAGGCCTTTGGGATCCCAGCTCCCCGACCATGGTTTGAACCTACACTCCCTGCACTGGAAGCTGAAGTCTTAACCCCCCAGGCCGCTGGGGAGGCCCTGAGCCCAGTTACTTTAAGTCCCCGAGCTCTATCACCCCTGCTCTCAGGGGCCTGAGCACCCTTGTTTGAGTGGCTGTCTTTGATTTGGCCTCAGTGCCCTGAGCCCTGGAGCTCAGCTGCAGCCCCCGTGTGTATAGACCCCCTGGTCTCCTAATCAGCGAGGACCAGCCTTGTCCTCCCCAGACAGTCAGCGAGGTGTGGCCCTGAAGCACTGCCAGGTCTTGGGGGTGCAGCGTGGGGAACCCTGGGTGAGCTGGAGCAGCGTCAGGTCGCAGTGCAGGCTCCCGTGTCCACCAAGCCCACCCACCCTGCGGACTCCATTTCTTCCCTGTCACGGTTTCGTGTCTCTCCTCTGTCCTCTTTAAACCACACCCTTCCCCTCTTTTTCCTGTCCTCTGCTCTCTCTGCCCCATTTTTGGATGATGGCCTTCTATCCCATCTCCCACTTTCTCAGCTAACAGACTCCCCCATTCGTCATGAGCCCTACTTTTGAAATATAAATCTCATTCTAGCTCAACCTAGATAGCTTATTAAAAAGCAGGGACATTACTTCCCCAACAAAGGTCCATCTAGTCAAAGCTATGGTCTTCCCAGTAGTTGTGTATGGATGTGAGAGTTGGATCATAAAGAAAGCAGAGCACCAAGGAATTGATGCTTTTGAACTGTGGCGTTGGAGAAGACTCTTGAGAGTCCTTTGGACTGCAAGGAGATCCAACCAATCCATCCTAAAGGAAATCAGTCCTGGGTGTTCATTGGAAGGACTGAAGCTGAAACTCTTAATTCTTTGGCCACCTGATGTGAAGAACTGACTCATTTGAAAAGACCCTGATACTGGGAAAGATTGAAGGCAGGAGGAGAAGGGGACGACAGAGGATGCAATGGTTGGATGGCATCACTGACCCAATGGACTTGAGTTTGAGTAAGCTCTGGGAGTTGGTGATAGACAGGGAGGCCTGGCGTGCTGCAGTCCATGGGGTCGTAGAGTCGGACACAACTGAGTGACTGAACTGAACTGAGCTCTTTCTACCAGCCATGCCATATTCATATCTTGGGCTGTATTTCTTTGCATCCTTGTTACAAGTCCTAAGAACGTGGTGCCAGTTGCCCCCATTGACTCCCTAGCTACCAGTTCCTCTCAGCCATAGCACCCCGTGGGCCCTGTTGGCCCTCGGGGGTAGTCCTCACACTGACATCCCCACCACATCCTCATTCTAGAAGCTGCTCCTCTGATAAGAACGTGTCTGGTGCTTCCTTTGGGACCAGACTGTCCCCACATTGCTGTTCCTGGTTCTGTGTTATTTCTGGATGAGAGTCTTTTCCTACCTTCCAGAACAGAACTGATGTCTTCACATCTTCACTTCAAAGCTTTGGACTTGCATCCCCTCTTGCTGTTTTCCACGAACACCCCCTGTCTGTCCGCCCACAGTCACCTAGTGACGGGGGTGGGGGTAATTTGTCAGCAGGGGCTGTCATACACGCATGGGGGGGGGGCTTTATAGATGGCAGGCCGGGCGTGCCCCCCGCAGACCCTGGCCAACAGCTGAGTAAACGCTGCATAGCCACACCTACTGCTCCGAGCTTGGAAAAGATGACAATAGTGTTGCCGTCCAGCTCTGAGCCGTGTAAACAGGAAAAATTGTTTCCCCTCTGAGAAGTCTAAGACTTTTACTCAGATGTTTCGCTGGCCTCCAGGCCATTGGATGGACTAGAGATACATTTTATTCCTTTGTTGTGGGTCATCTTTCATCATGATCTCAAAAGGCGGGAAGGCCCTTGTGGAAAACTCGGGATCCTCTAGCTTCTGGCCTTGACCGTGACGTGTCTGTGGACTCACGTCTGAGTCGCAGTTTCCGCAGCTGTAAGATGGGGGTAACGATACCCTGCTGACGTTGCAGGATGGCCCAAGCCAAGCGGATGCAGGCACTTTTTAACGGATTTAAATGCATGCTGTTTGTATTATGATGCTCATTTTAAGTTTAGTACTGAATTTAGTCATGTTTCTGTCCTGTAAGCTCTCCACACAGAATGTTTCCAGCACCAGGGGGTCTGCGTCTTTCCAGGGAGGGCAGAAACCTCCCCCTCCCTGTCACAGGGATTCCAGGCCACTCTCTGCCCCTGAACCCAGGGCATCAGCTCACCCTGAGGTGACCGTCCCTCACGCCGCCTTGTCTGTCCATGATCCCTTGGGTTATGTTAGCTGGAAACTGCAGGGAAAAAAAAAAAAAATCCTGTGTATGTAAATATAAGAGCAGCCCTGTGGAGTCCAGTGGAAGGAATGGGCTTGGGGAGTTTGCCTCACAGGAGCACAGGTGGCTCACGGCGGGGCCAACACTGACTCGTCTGCAGTCCACACGAGCAAGGACTTGGCTCCTAACGCAGGCCGTGTGCAAAGGTGTTGATTAAAAAAAAAGTATTGATGCTCAGAAATAGCATATGAATCCTGGTTTCCCCTTCCACAGAAAGTAAAAACGTGAGGATTGTCGGGCCCTCATTTAAAAAAAAAAAAATCAAACCTTAGTGAATGCTTATCTTTACTAATCCTGATTTTAGTATTTTTTTATCCTTTTCTTCATGCCACCCCTCCTCCATTTTCTTTTTAGAGTTCATTAGCCATAAAGTGAACAACCACAGGCCCATTTACTTATTTTTTCTTAAATATAAACACCTCTGGCACGAGCAGTTGTGAGGATCCCGCGGACGTGTCTGTGCCGCACCCCAGTGCCTGCGCACTCCCACCGATGGCACCGGGCATGTGTCCTGTGTGATGGGTGGGCGCGGGCCGCTGTCCTGCCTGCATTCTGACGCCAGGCGGGACTGCGGGCTGAGCCGGGGCCCTGTGCTCTCACCTGCCGTCTCCTCTCTCTTCCAGAGACTCAGACCTGTTTCTGCTGGGCACGCGTGCTGTGTGGGCCTCGGAGGCGGGCTGGCTGGAGTTCGACATCACGGCCACCAGCAACCTGTGGGTCCTGACCCCGCAGCACAACATGGGGCTGCAGCTGAGCGTGGTTACGCGCGACGGTGAGTTCAGGGACTCGGGCCTTCACCTCCTTGGTGGCAGGTGTGGGCAGCCGTGGTCCCCAGGCGGGCCCCCCATTTCCCAACCTCCCAGAGCCTCAGTGGACAAGCAGAGACCTGCCCCAGGGCCTCCTGGCAAGGACTCGGGGACAGTTAAGATGGTTTGGGAGCCTCAGAGAAGGGTAGGAGCTGAGTTAAAGAGGAAGGCTGGGGCGAGGTCTAGGTGCTGACATTGAGTAGGTTTGTGGAGGCCCTTCCAGCATCCCTTCCTGCAGTGTCAGAGCTTGGCAGGTCCCAGTCCCCTCGGGCTGGACGCAGTCAGCCCGTGAAGTCACCTTCCTGGGTGGGAGACATAAGATGGGGAAGATGGGCATGAACAGAAGATAACAGCGGAAGCAGGGGAACTCGGAGTCCCGCCACCCCTTGCCCTGCCTCCCGGGACCTTGGCAGGAAGAGGGGGGAAGGCTCAGGGTGCCCCGTAGATACGGGGCCCGCACGTGCGCTCCTCCTCTCTGAGGGTACCTGGGAGGCTTGGGTGTGCGGCTGCAGGTGGACGCCAGGCTTCGGTGCCACATCCCAGAGGTGTGCTTTGGTATTTGCCTTGCAGGGCTCAGCATCAGCCCTGGGGCGGCAGGCCTGGTGGGCAGGGACGGCCCCTACGACAAGCAGCCCTTCATGGTGGCCTTCTTCAAGGCCAGCGAGGTCCACGTGCGCAGTGCCCGGTCGGCCCCCGGGCGGCGCCGGCAGCAGGCCCGGAACCGCTCCACTCCGGCCCAGGACGTGTCGCGGGCCTCCAGCTCCTCAGGTGGGTTGGGGACGCCGTCTTCCCTGTGGGCCCCGGGGCGTCCGTGAGGTCACAGGACCTGTCGAGGTTTGCAGACGCTGCGCAGCTTCTGCAGGCCCAGATGCAGCTGTAGGTGCCCTGGATTGTCTGGATGGGCGCCTAGGCCGTCAGAGGGGAGCCCTTGTGACCCCAAGGTCGTCTGCAGGTTGAGACAGCCTCAGTGTCTGTTGTTCCAGAAAAGCGTCCTTCTGTCTGATCAGATTTCTCCCAGCTCTTCTTCATTCCCATAAAGATGCAGGGAATGACTGCATTTTCTCCAAATTGCATTATGCCCGGGAAGTGGTGGGAACAGACTTCGTGCATTTGTAGAGGGCGGGCTCGTGTTGGTTAGTGCTCTTGGCTGGGAGTGATAGCAAGTCAGTTCTGGCACCCCTCTCTGATGGGTTTCATTGGTTTTATTCAACTGGGAAGTTTGGGGTTCTGCCTTGAGATGTGGTGAGACCCACGGGCTCAGCGGACAGTAGGAATGCCTTTTCCTGTGTCCCTTTGTTGGTGGCGTTCTCAAAAAGCCTAGCTTGACATGTGGTGCTGAGGAAGGCAACCTCAGCTTCAGAACGAGAGCGCCTCTTCTGCAGTAGCTTCAGCAGACAGCTGGTCTGGGGTCGGTGCTCAGCCCTGGAGCTAGGGGGTGGGGTGCGGCACCCTCCCCCACCCCCACCCCTTGCCCCGCCTTCCCTGATCGGGCAGGTTCTGGCAAGAGAGAGGAAATAGCCCTCTCTGCTGGAGTGTCAGTTCAGCAGTCCTGCAGACAGGCTCCCTCCCATGCAGAGCCACAGCCGGAGGCGCAGAAGGCCAGTCTTCAGAACAGGAGGGCGGGCGTGCAGGCGCTGACATGCAGCACAGAGCTGCTCAGTGTTGAATTCAGAGCAAGGTGCATCTTGCTCTAAGGTGGGTGCTTGCAGGTTCTTGGCTTCCTTTCCCTTTAGCCCAGAAATCAGGCATGAAGTTGAGGGTTCACTTTGGGATTTGTAGTCAGAGATCTTGCTTTCCTCATAAGTGGTCTGTAACTTTGCGTGTGTGCATGTGTCAAGTCACGTCTGACTCTCTTCAGCCCTGTGGACTGTAGCCTGCCAGGCTCCTCTGTCCATGGGATTCTCGAGGCAAGAACACTGGAGTGCCTTGCCGTGCCCCACTCCAGGGGAATCTTCCTGACCCAGGGACTGAACCTGCATCTCTCTTGTTTCCTGCATTGGCAGGCGGGTTCTTTAACATTGACCTGGGAAGCCCTACTTTGTGACTCAGGACGAACCTAATCCAGTTTGGCTTTGGTTTACCCAGCGGTTAAGTGGGCATGGTTGATTCTCAGTGGCTCTGCTGGGACTGAATGAGAAGCATCGCTCTGGCTCAAAGATGAGGTGCCTCCAGCCATAGGAAGTTCTTAGCAGGTATGTCAGACTCCTTGGAAGGGATGTAAAATACATCAGGAAGATACATTAACTCCTCCAGGTGACTTTAAAACAATGTCATCTTCCGCGGCTGGAAAGAGTTCGTGGAACTTTCCAAAGCACCCAGTTTTCCTGTGGGAAGCAGTGTCTTTACTCTGGGTTCTGACTCAGCCATTTCTGATACCAGTAACTTGGATGTGGAACCAGAAGGTCCACCACCCAGCGTGATGTGACATTTTGCTGCTTGTCCTCTTGGTGTTTCTTGGAAGCGTCGCCTAGCATGGGTGTTCCTGTGTTTACCACTAGAAACAGTCAGGGCTAGGGTTTAAAGAAAAAGAAGAAGTGATGACTTTCCTGTATGCGCTTTGAAGGAAGCCTTCTGATCAGCAGTCATCCCGGGCTTCTCCTTGGGGCATGGCGATGCAGCCCGCCAATGGCAGCCGTTCATTAATGAGCTGCGGTCAGTTTGGTGCTGGGACCTCAGACGTGAAGGCAGCTTTTGGGATGCTGATTGCTTTTTTTTTTTTTTAATGAAAATTTCACTTGATTTATTCCACCTCCCCTCCCCGGCCAGTACACACACAAAATTTCTAATTGAGAAAACATGTCATTTCTGATTTGGGTTTCCGTGGCATCGCTGACTTATTCTCTTCCAAGTCCCTATCAGCATTTTGTTTCCAGTTTGATGAGTTTAAATTAAATATGAGTATTAAAGGTGGACTGATTTGTAAGAAGAGGCAAGTATATCTGCTTTTTCTGGGTCTTCCCACCCACCACCTCCCAACCCTGTGCTCTGGAATAGGCTTTGTTCTTTTCAGGGGTAAGAAGGCAGAGTTCCTAACAAACGCCTCTGCCCTCACAAAAGGGGGTTTAAACCTCTTACTCTGGAGGGTCCTCCCTCGCCCACACTATCTTCAAAGACCCACTCAAAATGGTCCAATTAATGATGTGGGTTAGACCCACTGAAGTATTGCTTTATTTAAAAACAACAACATGTATTTCTTTATTTTTTGGCTGAGTCAGGTCTTAGTTGCAGTATGCAAGATCTTCGTTGTGGTTCACGGGCTTAGTTGTCCATCCAGGGATCAAACCTGTGTCCCCTACATTGCAGAGAGGGTTCTTAACCACTGGACTGCCAAGGAAGTCCCCTGCTCGCTCTCTCTGGTTCTTTCCTCCTTACTTATTCTTGCTGTCAGTGGGGACGGATGTGCAGAGGCACTCGCTCTTGGAGAAAGGATTTCCAGACCAGCTGGCTCATGTTTCTTTCTGGGCTGTTGCGGGGCCAAACGCTTCTGGGTCTTCACGCGCTTTGTAGATGCTCCTGAGACAGGCAGCTGTGGTCACGTGTGACTGTGTGAGTCCAGGCAGGACTTCTCCTGTGAGTCTTTCCGGAAGTTGGAGGAAGAGAGTGTTGGCTCCTGCTGCCCCCGTCTTCCACGGTGTGCTCCTAGGGAATTAACATTTTTCTGCTCAAACGACCAGCAGCAGTAGCCCACCAGACACCGTCCTGCCGCTGGGCAGAGGCGTGAGCATCGGTCCTCCAGCTGCCTGTCCTCTAGCTGAAACGTGGCAGGGAAATATGAGTCTGTGTTTGAAACTGAGCTGCCAGTGCTGGAGACAGCAGGACCAGTCCTCAACGAGGGAAGGGCCGAGAGCCCGTCTGCCTCTCCCTGTCTTCCCCCACATCTGCTCTCACATCTCCCCTTCGCCTTCTAGTGGACTTTCCAAACACATGCACCAAAACAGTGGGTTTGGACCCAAGTCTCCCTGGATGAGTTTTACTTACCCTGTTTGCACTTCTCCAGTGGGCTTGTGTACCGTCTGGACCAGATCATTCATCGTTCTGACACGATTTACTAGTCCTGGTGCAAGCCCACTGGGGTCTGGTGACTCAAGCCACTGATGCTGTGGTGCCCACCCTGTCCGCGGTTCCCAGAACTCTCATTAGATGGTCTCATTCTGCCTGCTGCCACCCACCTTCGTTCACAGTATCTTTCTCTCTGGTTCCATGATTCTGTCTCCAGGGGGATGACACCTGACCGACCCATTACAAGAGCTGTGAACAAATGGCCTTGAGGGATGGTTCCTTGCGGCGCTTCTAGATTCTGTTCTAGCTCATTTTTCAAGATCTTTCCTAGACATCTTTGGGGCAGGGGTAGTTAATGCGATTTCAGTTTAGCTGGTGAGTCTGAGATTTTCTGCCTGTCTACCAGCTGGCTGCCAACACCATGAGTGAGACTTGCTCTATGTTTTGGCAGATGGTTTTAAAACATTTTCTGCCACTTGGAACAATTATGTCAAATTGGATTAGCTAACCTTGGGTCCCCTTCATCCTTCAAGTTCATGGTGCCATCACTCAGCCCTGCTGACTGTCATGAACCAGTAACTTCCCAAGACCCTCTCTCTCTTCAAAATGAGCTCTTCATTGATTCAGATGCTACCTGTGAGCATCTCTTAAATTCTCCTTCTATCTTTTTCCAGCCCACCCAAACATGTATCTTTAGGGATCCCAGGAGAAAAGGTGGCTCTGGTACATGTACATATTCTGCTGACCTTCTGGTTGCTAGTTCATACCTTGTAACTCTTGAACTTTCCGGTTGGGACCATTCAGAAAAGTGAGTAGGACTCATCACTTGCAAAGCAGCGATGCAGGTGCCTGATCGTAACTATCACATCTTTTGTGGTAGATTTCAGGGAATTTCAGCCTGCAGACTAGGGGCTCTCCTCCTCACCGATCAGTGTTTGCTTGGCCTTTCAGTTCTTGGCAGGTTGTCCCCTCTGGTTCCTCGTTTGCTTCCATGGGTGGACGTGCCAGAGGTGAGTGGGCTCACCCACTAGGACACACGATGCTTGGGCAGAGTGGACGTGGGTCAGGGCTGTGACGTAGCTGCTTATAGTTCTTCAAAGGCCCTGAGCTACCCTGGTGGCTCAGACAGTAAAGAACCTGCCTGTCAAGGCAGGAGGCATGGGTTTGATCTCTGGGTCGGGAAGATTCCCCTGGCAAAGGGCATGGCAACCCACTCCAGCATTCTTGCCTGGAAAATTCCATGGCCAGAGGAGCCTGGCGGGCTACAGTCCACGGGGGGTGCAAAGAGATGGACATAGCTAAGCGATTAACATTTTAAAAGGCATTGGGGATTTTGTCATTTTGACCTTAAATTCAAATTTTAGGGCCAGTAGCTTGGCTCCCAGATGTCTCGGTCAAGAGGTAGAGGCTTGTCCAGGGTTTTTTTTGACTGAAACCAGAACTTAATTCTCCACAGCTGTGGAGGACAAGTGTGGCATGAGTGATTGGAAAGTTGAATTGTTCCAAGCTCCATATTCATAATACTTGACTCTCTTTTGCCATTAAGCCCCTTTAGGATAAAAGTTGCCAAGGAGTGAAGCTGACTAGAACTTGACCTTCTCCTCCATCCCTAGGGTTCACCCCTTATGAATGTGCTATTGGCCAGTAGGCTGAATAATAAGAGGCATGAACAGCTGCTGCCAGACACTCAAATAATCCATCGAGTACTGCCATTTCCCAGGAGGGCACTAGGGTCCAGGTCCCTCTAGCTAGGGACTGGGGACAGAGGGACGTGGAGCAGGGAGTCTCAGGGCTCAACCTTTAAGGGATGTCTCTGTCGTCAAGATCCTTAGCTCCCTATTCTCTTATTCATCAAGACAAAGGCTGAGAAGAGATCAGAGCCCCGATTAAATGGAGCCATGTGAGACCTTGAAATCCTGCAGCCACAAACGAGTGGGATGGGCCTTCACCGTTGCCCCTTGTGCTGACCATCCCGCTGTAAACAAAATGAGACACTGAAAATCGAGCTGCCCTCTCCCCGCCCGCCCCCCCCNGGAGGACTAGCCTGAGCTCGGAGAAACTGGGCTGTGTGGACAGCATGCTCAGCGCGCCTGCTGTTCTAGTGTTTTCCTGGCAGAGCCTGGGGCCTGCAGCTGGCGGGGCCTGGGGTAGGGGAGGGGCAGGACCAGCCCCCACAGCCCGGGGCGGGGGCGGCAGAAGCCCTGGCTCCTCCCCAGGGCCCTGGTTTCTTAGGCCGCCCTGCCTCTGTCTCTTCCCTCCCCTGTGTTTCTTCTCTCTCTCCCTCTTGGGGCTGGAAAGGCGGTAGGCCTCCTGCTGGACCCCAGGCTTGGGCTGGGCCGGGGCCTCCCCAGGGGCTGCCCAGCCCCGCCTGGGGTGTGAGAAGGGGCCCCGCTCTCCTGAGCATCTGCCAGCCTTTGGCCCCAGGGAAGAAAGAGCCGGAACGTCAGGGGGGGGGATGGGAGAGGGTGGGATCGTGGGTCAGCCAGAGCAGAGTGTCGGCCGGGAGCCCTTGCCCACGTCATCTCAGTTCCAGCCGGCAGGATGAGAAGCTTCCCCACTTGCATCCTGACCAGCCAGGGGTCCTCCGGTCCAGTTCTGTCCTGACCTCCCTGCCTGGGGTGGTCACAGGTGCCATGAGGTCAGGGGCTCTGCCTCCTTCTGATGCCCCTGCTGGTCTGTCTACTGGGGGGATTCAGGGCTTCCGGCAGCGCCCCCTCCCCAGTCTGATGACACTCTGGAGCAACTCCTGGGCCTCAGGGGAGCGCTGCACTCGGGATTCCAGTTGGATTATAAGGGATGCAGGGGAGAAACAGCCCCTCGCTCCCCTTCTGAGAAGAGCGGCTTGGGACGAGGGGCTTCCCCACCCCAACCCCCTCAGGGATCTGGCAGGTCGCGCTCCACACGCGGGCATGCCTGCCCACCTGCGGGCTCCCCCGAGCCCCGTGTCCAGAGCCATCACATGGGGCTCAGGACTTTACCTCCATCTCCAAGCCCCCTTCCCCAGAGGTCAGACCAGCCTGAGTTCTTTCTGGGGAACAGACCCCATCCTGGGCTCTCTGGGGAACCACAAGGAGCTGGAGTGACCACACAGGAGGTTCCACGGTTTGGGTCACTTCACGCGTCCTCACGCTCATTCCATGACTGCTCTCTCCCCTTCCACCTCGTAACTGTCCCTTCTATGACCTCCCAGGGGGGTTTCTCTCCAGCACCCCCCCACCGTGCACGGGGTCCAGATTTTGTTTTGTGCTGGAGTTAGCTGAGCACGCCACACATCACCCCTGCAGCTCCCCGAGTCGCTGGAGGGCGGAAGCCTTGTCTGACGGGGCCCCTTGTTTCTTGGGGAGGGCATGTCACACAGAAGCGGCTCCGTAAGCCCTCGATGAGTGGGGGTCGGGTGAGAAACCAGACTAGCGGGGCCTGACTTGAGAGGTGTGCACACTTCTGCTGACGTGCTGGGCGCTGCTCTCCTGGGGTTGCTTAGTGCGGGCTGGGGGACACTGACCCGGTCACGGGACTGGACACCAGTGTCCCCCCACTCCTGGCCTCCTGGCCAGGCGTGGCTCCAGGGCGCCCCCTTCAGGAGGCCCTTCCTGACCCCCAAGCTGTCCTCACAGGCTCCAAGCAGCTTGAGGACGGTCCCTGTTAGAATCGGAACCTGCCGGTGTGTTTGTTTTGAACGTGAATCATGTCCTGAGTTAGGGCTCTGGGGACTCTTGGTCCAATAGGGGATCACGACATGCCCCTGTTGCTAAAAGGGTTCCCTCGGGTCAGCGCAGGCGTGTCAAGACGGGAGCCGGTGTGCCTGACCCCAGGGTAGAGGGGAGACAGCGTGTCAGACGCTCTAGCGGCTGGCAGCCTGTGGAGCTCTGGGTGCCCCCAGCTGCGGCCACTGGGGGCTCGCCCGTGGCCAAGGGCCTGGGTGAGGCTATGAAGGAAGGAATGAGGGAGTTACCGGGCGCGCCTTCCCATCCCCAGCAGACTACAACAGCAGTGAGCTGAAGACGGCCTGCAGGAAGCACGAGCTCTACGTGAGCTTCCAGGACCTGGGGTGGCAGGTGAGTGCTCTCGACCGTGTCGGGGTCTCCTCGAGTCCTGAAGGCGGCGGCAGCTGTCAGCAGAGACCTTGCACTTCAGTCGGAAGGTTCCTCCTGGGAAGGTCTTAGGAGCCTTTCAGATGCCCAGGTCTTGGAGGGGAGGGGCGACAGCCCGCCCACTGGTGCTTGAAGACCCCCCGCCCCCGCACATCTCCAGGGGGCCCCAGGTGCACGGCCCCCAAGTCCCTGCAGACCCACAGCCAGCCCAGAGCTCTCCCCTCGGTCTCCAGGGCCTGCATTGCTTCGGCATTTCAACAGTGTGCGCCCGGTTTTGAGAGAGGGCTGGAAAACCTGATCTGACAGTTAACCAGCTCACGCAGACTGGAAGGGCACCCGTGTGCTGCCTCCTTCCTGAAGCCGCTGCTCAGGCAAATGCTAGGTGCCACGTGACTGGAGATGGTTCCCGTGTGCAGGTGGCGTTATGGGGACAGGGGAACCCTGGACTCCAGGAGGCACCTCTGGGCCAGGTTCCTGGAGCCGACCACCTGCGGGCCTCCAGGCAGGCTGGGGCAGGTGAGCCCAGCGGGGGCGGGGGGATCCAGGGCTCGAGAGTCAGACTGAGCAGGTCTGCACCTTGCTCTGCCCCTCACGCGTCCTTGACCCCATGTCTGTCTCCTTAGCTGCCCCGCTTGAGCGAGGCCTTCTCACGGGGTTCCTCAGCGCCCAGGGGGTGCGGGGCATGTGTGCTGACCCCTTGCCGTTTCCTTTTGCATTTGGTTAAGGACTGGATCATCGCCCCCAAGGGCTACGCTGCCAACTACTGTGACGGAGAGTGTTCGTTCCCTCTCAACGCACACATGAACGCCACCAACCACGCCATCGTGCAGACCCTGGTGAGCGCTGGCCGGCTCCACGCCACGGGGGGCGGGGCTTCAGCCAGGACCAGGGGCCGTCCCTAACGCTGCCCCCTCCTCCCCCCTCTGCAACAGGTTCACCTCATGAACCCCGAGTACGTCCCCAAACCGTGCTGCGCGCCCACGAAGCTGAACGCCATCTCGGTGCTCTACTTCGACGACAACTCCAACGTCATCCTGAAGAAGTACAGGAACATGGTCGTGCGAGCATGTGGTTGCCACTGACTCGGGGCGATGGCTGGAGACGCTGCGCGCATCCTGCCGTGCGCATCCTGCCTGGACTCCTGGGTCACGTCTGCCTTAAGCCCACAGGGGCCCCAGGTCGCGGGGGGAGACCCCGACGCAGGCCTGAAGGGACCCCGTCCTCCCCTTGCTCACACCGTGAGCATTGTGAGTAGCCATCGGGCTCTAGGAAGCGGCGCTCGAGCGTCTGAAGTCTGGGGACTGCAGAAATGTAACTTGGAAGGATTCCCCTCTGCACCCTCCCCAAACCCACCAAAATCAGTTACTGCTTTAGATCCAAGCTCCTTGTGGTTTTAGAGAGTAAATAGGGAAAATAATCTTGAAGTAAAAGTCTTCTTTGGCTCAAATATCAGCGGGTTCAGGAGTTTCTCAAAGGCAGAGTTTGCAGATCACGGGAAGGGTTCCGACCTTGCCCTGGGAACCTGGGTCTCAGCCGGGCAGCCTGCGAGTAAGTGCCTTTTGTCTCAGCCTTGCTGTCATGTGTGGGCATTTTGTTGGGGTGAGAAGATACACTTATTTTAGTTCAACTACATCCCTTACCCTCTCCTCGTCCCGGCATTTGCTGTTTTCTGTGCTAGGACCAAAAGCAGAGAGAGTGACCCCCTTTGAGGGGGAGGCTCCACAGGAGAGAAGCCTTTTTAAAACCATCGTTTAACCGAGCGACTCGTCTGCACCCCTCCCCGTGGGGGACGGTTCTCTGAAAAGCTCGCTTACATTAGGACCGCCACCTCTCCTGTGTCGGTAACGCGGTTCTTGGATGGGACAGCATCCTGCGTCAGGGGTTTAGACCAGTAGGGGTGACGGGGTGAGGACTTCCTAAGTCATCCAGACTGAGGAAGGGGTTAGGACAGGCGTGTGGGTTGGGAACCGAAATCACGGTTTTCTCCTGTCAAAAATGAGACTCAGATCAAAGATGAGAATGTGTTTAAGATGTCTTTTTCATGATCATGTACTAGGAAACCAATTTCATACTAAACTGATTAAATAATACATTTATGATCTATATCTGCACTTACAGCTTTTTTGTAAATAGAAACTATAATTTATTGTCTATTTTATGTTTTGTTGTAACATTTAAGGAAAGACCAGACTTTTTTTTTTTAAAAAAGTTTATTTAGAAAGTATCATAGTGTAAACAAATTGTACCACTTTGATTTTCTTTTAAAACAAGACTCAATGCAAAGCTGAAGCCACGCATGATTGTGCTTCTCTAGAAAGTTGGGTTTTTGTTTTTTTTTTTTTAAGAACATCTGTGAACCATACATGATTAATAAAGATCTCCTTTAAGGCAGAGGCTGGCCAGGATCCTGCTGTTTCGTCTGCCGCAGACAGTGGACGGGGTCTCGTTTCTAAGCGGCCACGTCGCCTGAGCAAGGGCGGTGGGGCGAAGGGTATTATCACGAGGACTAACTGATGCTGAAGGACGTACAGGTTACATACCTTAAGGGATTCTAGGCCTGCGGCAGCTGATTTCCAAGGGCGTCGGTATAAAGGCTTCATACCCAGAATGGCGTGAATCAGGACACCAGGGACGTGGCCGGATGCAACCCTGCCTGCCTTGGTCTGGAGGTGGAGTTGATCCCCTCTGCACACAGGAGACGGGCAGCCTCCGGGAAGGCAGACCAAACACAGGGCGTCCGCCACCACCTGCTGCTGCTTCTGGTCTGGGCTCTGCTGTGGGGCCGCGGGGTGTCCCCGGTCCCTGACACCCGACCTGGGAGAGTTTGTGCAGTCCTCCTGCCCCCTCCTGGGAGGCAGAGACAATCAGAACCTTCCTAGGAGTTCTTAGAAGGGTCACGACGAGCCATGTGGCACTTCCCACGTCCACAGTTTCCACGAGAGACATCCGATCCTGACGTTCACAAGGACTCTGGCTTCACATCCCCTAATGAAATCTTGCAGGAGAGAGAGATATTCCTTGAACAGTAATAAGCAGTCGGTCAAGTGTCAACACCCACACGAAGGCTATGGGAGCGGCACCATCTTGCTCAGGCACGTGTCGGGGGCGCCTCGGCTTTCACGGCGGCCCACCACCCTCCGTGAGGCACCCGCAGAGACAGGAGGTCCGGGAGGGGCTGGAAAAGTGGCTCTTCCACAGGCATCGGGGATTTGTGTGTTAAATCTGCTCCAAGCTATGGACCAGCCACGTATGAACAAGTCATGTGATCAAAGCAACTCAACAGGGCCGCACGGCAAGGCCACCTTGCTAGGACTCATGGGCCCTTTGAAAACAACACTTTGGATGATGCTGTCACCAGAATTACTCAGGAGCCAAAAGTCTGGCAGTTGGGTTTTTCCTCGACTCTATTTTAGTCTCAAAGGAAACCATTTCGATTTCACCAAGAGCAGGTTAAAGGGGGGAATGGATGGTAGGTCGCCACCGAAAATATTTAGTTTGCAAAGGGATCGTGAGTTACACATTTACTTAGAGAAACTTAAGAATCTGTAGGGTGTGTTGGTTCAAAAACACGCGGAGAAGACAGCACGAGTTTAGTACATTCGGATCTCTGAGTCACCGCTGCGGGGAAGTGGGGAGCGGCCGAGGGACGCCCCACCGGGCTCACAGCTCGTCCTTCGCCTGACGCAGGACGAACCGGTGCAAGGAATCCAGGTCACGGCTCCCGCTGTGCTCACCAACCTTTTCTCCTCCACGGAAAAGCAGCAGTGTGGGATAGCCTCGTACCTTAAAGAGAAGAAAAGCTTAAAAAAGAGCCCGATTCATGCAGAGTAAAATCAGAAAAGATCCTTGAGCTCAAACAAGTCTGCAGCTAGATTTTCAGAGCACATAGACCCTCAGCAAACTACCCGAGGCTGCAGAAGAAGAGCCTTGGGGCTCTATTTCACTTTTCAAACCCAGACGGAACGCTTCCAAGGTGAGCACTGAGGCGGCACTTCACCCTGGAGCGGCGTCTCGGACTTTCACACCAGCCCCGGGGAGCTGGTGCGGCTGGCGGGGGCCTGAGAGGCTGCACTCCCGACGAGCTCCCGGGTGCCGTGCAGGTGCCCCGAGGCCACACTGAGGAGCGAGAGCCTCACGGACACACACCTGTCTGCTACGGCTCACCTTTTTTCTCTTGAAAACACAGACACACCGTCTTCTAGTAAGCAGATGATGTTTGTGCTATCATCTCTTCTAATAAACTCCAGAGGCCTCAAGTGTTTTAAGAAAACAACACAAGTTCTAAAACACAAATTGCAAGTGTTCTAGGCTATTCTAGGCCAGGTGCTAATAGCTTGGAAAGAAGGCAACAGCTGCATGAAGCAGCCAAGCCACGTGCCTAGCCTGCTGGTGCAGCCCGCCCAGTGGGGAAGTGTAGGATCAAACACTTCCTGAATGGAGCGCCGCCTGGTGTCTGAAAAGCAAGCTCCTCAGGTGTTTATGGGGAAGGCGACGCGCCAGCGGTTCAGCCAATGAGAATGGTCCTGCAGGCGGGGTCCTGCCCTCCAGCTCTGAGTCTCAGCTACTGCCAGCCTCCCACCAGGTGGGGAAGCTTCACCCCCGACCCACCACCACGGAATCATGTGCACTCACAGAGGGAAGCCTTTCTTTTGGGAGAGCAGCTCTTTTTGCTTTTCAAGTGAGAAAGGAAAAAACCTCAAGACTCTCAAAACGACACGAACACTTTGTTTAGAGAAGGAGGGCAGCGTGAGTGACCTCGGATGAGGCCATGCCTCTCATCACAGTCCCCCTGGGAAACCCCCAACCGCTGTTCCATCCCCAGGAGGCTCCGGCCACGCGGACCCACCGAGTACTTGCTGCAGAGGTTCCGTTCGGCAGTGCAGTCCACCTCGGCGATGGTGACCTCCGCCAAGCCGGGGAATTCCTTCTTGGAGAGGTCCTCCCAGGTCGGGGCCAGGTCCTTGCAGTGCCCGCACCTGGGGACAGAACATGATGGTGGCGCTGAGGCGCTGGGCCCGCTCACCCACACGCCACTGCCCAGACGGCCTTCTGGGCCCAAGCTTATAAACGTCAACCTTCCTCCTCCCCCGGCCCCATCCCTGAATCCAAACCCGAGCAGATGTTCAGATAACTGGACAGACGCAACACGGTCTGAGAACGATATTGAGCTGGGAAACCTTCTCTGCGGTAAACTGCGGGCTCCCTCCTTTATAAGTGTACCATGAGCAGGAAACGAGACCCTTTTTAAAAAATCACTTGAATGCCAAAAGCAGGGTAGGTTTCTTATGGTCTCAAATGTTCAAGACAATTCGAAGCTTCCTTGAGGCACTGAGCCTCGTTCCAGCCCACCTTCCCCTCTACGAGCTGCTCTCCCCTCATACTTGGTCCACACAGCTTTAGGTTGCCAAAGACACTGAAAACACCTAACAGTTTTAAAGGCATTATTTCCTCGTGTTTCTATTCTTTAAGAAGAATGAGGCAACTCCAAGTCAAGCTCCTTAGCTTTGTAGCTGTTACTCATGAGCACTTGGAACGAAACAAACCAAGGACCAGAAGTGACCCGTGGCGACCTTACTTGTTCGTGTTTAGAAACAGGATCCTATATTCTCCTCCACATTTTTTCCAAATGGGCTGTTTCAAGACAAAGCTCTCCACCCGTTTCACAGGTGAGGAACTGGGCTCCAGAGATCTAAGGGGCTTCCAGGGTTACAGGTGCGAAGCACAGCCCGGAGCCCGCTGTGTTCCCGCCGCCTCCAGTGCCTTGGTCTGGAGCAGCCCCACCTCTGCTCCGGTCCCCAGAGGCCACGGGATGGGCAGCGCAGCTGACTGACACGCCGCACGGCTCCAGTGGCAACCCGAGCTCCAGTCAGTTCCCCTCTAACATCCCGAGACGGAGGGGCAAAGCTGTATCAGGAAGTTCACGGTGCTGAACCGAAATGGCCATCCGTGTGGAAGAGCACCCAGACCCTACAGAACGTCCACGTGATGCTGGCCGTGGTGACAGTCTTCTGGTTCAGTGTTTTCTCCAAAGCAGACTGAGCTTGACCCTCCTCCTCCACCAAACTCCCGCCTGCCTGAATGCTGGAGCCGAGCGGTAACATCCTTCTCCCCGAGAGCACGACTGCGTGAGCGTGGTATGACATGCGCCCAACACTGAGTCTGGAGGCTCGGCGGGCGAGCGGGGAGTCAGGATGTGCCTTGAGGGCGTGACGACAGAGCAGCTTCTGATCCGACAGCCACTTACCATGGAGCATAAAACTTGACGAAGGTGACGCCTTCTGCGACGGCGTCATCGAAGTTCCCCTCTGTCAATGTCAACACGGTGCCCTTAGGGGAGGGAAAAGCCACGACTCAAACACAGCAGATACAACAACAGTGGGGGTCAAGTTTCGGGATCCCGGAAATACCAGTCAGACACCTTTAAAATGCTGCAATGTGTGCTCCGAGGCTACACACCCACACCCACACCACTCACTTTTCACAAAACATCAGCAACCAATCACAGGCCCTATGGTCCAGAGCCTAGGAGATGCCGTGCGGGCGGGCGGGCCACACCCAGGTCTGCACCTCGCGGGCCTGGAGCCCCAAACACTGACCCAAGTCCAGGCCGCCTGGCCTCCCTGAAGTCTGCACACACGTTGCTTTTCTCACTGATTCTATTGCTCTTATCTGTGGATTTGCAAAGAGAGATTTTCTTCTCTAAGGACCCTAGAGGAGCATAGGCACTGATGTGTTTCACAGATAAACAGGCTACTTTCTGTCTTAAAATTCAAAGTTAATGTGAAAACTGTCCAGTCTCAACTCTGGAGAATTCAGGGCAAAGGGGGCAGCGAGGCAGTCTACTCTAAAGCGCTTCCGTCAGGCTGGTTCTTCACAGAACTGTATCCGCTCCTCCAAAAGTGGACGTGCCATCCGCACGTGGGGCACGCTCTGCGTCACGTGACTGCGGTGCCCCGGCCGCCCCCTCGAGTCCAGCGCCGAGTCCCGGTGCCAGCGCCCGGGAGGCCGTCCGGACCTGCCACCTTTCCGTCCGGAGAGGTGACCACATTCCCCGAAAGATCCACTTACTGGTGGAAAAGGTGAGTATAAATAGAAACCGTCTGGGCTTGATGAAAGCATCATGGTATATAATTAGGCTGGATCTGGGATGACCTTTACTGTGACACACACTCCCCGACACGGGGTCCCTAACTACCAAATCATGTTTACTTCTTAAACCAAAACGTCAGTATTTAACCAACATCCACGCAGTCCCCAGGCGCCGAGGTTCCCGCTGAGAGCGGGGGAGGCCCACCACGGCCCCACGTGGGGCGGAGGGGGTAGGCAGCCGCTGGCTTTTCCAAGCATGCACGCCTGGCCTGGGGCGTGGTGGCTCCAGCCAGTCACAACTGCCCCATGAACACTGAGGCTGGAGGGTCACTGGGGGGCAGGAGGGGTGCCCCGTCCCAGGGAAGAACCCCACGGGCCGTGTGGACTGAATCAGCAACACAAGGATTCCACTTAGGAACTGACAACCCTGCCTTACGGTTCCTAGCTGAGCAAGCACAACTCTGATTCCCCGAGTAGTCTCATTCCCACCCCCGGCTTCGGGTTCTACGCAAAGCTGCAGACATGGGACCCGACTCATCTCGGGAGACAGACATCCGGCTGAGGCTTCAGACGCACACACTGACCTATTGCTGCGTCCACACCCCCTGCCCAGCCCTGAAAACCGCACCCTGAGCACCATCCACCCCGATGGGCTGGTGGAGCTAGACTCGCCTTGGCTGCGGGGGCCCAACACCACCCACCTCAACACAACCCTTTCCTGTCTCCTGCACACGGGCTGCAGCCGGGCAGCTTTCTTCACGTCCCCTTCTGCTCCAAGCCAACCACAGGCTCCCTACAGACCTAAGACCCTTGGCAGGCTGACAAGGCCTTCCCCGGCACCGTGGCCGCCACCTCTCCGCCCCACACGGTGCCTTTGTCCTCCTCGCCCTGCCTGCCTGCTGGCCGCCACGGCCGTCCTGAACACAGCCGGCTGACCCCCACCCGTCGGGGCAGCCCCTCCAGCAAATACCCATTGGCCCCTCAGCTGTTCGCTGACACAAGGGCAGCGATGGCTGAACCCAAGGGAAGAACGCTCCAGAAACGTGGACACAGGCTTTCAGGACCCTTGTCTCACAGCTGCTTCAAGGCTTTTTTAAAGAGAAGCCCCTACGAGCACATGAAAGCAGGCGACGAGGCCGTGCTGGCGCGGGGAGCGCGGGCCGCCCCACGCTGCCCCTGGCGGGCACCCACCTGGTCGGCCGCGGGCTCGGCGGCCAGCGCCGGGGCCTCCGAGGGCCGGGCGGGCTCCGGGACGGCGCGCCCCGCGCTCTGCAGCTGCGTCTCCACGTACTCCCGCAGCGAGCCCAGGTCCCGCTTGCCCTTGTACTGGTCCACCTGTCGGGCACAGGCACACGTCAGCCCTGCGGGCCCTCCCGCTGCCTGCCCGGGACCCCTGCCTCCAGGCGGCTCCCTCCGGGGTCCCGGGCAGCGGTGTCCGCTGCTTGAATGTCAAGGCAAAGCACAAACGATCAACCCGAGCTCTGCTCTGGGCAGAGAGCTTGACAGGGCCTTCCTTCGGGGGAACCGAGGGTCACCAGGTCTGGGCGCAGTCTGCTGGGCAGGGATGGAGCGGACGCTGACCCCCCTCAGAGGTCGGGGTCAGAGCAGCAGAGTGGGACGTCGATCCAGCTTGTTCTAAAGAAAACCCGAGCCTGCAATGCTGCGTGTCCACACTTGATGGTGCCTCTCAACTGCCAGATCTCACCAGGGGACCGAGCCCCTCGTCCCGTGATGCGCGTCCCTTTAAGCCAGAGCCTAAACCGCCTGTGCTGGCCGCTGTGCTGAGCTCAGTCGCTCAGTCGTGTCCGACTCTTTGGGGTCGCACAGACTGCAGCCTGCCAGGCTCCTCTACCCACGGGGATTCTCCAGCCTAGGACACTGGAGTGGGTTGCTGTGCCCAGTTAACCCACTCACTCAGCTGGGGCAAAGACACAACTCCTGTCTCCACACGGAGACCTGAAGACGTACCTTTTTGCCGTCTCGGAACCAGAGGAGCGTAGGATAACCTCGGACCTGGTTTCCTGAGCAGAGTTCATAGTGCTGCGTGCAGTCCACCTGGAGAGAGAGAGAGAGAGACCACACGCCCACTCAGTTTCTCCGAGGGCCTTCCTGACCAGCTGTCTGTTGGACACTCAGCACTTTTTTCAGAAAGAAAACTACTCAAGTCCCCCAAGGGCAGCGTCTCTACAGTGTCTGCAGATTCTGGAGAGACCTCTCCCAAGAGCTGCTCAGCTGCCCCTGAGTGGAGGGGCAGGGGAACAAGATGAGCTTCAGAGACGCGGTTAATTTTCACTTGCTTAAAAATGCCAGCTTTTAGGAAGCGATCGTTTACCCTGAGCAGGTTAACAGGTGGAAAAAGGGACCCTGCCCTGACACCTGGAGAGGGGATGGCCTGCTGCTAGGGACAGAGGCCCCCCTGCCAGTCACAAGGTGAGCTGAGAAACGTCTTCTCAGGTCTACAGCCAGACCACCCTCAACACTCCTGATCTGGTCTCATCTCGAAAGCTAAGCAGGGTAGGGCCAGGTTAGTACTTGGATGGGAAAAATGTCTTCTCAGGTTCAAGCTTACAGAGTTTTAAGATCAAGGGGGAAAAATTCATCACTTTTAAATAGGAGTATTTGGACTATAATAAAAAGACAAAACTGAAAAAAAAAAGTCTTAAGTCTTTAACAGGCAACAGTGAAAACTTCCTTTAACGACGCCCTAACTCCCGAGGAGTTTGCTCTGAGCCCAGGTCTGTGCTCAGCGCTTCACCGTCACCCGCATCAGTCAGATCTCGTCCTGGTTTTGCAGAGCGGGATACAGGGGTGGAGAACTGCTTGAGGTGGCTGGCCACATCTGTCTGAACCCCAGGTCTGTGCTTTTGGCACCCCCCTGTACTGGGCAGATCCTCTTATTAACTACCGGACACATGGCACTGAGTCTGTATATGAATCAGTCCCCAGCAAAGCGGAGGAGGAGGTTTTGATAAAAAGCGATACAGGCAGGGGTGTCTGGTGGGTGCTGGGGGATGGATGAGATTACAAGTGCTTGAAGATCCAGAAGCTGCCCTAGATATTTCTAGAAAACCCGGTGGTTAGGCACCACTCCTGGCTTCCCCACGTGAAGCAGGAAAGGATTCCAGGCAGCAGGGTGAGCGGGTGGGGCTCACTTCGGGTGGGTCTTGCATGCAGCCAAGGTCCTTTAGGAACCAGCTTCTGGGTGAGACCCAGTGTGGATGGTCTCCGAGGGTGTCCAGTGAACACTCTCTACGGCTCCATCCCAGGTCCTGGCAGAAAGGCCTCTGGGGCTGCCAGTCCAGAACCGGCCACTGCTTCAAAATCAACCAAGGAGCCAAAGCCCTAATTTTAATCTCTAGAATGTAGAAAAGCCAGCACTCTCAAAACCGGGCTGCCATCTGTGAAGGTGGAATGAATTACCATGGGGCACACTACATGGAATTAATAAGTCAAGTTTGTGACTACACACACAGAATTAATAATGGGCTACTCGGCTAATTAATCCAGCCAAAGGCAGTCTATTTCCAGTTCAACAGGGGCACTCACTCACCTTGCCAATCTTGACAGTTTCGGAATGTTCAAGGCCCAGAGCCAGCTGCTCCCAGGTCGGAGCCAGAGCTTTGCAGTGACCACACCACGGGGCGAAGAACTTGATGAAGTGGTCTCCTTCAGGGGGAGAAGGCAGGGATGGGGAGAGAGTGATTCACAGCCATCCCCACAGACAGACAGAACGGGTGCGTCTCAGCTCCGACTTCCTGCAAAGCTCAGCTCAGAATGAACCCTTCAGCTGGTAGGAAGTGACTCCCCATCAAATACATCTATCCCTGAGTTCATGACCATCCTTAGAAAGGAATTTGTAACCTCTGAAGGACACCAGGGAACCAACTCATTATTTGGAAAACTGGCAATAAAGGGGAAGAAACGGAAGCTTGGATAGCCTGTCTTTCCTGAGATGAACTGCACTCCGGATAACGGAGTGATAAACAAAGGCCAGTTACCTCTTGCTGAAAAAAAAAGAAGGGACGCTGTCATTTCAGCAGTGGCGCTGGCTGGCATCTCTGGTGGATTACGGATCTGCACGGTGATGGGGGCGGCTGCTGACATCAGAGAGAGACTGCCCAGCCACGCAGCCGCGCTTACCCCTCAAAAATCAAACACAGAGCAAAAACGGCCCTACACCCTACTGCCAGCTCACATGGAATAGAGACACGAGGGCCCGGGGACAGGGAGGCTGCATTCTACAGCCTGGAAACACAACGAGTCCCCACTGAAGGAACGTGCAGGTCAGACAGGCTGTGTGCTCGGCAAACAGAAGGCAAGGGAGAAAGAGAGGCTGAGGAAACAGACTGAAGGAGACTTAGGAGAGAAACATTTAAAAAAGGAGAGACAGAGACCAGCCTCAACTACCGTGCTGGAGGGCACACTCGGGTGACGAACCAGAAAGGAAAGTGAGCAGTGGTTCCGCACCGTCAGGCAGGGCTCTTCGGGGGAGAGAAGGAAGCGGGCGGGAGAGGAGCCCCGCGGGACGTGAGCTGGACGGTGGCTACGGGCCGGCTGCTTTACGACCATTCACTGCCCCTACACTGCTTTCTGTAACCGGGTTTTATTTCACGATAAAATAGAAGATTAAAAAAAAACCAAGCACTTGAGTATCACTCTCTTGGCCAGGAAGTAAACCACATCGTGATGGAGACACTGAAGACTTGTATCTCAGCTCTTCGACCTCGACCAGCCTAGGGCAAAGAAAGGCGTCAGGCTGTGAGCAGCCCGCGTCAGGCTGCAGGCAGGGCGAGAAGCAACCAGCGGCCCTGACGGGGGCCCCGGCCCCGAGTTGGGCTGGCCGGGCGACGCCCAGGGGGCATCTGGTCAGCGCAGCAGTGAGGGGTCGGAGGGACCTGGGGGGAAACTTGCTGCGACAGTCAATGTTTCCTATCGACAATACCTCAGTTCTTTAAAGAAAAACAAAAACTATACATATACATATATAAAAGTAGCTGGTCTGCAAGGCTGGAACCCTGTCTCCCCAGACAGGCCTGTCACCGCCCTGAGCTGTGAGGAAGAGACAGTGGGTGCAGGACTTCCCCGCGCCTCAAGGAGAGCGGGGTCAGGGTGGGCAGAGCACCACTTTCCCAGCAGACCCGAGGACTTGGCCCCACGGAGGGTGACCCGCTCAGGGGGTCGGGCTAGGCTTTGGGTGGTTCTGGTAACACGTCCCGCAGGGAGTCCCAGCCCGCCTCCAAGTGACTCCCGGAGAACAGAAACCCTGACGGTCCGCTGCCAGAGCATCGGTACCAATAACGACCTCTAATTCAAAACGGAACATGGCTTGCAGGCATCACCACAAGTGATTCCAGCCTTGGAGGGGGTGGGCTTTCACTCCCAGCAGGCAGGACCCACAAGGCCAGACACAATTTTAAGCCCCTTTTCAGAACGGTCCTGCCTCAGTCGCACAGAGGATCTCTCTCCACGGCAGCATCAGAGAGCAGAGGTCAGCCTGGCGGCTGGATTCACGTTCAAGCCCTTCACTGCGGAGCCGACGCTTCTGAGCGTGTGAAGGGAGGTCTTACACACATTATTAACTTAAGAAACTGTACTCAGGTCACTGACATTTAGGAGACTAAGAAAGCGAAAGTGAAGTCACTCAGTCATATCTTACTCTTTGTGACCCCACAGACTGGCCTACCAGATTCCTCTGTCCATGGGATTTTCCAGACAAGAGTACTGGAGTGGGGTGCCATTGCCTTCTCCAGGAGATCTTCCCGACCCAGGGATTGAACCCAGGTCTCCCGCATTGTACGCAGACGCTTTACCGTCTGAGCCACCAAGGAAGTCCCAGGAGACTAAGATGTGGTATCAAAACAGTAGCTTAAGGGTAAAGAACACCTATCCTGATTTGTGTGTTATAAGAGTTCCAACTAAATTCTGCTTCAAACAGGTACGAGAAACCTTTGTTTCTGCCTCAGGTCAGTAACCACATGATTAACACTAACAGAAACAAACATCTCATCATCCAAGGGCACGGGTCCAGCCCGTGCACAAATCAGGTGAGCGCACCCAGTCCCGACGTGTGCGGTTCGCACACCCGAGGCTTCAGCCTGGCACCAGAACCGGCCTCTCCATCAGATGGAGACGTGTCATCTCCGAGAGGAAGAGCGCTAGACACAGGTATCGGCGGGGCTGCATGAGAAACGCTGGACAAACACCACCCATGCAGTGGCCACCGAGCCCTCGAGCTGCGAGAGGACAAGCCCTGGCCACCCGGGAGGTCGGACCCCAGGCACGCCCCGCCCCCAGGGTTGCGGCCCCGCCCCCAGGCACGCACGCACGCACGCACGCACGCACGCCCGCCCGCCTACCTTGCGCCACGTGCAGCTCGAAGTTGCCGGCTGAGAGCTCGTACAGTCCCTGCTTGAGCTCGGGGGTGCGGGGCGGCTCCACCGCGGGCTCTGGAGTCTGATGGGGGAGACGGAACAAGAGTCACCGCGGGTTTGTCGAGGCACCATGGAGCCCATCACGACTTCTGTACGGAACCTTCTGCCGCCACGCCCCCTGCCCCAGCCTCCGGGGGATGCTGCTGTGTCGAGGGGGGTCCCGGGGAAGGAAGCAACTTAATGGGGCAAGAGGCCCCTTGGCAAGCGCTGTCGGACTGATGCTCCAGGGCAGCCAGGTGACAAGCAGCACCTCCACCCACAAGCCTGGCCTTTGCTGCCCTCAAACCCAGTCCAGCAGAGCAAACCGAAGCATGGGCCGCCTCAAGCCAGCACCCTGCTGGGTTCTTGGGGACGAGACCCGAGACGGCTGGCAGAGCACAGCAGCGAGCGGCACTGGGGCACACAGAGCGGACGAAGCAGACAGCAGGCGGACCGGCCCCCTGTATGCGCAGCAGCAGCAAGAAAATCTGGGAAGGAAGCTGAAACTCTGAAGAGCTGATAAAGTAAAAAAGGTGACAAGAGGGAAATCTGGACGGATGAAAGGCCTCAGAGAGAAAAACCACAGGGCAAACGTGGGCTGTGCCTTTAAGAATGTAATTCACGGGACTAAGCTTGGGACAGAAACAGTGAAGGGACAAGAAGTGGCTTTTAAAAAGGCGCTTCTCCAGCACCTGAGCAGACCCAGTGCGACAGCTAACTACTAACCCCCAAACCACACCATTCCAGATATCTCCACTTTCTCTTAGGCCAGCACGTCTGCGGTCTCCAACCAGAGCAAGAAGAGGAAAAGAGATGGTCACTGAGACATTACTGTCCTACAGACACATGGGTGTCTATTATTCAATTCTTATCTAGGGGTTCGTATTTCTATTAAAATGAATATCCAAGTTAAGTCACTAGAAGCTTTCCAAATGCTGAGAGCTCAACGCTGGGCAGGGTTGTAACCGTAAAGCAGCATGAAGTTTTCTACTTTCGCTTCGTTGACAATGCTAAACCTTTGACTGTGTAGATCACAATAAACTTCTTAAAGAGATGGGAATACCAGACCACCTTACCGGCCTCCTGTGGAGCAACAGACTCACTCCAAATCAGGAAATGAGTACATCAAGGCTGTATATTGTCACCCTGCTTATTTAACTTACATGCAGAGTACACCAGGAGAAATGCTGGGCTGGATGAAGTACAAGCTGGAAATCAAGGTTGCCGGGAGAAATATCAAGAACCTCAGATATGCAAATGACAACACCCTTATGGCAGAAAGCAAAGAGGAGCTAAAGAGCCTCTTGAAGAAGGTGAAAGAGGAGAGTGAAAAAGCTGGCTTAAAACTCAACATTCAAAAAATTAAGATCATGACACGCGGTCCCATCACTTCATAGCAAATAGATGGGGAAACAGTGACAGACTTTATTTTCTTAGGCTCCAAAATCACTGCAAATGACAACTGCAGCCAGGAAATTAAAAGACGCTTGCACTCTGGAAGAAAAGCTTTGACAAACCTGCTGCTGCTGCTGCTGCTAAGTCACTTCAGTCATGTCCGACTCTGTGCGACCCCATAGACGGCAGCCCACCAGGCTCCCCTGTCCCTGGGATTCTCCAGGCAAGAACACTGGAGTGGGGTGCCATTTCCTTCTCCAACGCATGAAAAAGAAAAGGGAAAGTGAAGTCGCTCAGTCATGTCCGACTCCTAGCGACCCCATGGACTGGAGCCTACCAGGCTCCTCCGTCCATGGGATTTTTCAGGCAAGAGTACTGGAGTGGGTTGCCGTTGACAAACCTAGACAGCATATTAAAAAGCAGAGACATTACTTTGCTGACAAAAATCTGTATAGTCAAAACTATGGTTTTTCCAGTAATCATATATGGATGTGAGAGTAGGACCATAAAAAAGGCTAAGCACCAAAGAATTGATGCTTCTGAACTGTGGGGTTGGAGAAGACTCTTAAGAGTCCCTTGGACTGCAAGGAGATCAAACCAGCCAATCCTAAAGGAAATCAGTCCTGGGTGTTCACTGGAAGGACTGATGCTGAAGCTCCAATACTTTGGCCACCTGATGCAAAGAGCTGACTCATTAGAAAAGACCTTGATGTTGGGAAAGATTGAAGGAAGGAGGAGAAAAGAACAACAGAGGATGAGATGGTTGGATGGCATCACTGACTCAATGGACTTGAGTCTGAGCCAGCTCTGGGAGCTGGTGAAGGACAGGGAAGTCTGGCGGGCTGCAGTTCACCGGGTCACAAAGAATCGGACACGACCGAGCAACTGAGCAGCAGCAATGAAGCTCTCTGCTGCTGGCTTGACTTTCACGCGACGTTTGCATTCAGTGCTGAGGACCCACAGAGAAGGGCGTCTGAGAGTGATGGCTAAGGGACAGTCAGTGAGTTAAACAAAGTGAAAGAGGAGACTGGATGTCGCTGTGTATAAGATGTTCAGAGGGCCTGCGGTGGTAAAACGCCCGTTTGTGGCACCAAAGGAGCACGTCTTTGGTCCTTCTTCCGTGGCAGGTAAAGATAAATGATCATTATGGGAACTTCACAGTGCATCACAGAATGGGTACCGTCCCCATGCTGGGGACAACGTGGGCTTAAGAGTCTTAAGAAAGCAACCTGGGGGTTCCCTGGCAGTCCAGGGGTCAAGAATCCGCCTGCCAATGCAGGAAACATGGGTTTGATCTCTGGTCTGGAAGATCCCACGTGCACAGGAGCAACTAAGCCCGTGAGCCTCAACTACTGAGTGCGTGCTCCAGAGCCATGCTCCGCAACATGCCGCCCCGCAGTGAGAAGCCTGTGCCCCGCGACTAGAGCGAACTCCCGCGCCTCAAGCAAAGCAGAGCCCGATCAGCAGAGAAGACCCGGCACAGCCAAAAACAAAGGCGTTTTTAAAAACTGGAAGCAGCTCGGCACTGCTCAACAGGAGCTCTAGGAGTGGTCTGGCTTTTTTATTTTTTGCCTCGCAATGTTATGTTTGGATCTATATTCTAAGAAGTCACGCCAGAGTAGGGGGAAAAGTCCTTCACAAAGATAGCGTTTCTGATGAGAGAAAAATTATCAACCTGAATATCCAATGACAGAAAAAAGCTGACAGAAAAAATGACAGAAAAAATTCTGGCATATCCAGAAGATAAAATACGATCACTGTAAAGATGTTCAACTATATATATACAAAGATCATTAATGAAATGAACCATGTCTATGTGATGATGACTACTTAAGGAAAAAATACAGAAGGAAACTTGGAAATATAAAAATTGGAGAAGGTAAGAAATGGCAGATTTTCCTTGACTTTAATATATTACCATAATAATACGAGGGAAAACCCTAAATTTATCCTGTTTAAATAGGAAAACGTATATATTGGACTTCCCTGGTGGCTCAGACGGTTAAGCGTCTGTCTACAATGTGGGAGACCCGGGTTCGATCCCTGAGTCGGGAAGATCCCCTGGAGAAGGAAATGGCAATCCACTCCAGCACTACTGCCTGGAAAATCCCATGGACAGAGGAGCCTGGTAGGCTACAGCCCATGGGGTCCCAAAGAGTCGGACATGACTGAGCGACTTTACCTTACCTTACCTTATATATTAAGTTATTTAAGTATAAATACAGAAGGGCTTCCCTGGTGGTTCAGATGGCAAAGAATCTGCCTGCAATGCAGGAGACCCAGGTTCAAACCCTGGGTCGGGAAGATCGCCTGGAGAGGAAATGGCAACCCACTCCAGTATTCTTGCCTGGAGAATTCCAGGGACAGAGGCAGGCTACAGTCCATGGAGTTATAACAAGTCGGACATGACTGAGAGACCAACACTTTCATAGAAGTTTTTAAAAAAATGCTTTCACTTAAAATGTAAAGCAAAATTCACATGGAGAAGAATTTTGGTTTGTAATATGAAGTCTGAATACTTGAATTTTTCTGTAATAAGCTACCCTATCATCATCTCCAGCAACTACCTGAGATGCCCACGGCTCTGAGCCGCCAAGATATGGCAGGGGGTGACTGAGGTCTGGGGTGGGGTCCATGTGGCCATGCCCCCAGGACAGGACCTGAGGTGGGCAACGCTGAGCCTCACACCGTCCCCGGCCCGTGCTCTGGGCTCCACCCCGAAAGGGATGTTGGGTGGGGAGATGACACCTTTCTGCAATCCTGACCCTGGCTGATGGCTTCCTGAATACAGTCATCACAGAAGACTGGCGTTTTGGTGAAAAACTTACTTTAAATGTTTTTGGAGACTATGAACTCTCCTTTAAAACTGGCATCCTGCCCCCTCCAGAGAACAACGAAGAAAAAAAAAAAAAAAACCAACCTTAAATCTATGTGAAAGTTACACCTGCTGCTTTCTTGTCGTGACAAAGATGCAAGTTTACTCTGAGGGGTTTGTGGTTTCCCTGTTACCTAAAATTAGACACAGCTCTGGTCAACACTTACTCAACACTGTATGCCAGCGGTCTTCAGCACGCAGTTCTGCGTGGTGGCGCTCAGTCGTGTCCAACTCTGCAACCCCGTGGACTGCAGCCTGCCAGGCTCCTCTGTCCATGGGATTTCCTAGGCAAGACTACTGGGGTGGGTTGCCATTTCCTTCTCCAGGGGATCTTCCCGACCCAGAGAGGAAACCCCCCGAGACTTTTTAAAATGTGAGATAAAAGCAGCACTTGGGAAGCAGCTGGGTTTCTGATCGGCTCTGACCTCTACACAGAATATAGGGGAGAGCTGAAGGACCACACGGACACCCTGGAGGGGGACAGCAGAAGACCCCTGCCGCTGCCCAGATGCGTTCCAGGCCAGGGGACGCTCCCCTGATGGGAGACCACAGACCGAGTCAAGCGCCGACACGGACACTACGTGCAGAGACCTCAGACGCCCTCCCGCCTCATCAGAAACACGCAGCGGGCACACCGGCCGCCTCTGCTCCCGCCAAGGTCCGGCTTGGCCTCTGCGGGCCCAGCCCTCAGCACTACCCAGAAAGCAGCGCGCACGAAGGGACACTTCGCGGAGGGCTCACGGTCGTCATGATTCATGGCGAGATGAAGGCGCCTATCATCCGCTGGAGGACTGAGGACCACAGACTTCTCAGGAACGCTGCACATAACTATGTCTTTAAAAACATCTCAGTAACACAACACTGTAAGTCACTCCACTTCAATTAAAAACAACAGGCCGCAGAAATCAGAGTTTCCTCAATTATATCCTCAGAGTAGGGGGTAGTGGCCGTCAAGACACGGAGAGTTCAGGGGATTAAGTTTTGTCCTCAGCAACGCCACTAGGGCCGTGGGGCTGAGAAGCAAAGCAGACCCACACTGGGGGTGCGGCCCAAGGCAGTGGGGGGAGCGGGAGGTTGTGGAGGGGGGAGCTGGGCTCGGGGGGGAGGGCTGAGCTGGACCGGACACCCCGGCAGAGGCCTGGCCCCCAGGAGGCCGCGAGTCCATCTCTGGTGCTGAGGAATCTGTGTGATTTGAATGATGTGTGAGACGGGAGTGGAGGGTATGTTAAAATAAGTGCGCTCCTGTGGGCTGGATTCTGAAAGAGTTACCGACGACCCTGACTGCAGCCAAACAAGGGGTGGGGAGGCCGGAAGACCAAACTGTCAGCACTGCTGGGGCCGGGGGCGGACACACAGGGCCATCTCCACTGCACTCTGCCCACCACCCATCAGACGCTACTCCCTACTTCTGTGTGCGTTTGAACGTTTCCATAATAAAAAGCTTCCAAAACTTCATCTTTTCCCAGTAAGGTATTTGAGAGAGTACACAAATTCACAGAGACAGAACATACGGTGACGGGTGCCAGGGGCTGGGGGAGTCAGTGTTTAATAGGAACAAGGTTTCTGCTTATTTTCTATTTGCTCAGTCCTGTCTGACTCTTTTGCAGCCCCATGAACTGCAGCCCGCCAGGCTCCCCTGTCCATGGGATTCTCCAGGCAAGAATACTGGAGGGGGTTGCCATGTCCTCCAGGGGATTTTTCTCAATCCAGGGATGAAACCCATGTCTCCTGCTTGGCAGGCGGGTTCTTTACCACTGAGCCGCCTGGGAAGCAAGGGTTTCTACTTGGGAAGATGGAAAATTTCTGGGGGTGGATGGTTGCACCGCATTATGATTGTATTTAATACCACTGACTTGTACACTGGAAAATAGTTAAGAGGGTAAATTTTACAGTGTATTTTACCAGAATTTTTAAAAATCTCAACAACAACAACAACAACGTGAATCTTTACCTATGATTTCACTGAGTTCTAAAAAGTTGCTTTAAGATGGTAGCTAATCTGGCCTCTTTACTAGCCCTCAAGCGCAGGAAGAAAGAGGGTGGCTGTGTGCGCACTCACGGCGGGCTCCTCGTTCAGTGTCTGCAGCATCCATTTTTCCAGGGCCTGGAAATCCCGGGGACCCTGGTACTTCACAGCTTCTTGGCCAGGCTTGAAGAACTTCAAGCTGAAAGAGTAACAGAGGATTAGACGGAGGAGATTTTAAAGCACTTCAAATTGCTCCAAGCAAAGAATAAACTCATTTAGTGAAGCAATCATAAAAACAGGGTGTTGGCGGGCTGCAGCCAGCTCACCCCTGCCCCTCTCTGATATCGCTTGGGAAAAAAAAGAAAAGCAATGTTCGAGGAGGTAGCATATTCACTTAATCCTCAATTTTAAAAAGTTTCTCATGTTATTCTTGAAAAACAAAACCAAGGTGAACATGTCAGGCTGGGCCCTGCAGACCCAAGGACTCGGGGGCAAGGATTCCCCAGGTTCCCCTGCCTCGTATTCATTGTCCTTTCCCGGCTTCAGTCGTTTTTATGTTCTGCATTTTGAAGAACAATCTAGAACTGTTGTGGAAACTGCACTGTTTTGCAGTGAATTTATTTCCAGGCTATTTCCTGTCAGCTATTCAATTTTCACAAGGCGTGACTATCCAGCTACAATAAGAGTTCAACTTTCCAACTTTAAGCACAACCCTGACTTTGGTTGATAACGGCCTGTTCACTTGTCCCCAGAGAAGGACTCTTTTCTATCTTCCACTCATACGAGCCTCTGAAGGCATCTGCAGATGGAGCACGGAGTTCTGCCTTCGGAGGGGAGCGGGGATATCACCTGGCTCGGTGGCAAAGAAATCGAGTGCCAATTCAAGAGACGCAGGTTCAACCCCTGGGTCGCGAAGATCCCCTGGAGAAGAAAATGGCAACCCGCTCCAGCACTCTTGCCTGGGAAACCTCGTGGACAGAGGAGGCTGGTGGGCTACGGTCCATGGGGTCGCAAAGAGAGTCAGGCATGACCGAGCGACTAAACAACAGGAGACATCATCAGAGCCTGAGACGAACAGGCCCAAACCCCGGGTCACTGCCTGGGCGACGGGACAATGTGCTCCCGACAAAACGCAACAGAAGGTGTCAGGGGTGAAGGGAGGGGAGCGACTAATTCTTCCACTGGCAGAATAGAAGGGGTCAGGGATGGAAGGGGAACTATGGCTACTAAGACATAGCTACTGAAAACAGGGCAGCAAAGACTCGCATTCTGGGGCAAGCCTGCCCATCCAAACACCCCCAGTGCTTCCTGGCATGTATGTGGGTTTTGTTAGGAGATGCCCAATGTGCAGCATCAGAATATAAGAGGTTAAGATTTGCAGAAATCAGAAGTGTGTTGGGATAGCTAACCCCACAAAGGTCTTCATTTGAAGCTTCACACCAAACAAGAAAACCAACACACTGGCTGCAGAAGGCATTCAAGTGAGAATGGGCTCACCAACCTCACCCAGAAGCTCAGATCCTGTGACGGGCTAGGGGATACCTCGATGTGACTCCAGTGAAGAATCTCTCCCCTTCCCTGGCAGCTTATACGATTATAACCATGATAAAACCCCACAGTCTAACGAGACTTGGCCAGCGTGTCCCTTCCTTCACGAAGTTTAACATTTCAAGCGACTCGACCTGCCCTCAGGCCTGTGACCACTGGTGCCCGCCCCCTTGAGATGCTCTGTAGGCATGCGCCGTGCCCATGGAGGACCGGGGCGACCCGTCCTCCACGCCTCCCTCTCGGCCAGGTGCCGCCCTCCAACAGAGGGCTTCAGGATGGAAATGAGTGGCTCCTCAGGGCGTTAGAAGGAACCAGGCATTGCTGACCCCACCTCTCAGTTTTTTTGCTAAGGCTAAACGCAGGAGAGCCTCATCTGTTCATTTTTCCCGATTCGGTATACACTGATTGAAGCGAAACTGATTTTTAAAAATCTCTTTCTGCTGTTGGATTAAAAACCTTTCTAAGCTGCCCAAGTCTGAGATTCTGGAGAAGTTCACAGACCCTGGGGAGAGACAAGCTTCCCTAATGGGGCATCTGACTTCATTTTCACCGTGGATGGACAGGCAGGCGGTGGTGGAGAGCAGGCCATCGGGTCAAGCACCAAGGACAGCCCCACACCTTTCTGCTGCTGCCGAGCCCCCACCGTGGGCACTAGTTTTCCTGGTGAGCTGCCTCTCGCTCAAGGAGACTGCAGGGGAGACAATCCCCGCTGACGGGGCTCTCTGGAAGACAGCAAGATGAAGTCCTACTACCATAGATGGGATGGTGTTATGGGGTGACCAACAGAAGACCTGCCGGAAGTCCTGACCCATGCTACCACAGACTGTGACCTGAATTAGAAACAGGATTTGCATGGAGGCAATCAAGTTAAAATGCGGTCAGTAGGGTGGGTCAATATGATGTTTCCCTGACAGCGCAGTTGGTAAAGAATCTGCCTATAATGCAGGAGACCCCGGTTCGATTCCTGAGTCAGGAAGATCCCCTGGAAGAGGGATAGGCCACTCAGTATTCCTGGGCTTCCCTTGTGGCTCAGCTGATAATCTGCCTGCAATGCAGGAGACCTGGGTTCGATCCCTGGGTTGGGAAGATTCCCTGGAGAAGGGAAAGGCTACCCACTCCAGTATTCTGGCTTGGAGAAGTCCATGGGCTGTATAGTCCATGAGGCCGCCAAGAGTCGAACAACACAACTAAGCAAATTTCACTGTCTTTCTAAGCCAGTATGACTGACGACTGCATAAAAAGGGAAACTTAGACAGAGAGACGGCACACAGGAGAAGGCTGTGTTAAGGAGGAGGACTGGGGTGGTGCTTCTCCAAGTCAAGGAACATCGAAGATTGCCGGAGCCAGGAAGAGGCAAGGAGGATCTCCAAGGGCTTTCAGAGCCTTGGTTTCTGGCTTCTGGGCCCTGGGACCATGAGAGTTTGCCTCTCTGTTCTTTTGGGGGCACTCTGCATGGCGGCCCTAGAGACCTCCTTCAGCTCTGCCCCTGCTAACATTTTCCCAGATGATAAAGATGCTTTAATGGCTCAACAGGAAGATCTCAACACAGCTTCCCGAGCACAAGCAGCCTTCTCTAGGGACCTGGGAACTCAAACCCCGTCCCTCTCCAATCCTTTACTCCCATTAAAGGTGCCAGGAAGGGATGACACAAACACTAATGTGCTGACCGCCCCTCCCCCACTGCCCAGCATTTACAGCATCGTCTCATCCAGGCCTCAAAACGCTTCTAGAAGTCCACACAGGTCAACCTATGAAGGCCCCAAGGCCCCTACATTTTATGCAGCACGCCCCCACCTCCTGCATTCTGTGAAAAGAATCTGGTGTTGGTTGTGATGGTCACAGGGCTCCTTCCCAAACCATGCAGTGGGAGCTGGTAATTCTCTTTAACAACTCTAAAGCAGGGTCTGGTTTTCTTGGAGAGATCACATCTTCTAAAAACCAAACGAGGATGCCTGCTCCAACGTGGATCTTCTGGTATCTGTGAACAGCGTCTGTGGAGTCACTGATGGTGCACCCAGAGAGCTGAGATGACCCTCCCCTCCCTCTCTGACACCTCCAACACACGCCTGTTCAGCCCTGTCACTGGTTTACGGTGCACATGGCCACACACAGCCAGACGTTCAAGAGTGGACACCAACCATCTGCAGCTCCTGCCCCTCGAAGTCACAAGCCCTCAACAGGGAACTGGCCCCACAGTGCACTGGCTGCTTCTCCGAGAGGCTCTTCATCTAAAGTGGAGTTTACTTTAAAGGCAACGCGGTGAAGCACGGGACAATGATCCCAACAGGCACGTACGTCCTGCAGGGAATTCTGTCTCTAGTGCTCTGATCCGATACAGACTCGCGTTACTGTGCCCAGATCAGCAAGCAGTCACCAAAAATCAAGAGTCCCAGAGCCCTTTATGGCAATGCCAAATCTCCGGATGCTGGGGGAAACCTTAGCATGCATCGGGCGCGTTCAGACTGGAGGCTGCACACACCAGTGCGGGGGGGAGGGGGCCAGCATCCAACTTCACACTCGAGGCTGAGGACGGCAGCCAGAGCTGCAGGAGTGAACGGTGGAGGCAGGGTCCAAACCGCAGCGCCCAGGTTCCAGCCCAGAGGGCCGGCCACTTTCCATGCGGCCTCTCAGGTTTGAAGGTCAGCTCGGGTCTCATACACTCATCAGTCTGAACAAACATGTGAGGACCTGCAGTGCCCGCCCCCTCCCCCAGCCTTTTGGAAATGGCATATTCCCCTTTTTGAAGATGTGCCCTTCACCGCAACATCAAACGCAGAGTCCGGAAGGGGCTGCCGTCTTCCGACAAGATCCCGCCTCTCTGGCCACGAGGTCTGTTTCTGGAATGAATACTCCATCCAAGGTGGGCCAATCAGCAACGGGCCTAAGCGCACTATGGCAACAGAGCAATGCAGAGCTGGCAAGTCGAGTCATCTTGAGCGGGGCACAGAGAAATAGGCCTCCAGACCCGTGGAGCGGCGCCTCGGCGCGCCTGCAGCCTGCAGACTAAGCCAGCTCCATCAAGCCCCTCTTCTGTTCATTTAGCCAGTTTCAACTTCTGTTCTTAAATCTATCTTAACTGCCAAGGAAATCGAGTCTCACTTGTCAGAATGACTGCACTTTCTTTCCAGCAAAAACGGCCCTTGTGCTGGTCACGTGGGGAATAACTCTAGAAAAGAGACTGAAGAATTAACAGGGTGACGGGGCTTCCCTGACGGTGTAGGGGTAAAGATTCTGCCTTGCAATAATGCAAGAGACACCAGTTCGATCCCTGGTCCAGGAGGATCCTACATGCCTTGGGCAGATAAGCTGTGCCACAACTACTGAGCCTGGACTCTAGTCTAGAGCGGCAGCTACTGAAGCCTGTTCGCGGAGAGCCTGTGCTCTGCAAAAAGAGAAGCCAGCGCAGCGGGAGGCCTGGGCCCACAAGCAGAGGGTAGCCCTGCTCATCGTAACTGGAGGAAAGCCTGTGCACGGCCACAGAGACCCAGCGTCGTCGAAAACAAACCAATCTTACAAGAAAGAAAAAAAATCAACAGAGTGGCCAAAAATTCAGACAGAAATTCCTGACAGCTGGTGTTCATCGAACATCAGATGAGACAAGATCTCAGAGAGAACAATACCATTTTTGTCTGGTGGACACGTTCTTAATTATATAACAAGGAAAACTCAGTTAATTGAAGCCTTTTTCCAAACAAAGTACAAAAAAGCATCTAACACACAGCGCACACATAACCCTCCCTAACAACAAGGCCTGCCGGCTCCAAGCTGGCATCGCCTCCCTTCTCAGAACTACAAAGAAGTTGCCAAAACAGTAACTTGCACTTCGTTTGGCCCGAGGCAGTTGGCGAAAAACCAAGACCTGGAGGGCGCAGGGCGCGCGCCCGGCACTCACGTGGGGTACCCGCGCACGCCCTGGGCAGAGCACACCTCCGAGTCAGCCGTGCAGTCCACCTTGGCCACGTACACCTTGGCGTCCTCCATGCTGTTGTACTTGTCTCCCAGGTCGTTCCAGGTTGGCTGCAGCCGCTGGCAGTGTCCACACCTGCAACAAGAGGGCGGTAAGAAGCATGCTAAGCGTAGGGGTGGAGGGGGCCCAGCCCAGACCCTCAGCCAGCCATCTCCTCCAGTAGCGGGGTGTGCCGATCCCACCCTTGTTCACTCCGCAGCGGAGACGCAGCGCCCGATGCCTTTCAACTTGGCCCCAGCTGACCTCTATCCACCTGCCTTGCTTCCTAGGCCGCCCCCACTGCTGGGCCCTGCTGGACACATTTCCAGGTTCCTGCAAGCGACCTATCGTGGCCGGGTCCTGGGAGTGAGCACGCCTTCCTCTGATCCTTCCTAAGCCCACCTAGCCGATCACTACTCGTTCGGCCTGGGTGTCACTTCCTCCAGGAAGTCAGCCCGGACTCCCAAGCTAGCTGGTGTTCCCTCTCTTCTCTCTCTGGTCCGAAGAACCCCCTCGCTCCTCCTCGGCAGCTCCGCCCTTCTCGCACTCATGGTCCCTTTAGGATCAGGTCTTCTCCACCATGTAACCCACTCTCTCCAAATACAAACCAGCCTCAGAATGTAATCTGTTCTGCATTCTCGCCAGTGAGAAGATTAAAAAAAAAAAAAAAGCTTGTGGCCACCCAAAACTTCTAAATGTGACACGCTCAAATGGACACAATATTCACTGTAAGAATTTAATGACGTGTTTTAAAATCATCTATCATTTAAAACAATATGCTAACTTAAAATGACTGCTTTTACTTGTCCCATTTCTTGACAGCATCAGTCTCTTCCCCATCACTGAATCTTTTTCAGTCATATGGCTGATCACCGTCTTTAACTGTCAGCTGTTCACAGGGCCATTCTTTTGACACTGAAACCTGGATCTCAGACCCAGGAGCACTCTCACAGCGTCAGAGCGCATGGCCTGCTCCCCCTTCTCCTGCTGAGCGTGAATTCCTGACCTCTGCCATGGAACTCCTGGCTGCAGTGCTTCTGAGAGTGCTGTCAGAACACCCAGCACTTCTGAGTTCATCCTCAAAGCAGTTTCTCCATAAAATCAGTGTTAAATCCCCTTGCCTCTTTTCTTTTCTGACAGATGACCTCACCAGGAAACATCTCAAGGCCGCGCTAGGAGACCTTGCTTTAAGCAAACCTGCTTCCCCTAAGCAACACCTTCTAGGCCAGAGAAGAGAATCCTGCTTTATAAGAGACTCAAATACAATATGAATCCCTCTTTTCTGGAAGATAACTGTGAGGGAAAACCACCGTCAGATTTAAGTAGATGTGGTACAAGTGCCAAGAAGACAACCATCTTCCTTTCTACAGCTGGATGCCTGAGACACGTACTAGTGCTTAGCAACTTGCTAGCAATGGTTCCATGGGTGCCTCACAGTCGGCACTCTGGTTTTGGACCCTTGGGGCTACAGCACAAAAACTCTGAGACTGCAGCTGCATTGAGGCAGTTTGTGGTCAGTAACAGAGCAAAGCCACCTGGTCCTTTCGAGGCAGCGGCCCCAACCTTGACCTCATTGTCACCAGATTCAGTGTGACCTGAAAAGTGGCCATACAGAAGCTATGACCTGACGCGGGCACAGCGCTCACGGCAGGACAGCCCCGCCCCTGCTAGGCGCAGAGCGCACGCGCGGGGTCAGCGCTGCCGTCGGCCCCTGCCCCAGAATCCCAGCGCGCAACATTCCAGAGGCTGAGACGCAGAGAGACCAGGGGCAGCCCAGCGTACCCTAGCTGAACTCCAGCCTGCTCTTGCTGCTGCTGCTAAGTCGCCTCAGCTGTGTCCGACTCTGTGTGACCCCATAGATGGCAGCCCACCAGGCTCCCCCGTCCCTGGGATTCTCCAGGCAAGGACACTGGAGTGGGTTGCCATCTCCTTCTCCAATGCAGGAAAGTGAAAAGTGAAAGTGAAGTCGCTTAATCGCGTCTGACTTTTAGCGACCCCATGGACTGCAACCCACCAGGCTTCTCTGTCCATGGGATTTTTCCTGGCAAGAGTACTGGAGTGGGGTGCCATCTGCTCTTAAAGTCTGTTAAATGCTGTCACAGAAACCCACACATCTGTTTAAATATTTCCTAGTAGACTATAAGAAAGCAAACAAA
>SJYQ01094431.1:164440-184183 GCA_006410935.1 Redunca redunca
TTCTGTGTCCTGTGAAACTCACTCACCATTAGAAGCACATGGATCCTCTCCAAAAATCCTGTATTTGCTAGACTCCCATTTCCCTGTGCCTCGGACCTCAGGCCTCCCAAATTTTTCCACCAAAGCATCAGCACACATTCTTAGAGCCTCGCTACTTGTCTGAATGCAAACACAGAAACACGGGAGCCCTCTCAAGTGTTAGCTACTTGTTTTTCACACCTTGCCTACCCACCTCCGAGTCGGGAAGGAAACCCAGGCCTCCTTGCTGGCACTATTCCGCCCATGGCCCTTCTCCTTCCTCCAGCAAACCACCAGCTCCCTTTCGGCGGAAGCTGCTGAGCATGGCCCCCACTGCTCTTCCGGTTCCGGTCACCCAAGCCCTTCTAGGGTCACTTCTACCCAGTCTTCTTCCAGGTAGCTCCCTCTTCCCTGTTCACTGAAGATTCTGGCTCTTTGTCACGTCTTCCCTGTTTTCATTCCCAGCACCTTCGGCATCCAGGTTGATGACCCGTCTCTCTGGCCCCCAGTGACTCCCTCCCCCAGGGAAACCCCAGAGCTTGTCATAACTTGACATCACAGTGTCTCCAAAATCTGCATTAAGGGCACCCTACTCTGCCCGCCCTTCTGGTACTTAAAGTTCGCTGGTCCAGTGTCCCCTCCTCAACACCCCTGAGGGTTCACCCCTGAACCCTCAACACCCTGTTCTGCTCTTAGTCTCCTCGCAAGCCGCCCGGCTACAATGTTTCCCTCACCTCCCGTTAGATCCCGTGGATTCTCATCCTATACGTACCTCCTGGCCAGGGGCCTTTCGCAGTGATCCTGGCCGGGCTGAGACGTGGCTGAGTTCCGCACTCTGTGCGCTGCTTCCAGACCTCGACCCTCCCCTGCCCTCCCCGCCCTCCTGCAGTTACCACCCGTCTCGGCTGTCAATACTTCCTGCGGAAAGTTGAAGCCCAAAGCAGAAACTCCCTCATCTTTCTGCCACCAGATCTACAAAGCCCTGCACGAGTCCCCTTCCCTCCAGTTACACGAAGTAAGGAAGTCTCCCTGCTCCAAGCCAAGGTGGGCCGTCCACAGCACTCCAGAGCCCGTCCACATCAGCTAAGGGTTACCTTATGGGACAAAAGAGACTTTGCAGGTGTAATTACGTTAAGGATCTTCAGTGGGGGTGGGGAGCGATGGGGGTTATTCTGGACTGTCTTGGGTGGCCCTAGACGTCCTCACAGGAGAGGAGCAGGGGGAAATGTGGGCATGGTAGATGGTGTGACCAGAGCAGAGATAGATGTGAAGATGTTCAACACCCCGCCCACCTTTGAAGATGGAGGGAGCGACAAAGAACAAAGGAAGCCGCTCTAGAAGCCGGAAAAGGCAAGAGACAGCCTCCAGAGGGACCTGTGGCCATACTGTCAGTCTGACGTTATTGGTCCAGTGACCCGATCCGGACTTCTGCCCTCCAGGCTGTAAAAGGAGAAGCGTGCGTTGTTTGCATGACACCAGGTCCGGGGTAGTTTGTTAGAGCAGCCCAGGAGGCCCCATAAGCCGGCTGCCCCCGCCCCCATCGCAGGCCTGCTCTCGGCCTGGCTCCTGCGGCAACCGCCCTCTCTCCTGCACGAATTCCCAACCGCTTCCCCTCTGCTGGATCATTCCCACCCATGGACAAACACACCTTTCTGTTTCCTAACTTCAGAAAACATCCCTGGACCACAGGAGCCTCCGGATACTACCCCAATTCCGTAGTTTCCCTTCATAGCAAAATCCTTCCACAACTATCCACAAGCCCCCCTGTCTGTCCATTCTTCGTGCCCTTCTGGCTCCAGCACCCAGTGGACACCAAAGTCACCGACGATATCATACCGGCAAACCGGAGGAACACTACGCTCTCTATCTTACTGGGCTTCCTGGCAGCTTTGGGACAAACAAAACTGGCCGCATTTTGATCAGTAACCCACCCGCGATGCCTCCCTCGCGTGCATCCTCCTTGGTGCCCTCCGCCCGGCCCTGAGATCGAAGCTTCTCGGCCTCCAGACGGCTCCTCTTGCCCTCTCTCTGAGCTCACGCAGGGCCTTGGTAGACGCTCTGTCTGCTGATGACACCGACCCTTCTGTTAACCAGCTGAGGCCTTTCTCCACGCACTCACTGCCTATTTGATCTCAGCACCTGCCTGTCTCGCAGGCAGAGCCCAGCCTCACACACGGGATTCCCCGCAATTTGCTTGGCCTTCTGTTTCTCCACCTCGGAAAATGGTCCTTCCTTGTGGTTGGCTCAAACCAGAAACCCGGCTCGCTCGTTTCGGTGCCCTTTTCCTGCGGCTGGTCTCACCCCACTGCAGCCCCCAGGGCACATCATCAGCAGGCTCGTCGTTTCATTTCTGAAACAGCTCCAGTCGACCCCTGCCCGCCTGCCCCCTCCCACGACCCTAGGCCCCTGATCTCATCTAGGATATTCTCCTGACCGTCAGGCCCCAGAGTCCCTTCAGTCTGTCCACCCAGCAGCTACAAACGAGTCATAACACTTTGACTCAGTTCCCTTCAGTGGCCTCCTTTTCTCCTGGGGGGGGTGGGGGAATCCCAGCTCTTTGCTCTGGTGCTCAAGGGCCTCCAGAAAAGATATCACCTCCTCCCGGCCCGTCCTCTGCCTCCCTGGGTCTCAGCCCACGGATTACCCCAATCCCAGTCACCTCTGCATTTCTGGCCCCGCATCGGCACAGCCGGGCTCGCTGCCCAGCTCTTTTCCTGGGACTGCCCTCATGGTGCCCTCAAGTCTTTTGCCCCCACAGCACCTCGCAGCCTCCGGAGCCCTGCCCTCTGCTTCGTGTGCTCTGTCAAGGGCCACACAGCTGAGTTTCCACGTGGCCCTTTCTGCAATTTGATGTTACTTTGTCGCACATTTCCGTGCTCACATGGTTGCTGGCCCTCTTCCCTGTCAGCCTCAAGGACACTGTCTCTGGTGCGCCCACCACTCTCTCCCTGGAACCCAGAGCCCATCTCCTCCCTGTCTCTCTCCCAGGCTCCACTAAGACTAGATCCTGGTCACTCGCTCTTCCCAAGGAGCCGTCAAGCTGCTCCCCCTGCCTGCACTGCCAATCCCCTTCTCTGGGCCAGTCACAGCCCTGCCTTCCCCGCGTGGCCCCCCGTCACCACTGGCCCAGAGCTCTTGGCCTCCCTGGCCGGCTCTGTCAGGTTCCTCCTCTCAGCTCCCAGGCCCCACTTGGAATGCACACGCTTTCCCAGCCCTGTACCCGGGTCCCCACTGCAGCCGGGAGGTGCGGGAGAAGCTGTCCTGCACCGGGCTGCTGGGGGCGAACGCCAGTGGGAGGCATCCCTGCTGACGGGCGGGCGGGGGTGGGGTGAGGTGGGGTGGGGATCTACAGCGTTTGTTTCCCACCTGCCGAGAGTGAAATGAACCCCCAGTGTGTTGCCACTTTGGGAAGAGGACCCCAGAGAACATTCTCTAAATGTGGAAACCGAAAAGCCACCATTTGAACTCTTTACCAGGTGCGTCCTGAGTTATAATTGGGCTACAAATGCTACTTTTAGGCAGGTACTGAAAGCACTAACATCCTGTTGTTCTGTAGGTCAGAACATTCTGGAAGGTGTATCTGAAGAAGAAGAGAAACCAAAGTTTCCTCAAGGAGCTTTTGTGATGGTTCAGATGTGATTGCTGAAAAAGAGAGCAGAGCTGGACAATTGCTCTCAACAGAGAAAGTGCAAAGAAAAGACCAAAGCAATTTCCCAGTTGGTGACGATCAGAGAAATGGGTCAATTTTTAGTGCTTTAAAATAGTTAATGGGGGACTTTGCTGGCAGTCCTGTGGTTAAGACACCGCACTGCCGATGCAGGTGGCGTGGGTTTGACCCCTGGTTGAGGAACTAAGATTCCGCATGCTACAGAGTGCGGGGAGAAAACGAAAATGGTTAATGGAAACTCATCTACAAAACAGAAATAAGAGTTACAGATGTAGGTTTATGGTTACCAGGTAGTTAGGGGCGGGAGGATAAATTAGGATTGACATTCACATACTATATATAAACTAGATAACTAATAAGGACCAACTGATAGCACAGAGAAGTCTACTCAACACTCTGTAATAACCTATATGGAAAATAATCTTAAAAAGAGTGGATGCGTGTCTATGTATAACTGGTTTAAAACTCAACATTCAAAAAACTAAGATCATGGTATCCGGTCCCATCACTGCATGGCAAATAGATAGGGAAAATGTGGAAAAAGTGTCAGATTTCATTTTCTTGGGCTCCAAAATCAATACAGACGATGACTGCAGCCATGAAATTAAAAGACGCTTGCTCTTTGGAAGAATAGCTATGTCAAACCTAGACAGTGTTTTAAAAAGCAGAGACATCACTTTGCCAACAAAGGTCTGTCTAGTCAAAGCTGTGGTCTTTCCAGCAGTCATGTATGGATGTGAGAGTTGGGACTATAAGGAAGGCTGAGTACCAAAGCATTGACGCTTTTGAACTGTGGTACTGGAAAAGACTCTTGAGAGTCCCCTGGAAAGCAAGGTGACCAATCCAGTCCATCCTAAAGGATATCAGTGCTGAATGTTCATTGGAAGGACTGATGCTGAAGCTGAAACTCCAGTTCTTTGGCTACCTGATGCGAAGAGCTGACTCACTGGAAAAGATCCTGTTGCTGAGCAAAACTGGGGGCAAGAGAAGAGGGTGACAGAAGATAAGACAGCTGGATGGCATCACCGACTCAGTGGACATGAGTTTGAGTAAGCTCAGGGAGACAGTGATGGACAGGGAGGCCTGGTGTCCATGGGGTCGCAAAGAGTCAGACGTGACTTAGCGACTGAACAGCAACAATAACCTGATTCACTTTGCTGTATACCTGCAAGTAACACAATATTGTAAATGAAGTAAACTACAATAAATTATCTTTTTTAATAAGATAAAATGGTTAATGGAGAGTTGGTATTTACTCACTACCCACATAACCTCCTTGGTTAACACTGCCCATCTCCTCCTGAATGATTAATAGGTGCAGGAAGAGACATTCTAACATAAGAGATTCAGTTGTCTGGGAGATAAATCTTTCCAGATTCATGTGGGATGCACGCTGGTGGGGGGGAGGGTGGTGGGGGGAAGAGTTCCCATGTTGAATGATGAAGCTGAAAGAACCATGCTGTTTCTCCATGTCTGGGGACATCCGGCTCCAGCCTTCCACCGGGACGCATGGGGTCTGTGCACAAGCTGCTCTTCTGCGTGTTCCCGCCCTGCCGTTCTCCCAGCACCTCCGTTGCTGGCTGCTACCATGGCCAATCATCTTCCACACATTCCTTGGGTGCAAGGCCAACAGGCTGACACAAAGCTTGCCCATCAGTACCCGGGCGGGGCCACAGTCTTCCCGCCAAGGAAGAAGACCACTTCCTCAGCAGCTCCTTTCTCTTCTTGGCTGCGCTGGCTGGTGCAGATGGCCCTGGCCATGGTCTGCGATGTTCCCTGTGAGCACGTGGACACATCTCTCTCATGGTGCTCAGAGGGCGTCTCCTAACGGCTGCCTGAATCCCAGAACATCATTCCAAACTCAGACTCCTGGGGAATGGAGGACCCAACCCAGTGAGTCTCATGGCTGTAGTCAGCTGTGTTCCGAGCACAGGGCTAACACCTCAGCCCTGCTCCAGCGTGGAGAAGCACTGGGCCCAGGTGCGGCACAGTCAGGGTCTCTGCCCTCGGTGCCCAGGAGAGGGGTGCTGCAGGGCCCTTTGAGCACAGATACCTAGCTGTCCTCTTCTGGCTGCTTCCGTTTTGTCCTAAAATGGAAGCCAGTATCATGGACCGGGACCAAAGCAGTCCTGGAGTCTGGAGAGGGAAGAGGAAGTCTGAGGTCCAGAGAAGCACGGGAGACTGATGGACCAGGGTGGTCTGGTGTGACTGACTGGTAGTCGTGGGGACCCACCCGAATTCAACGGGACACACCTTAATTTCCTCCAGGTACGTTCCCCCAGGTGCCTAAAAGATAAAGAATGTGGAGGCCTGGCGGCAATCATTGAGTCAACAGTGAAAACCCGTCACCAATATGATTTTTAGCTCTTTAAAAAAGGCTCTGTATCTTTAAGATGCTTTTAAGCTTTGTGCCTCTCACGGTTGGGGGCTGTAAGCAATTCACAAGCTGTAAGAGGTCCGGGGAACCTGTTAGGCAAGCTAGAGGGCTATCAGAGGGGTTTTAACTGAAACATCCCTTTCAAATGCAGAATACTAAAGCCTTGATTTGACTTCTTCCAGAGACTATCAGAAGAACAGAGTACAAAAGCTGGCAGATATTTTTAGTTTTGGGGGTACATGCCTGGGAAATTCCAGGGGAAACCCCTAAAACATGATCAGGTCCTTGTGTTTTGTCAGGCTTCCTTCCTCACGACCTTGTCACAGGCGGGATTCCTCACTCTGGCTCCCGGCACGTTCCGTTGTGCAGAACAGACAAGGAGCTGGGTTTAGCCAGCCCTGTGTTTTAGTCAAGGGAGGGAGCAAAGGAGGAGACAGGGAACACAGTGAGAGCAGAGGCAGGAGAGAGATGGTAGTACTTGACTGTGGAGCTGAAGCCGGTAAATTAATCAAGCAGTTCTCTGAAGTGGTTGTGATACCTCGCCATGTCTACATACAGTGCGTGAGCTCATGACAGCCTTGCTAAGTCGTTCCAGCAGGCCACTTGGCAATTAGTTTATTGGGAAGTCATAGGCATGCTCCCTTCTCTGGTTCTGCCTGCACTGTTCGGCTCAGCCCAGCACCACTTCCTGCCTGGCTTGTCTTTCTAGTCTCCTGGCTCTTAGGATGAGCTCTGTGTACTCCTGTCCAAACCATGTGCAGCCGCTTTCACCAAGATCATCTTGAGATAACAGGTCTAGTGTGTCACTGCCCTGCTGGTGCTGCTGCTAAGTTGCATCAGTCGTGTCCGACTCTGTGCGACCCCATAGATGGCAGCCCACTGCTCAGTCTCCAGTAAATAGCAGCTCTGTATTTCTTACAGGGCTTCCTGGTAGCCCAGCAGTAAAAAAAAATCATCTGCCTGCAGTGCAGGAGATGCAGGAGACCTGGGTTCAATCCCTGGGTCGGGAAGATCCCCTGGAGGAGGAAATGGCAACCCACTCCAGTATTCTCACCTGGGAAATCCCATGGACAGAGGAGCCTGGTGGGCTACAGTCCGGGGGGCACAAAGAGTTGGACGCGGCTGAGCAAGCGAGCTGCGTGTCATCTTATGCCACGTCACAGATCCTCTGCGTGTCTTTCGTAGCTCCCTCTACTTCTGCAGTCGTGTCTCTTACGCTTGCAACTGTTCCAGAAGGCTGGTTTCCTTACTGCCTGCACTAGGGTACATAGTGCACTGCGATAGCACTGGGTACAGGAAAGGAATGGGATTGGAGTAGGACTGGAGTGAGCCGTGTGTGTGTGTGTGTGTACATCTTTCATCTGAATATTTTTCCAATAAGCATGTCTTCATATCACTTTTGTAATTCTGTAATTGAAAAAAATTTAAATTTAATGGACGTGATTGTTGCCATTTGACGATACAGTTCAGTTCAGTTCAGTTCAGTCGCTCAGTCGTGTCTGACTCTTTGCGACCCCATGAATCGCAGCATGCCAGGCCTCCCTGTCCATCACCAACTCCCGGAGTTCACTCAGACTCATGTCCATCGAGTCAGTGATGCCATTCAGCCATCTCATCCTCGGTTGTCCCCTTCTCCTCCTGCCCCCAATCCCTCTCAGCATTAGTCTTTTCTAATGAGTCAACTCTTCACATGAGGTGGCCAAAGTACTGGAGTTTCAGCTTTAGCATCATTCCTTCCAAGGAAATCCCAGGGCTGATCTCCTTCAGAATGGACAGGTTGGACCTCCTTGCAGTCCAAGGGACTCTCAAGAGTCTTCTCCAACAACACAGTTCAATGGTAGCTTAAATTTAAATAAGCACATGCATACCCTTGACCCAGCAATAGGTTAAGCACCTTATCTTTGGGAGATAACTTCGCAGGATCACTGTAGCACTGTTTAAAATAGCAAACCTTTGGAAACAACCCGATATCCCTTAAAAGAGGACTGAGTTAAAAATATATATGGTATATTCAGACCATTTACAATATGAACAGCAGTGCCTTTTAGTGGTTAATAATGGTGCAGTCTCTGCATCAGACTGCTGAAGCTTGAATTCCAGCTCTTGCCCAGCTGTGTGGTTTTGGATAATTTAAACGTTCTGTGCTTAAGTTTCTTCATCTGTGCAATGGGGACTCTAATAACATGTACTTTATAGATTTGTTGTAAGAAATTATTACAACATGATGAGTTATTACATACAAAATGCTTCAAACCATGCCTGGTTCCATCTGTTGTTGTTGAGTTGCTGATCTAGAAATATTATAATACTTATTATACACACACACACACACACACACACACACACACACACACACATGCTGCTGCTGCTGCTAATTCGCTTCAGTCGTGTCTGACTCCATGTGACCCCATAGACGGCAACCCATGAGGCTCCTCTGTCCCTGGGATTCTCCAGGCAAGAACACTGGAGTGGGTTGCCATTTCCTTCTCCAATGCATGAAAGTGAAAAGTGAAAGTGAAGTCGCTCAGTTGGGTCCGACTGTTTGAGACCCCACCGACTGCAGCCTACCAGGCTCCGCCATCCGTGGGATTTTCCAAGCAAGAGTACTGGAGTGGGGTGCCATCTATATATCTATCAATTCAGAGTGACTTAGCACTCATCTGTGAAAAAATGACAGGACTTCTCAGTGCTGGTACGTTCAAGTGTCTAAAGAATTAGCATCATTTTATTTCTCTTTACTTCAAAGAATGATACCTCATTCAATATTTCTATTTCATTTAATAAGCAGGTCCAAATTTCCTTTGTTTGACTCAAAATTCCTGGCACTTAAGGCAATGAAGTTAATTTTAAAGTTTATAAACAGAGACCCTATGGAAAACTTTGGGAAATGTTAATATATATATATATATGTACACATATATACACATGAGTACATTTTCATCCGCCTCTTTTTAAATTGAGTAAAATTGTATCTCCACAGAAATAAAAGTCTCCTTTTAAAGAATTTTAGTCCAAATTTAACATCTTCCGGATATGTCATTATTTTTTTATTCTTCCTTTAAAAAAAAAATCCATGTGTATAAAGAAAACCAAAGTTTAAGACCCTTTAATAACTGATTCCATTAAGGCAACAAAACCAGGTCTCCGGTCTACATGCATACACATGATGGGACGACCTCGAACCTTTGACCAGCACCAAAAACTGGGTCTTGAACATCTGGCATTTAGTCACTTGTGCCTTCTTACTCCATGTTTCACTAAACGTGGAAGAATCTACAGTCCCATACAGGCAGCTGAGACGTCATATAAACTAAACCGAATGCATTTCATGATGGGCAAGCCCTAGTGATGTAACTGTAACTTTTCTGCTCCATTAAAACTCCCTTTGCATTTTTCGTCAACATGATGGTGTTATTCCCATTCTTCCAGCCAAATCCCAAAGCCTTCAGCGACCTCCTCCCTTGGCTATCAGGGAAGACACCCAGGGCATCTTGGGGGCGTGGTCTTGCTACGTGCAGGCTGGCAGCTCCGGTTGCCAGGGCAGCTGCTCACATCTGTCCTGGAGATGCAGGAGCATGGAATTTCTGAGTTATGGGGCTGTGTCTGCCAAGACTTCCTGGCAAAGTGTTGTGTCTGCAAAATAGACACAGTAACAAGGACCTCCATATGGATCTTTAAGACATGCCCTACACCCTACAAGAGCTTCCCTGGTGGCTAAATTGGTAAGGAATCTGCCTGTGGTGCAGGAGATCCAGGTTTAATCCCTGGGTCACAAAGATCCCCTGGACAAAGAAATGGTAACACACGCCAGTATTCTTGCCTAGAGAATCCCATGGACAGAGGAGCCTGGTGGGTTACAGTCCCTGGGGTTGCAAAGAGTCGGACTCGACTGAGCGACTAAACCACCACCAAATGCAAACAAACAAACAAACAAAAAAAGGCCTAGTGACGGGACTTAACACCAGAGCTCTCAAGCCAAGGTCAAGTGGGGTGGACTTTGAGGTCCTTGAGGGGTCCTTCCTACTTACACCACTGCCAGTCCGTCCAGTCTGACCAGTAAGAGTGCCTGGATTCACCTGGCTGGAGACAGGTGCTGTTTGCTATCTAGGGGGATGAAGGGTGCTCCCCACCCCTCTTCATGTATGGTAGTCTGAACCCTCAGTACCTTGGAATGTGGCCGTATTTAAGTTAATAACTTTAAGGAGGTAAGTAAGTTAAATGAAGTCATATGGGTGGGTCCTGATCTCATGTAATTGGTGTCCTCAGAAAAGACTAGAACACACACAGATGGAAAGACCACGGGAGGACACGGGAGAAGAAGGCCGTCCGTAAGCCTCAGAAGACACCCGCCCTGCTGGCTCCGTGACCTTGGACTTCCAGCCTCTGGAACTAGGAGAAAAAACACTTCTGTTGTTTAAGCGCCCCATCTGTGGTTCCCTGTTGTGGAGGCCTGGGCAAAGTCAAACCCCATCCAAGTCTTCCCTTCACTGGGTGAGACTGAGCCTCAGGATGTCCTTCTGTTTTGGAGGGGGACCTGTGCCCGGGAACAGCCACCCAGGGGGCTTCTGCCCTGGAACTCAGCTCAGGGAAGGAGGCACCTCTTCTCTGATATCACAGTGAACTCCTTTTTCTCATTTTCCTCTCCGTGCTTTTTAACACAACAAAATACAAGACCAGTGAGAGGCAAACCAAGCCAAGTTGCTAAGGAAGGTCCAGCCACGGTCCCCGTTGTGCAGGAAGGGGGACAGCCTGCAGTCCCCTGCAGCTCACAGGCCACACGTCTGTGACTGTATGGGCGGGTCCCTGACTTCTCAGTAGGGGCCCTTTTCACACGAAGAATTGACAGGGAAGAACAAATCTGACTCCATGTTGAATCTGTTTCTTTCCCCTGGACTTTGTATTCTATTGCTTCTGCTACAGGTTAATCACTGAAATGATACTGTGTGCTCAGAGATCCGACTCTTTTGCAACCCCAGGGACTATCACCCACCAGGCTCCTCTGTCCATGGAAATCTCCAGGCAAGAATACTGGAGTGGGTTGCCATTTCCTTCTCCAGGGGATCTTCCCCACCTAGGGATGGAACCGGCATCTCTTGTGCCTCCTGCATTGGCAGGCGGGTTCTTTGCCAGTGCACCCACCACCTGGAAAGCCCAAAATGATGTCGCCTATAACTTAGAATATACATAAGCCCAACTACAGAAACCCTGCCTCCCAAGCCTAAACATTAGGCTAGAATACCTTTGTTCAGCTCACAGGAAACAGTCTGACCAGGCCCACCTGTGAGTGGCTGCAGGAAGGAAGAAATTGACACATCCCCTCTGGAGTCTGGCCAGAATCAGGAAATAACTGCAACAACTTGTCACCTTTTTGCTTTACCCTGTCAGCCACCTCCCCACCACCAACTCATTCTATAAAGGAAACTATTAATAGCATCACCCCTGGGCAAGGTGGTTCTTTGGGATGCTGGTCTGCTGGCTTTCCAGATAAAGCCGCTATTCCTACCCTAACAACTGTCTCGATTTATTGCCCTGTCATGCAGTGAGCAAGCAGATCCAACCAGTCCATTCTAAAGGAAATCAACCCTGCTTATTCACTGGAAGGACTGATGATGAAGCTGAGGCTCCAGGATTTTGGCCACTTGACTTGCAGAGCCAACTGACCAGAAAAGACACTGATGCTGGGAAAGATTGAGAGCAAGAGGAGAAGGGGGTGACAGAGGGTGAGATGGTTGGATGGCATCACCGACTCAATGGACGTGAGTTTGAGCAAACTCAGGGAGATGGTGATGGACAGGGAAGCCTGGCGTGCTGCAGTCCATGGGGTCACAAAGAGCGGGGCATGACTGAGCGCCTGAACATGGGCAGTAAGCAATACTAGTTTGGCAAAGCCTGGCTGGTAACCACAGAGTAGGCATTGTCGGTGAGTGAGACAGTTTTTGCCGTTTATGGAATAAAAGACGTGAACGTTCCTTTGCTTCATATTTCAATTCACTCTCGGCCATTTACGATCCTCTCCCATCCATCACTATAATAACATCTTTTCAGCCGAAGCTTATTTCTGACACCGGGAACCACTTTTGCTTTTGCATTGCTAGGTGACAATATCCAACCGCTGCACGGTCGTTCTATTTATTTGTTCCTACTGGGTTGTTCAGGATCGCTTCTCCCTAACTCACAGAGGAACCCTCGCTCCCAGGCCCATGACGGAAACACCATCCGCTGGGTCCAGCCATGGCACCCGCGTCTGTTCTGAGCTCCTGAGTCCTGCTCTTGACTCACCCGCTGCAGCCACGTCTCTCACGTTACGCTTTCGATACGACTTTAAAAAGGCAAATGAATTAATGTGTGCCTTGAGGATTTAACCAAGCTGCCAGTAATATCTGTTTTGTTTTCACAGCTGTGCTCACACGCTGAGATGATGCCGTTTCGAGAGAGAGAGCCTGATGCAATGCTGTGGCCGCGATTGTCACTGGGCTGAAGAGGAGAGCATTGTGATCGCAATGGAAAAGAGAAGTGAGGTCTGCATCTGTGGGCTCAGATCCCACTCACTGCAATAATCTCAACCTTTGAGCAAGGCTAGGAGGGGAAATTACTGCAAGCTGCTGAATACACATGACATCATCTCGCCACCCACAAATCTTAGGAGCATGACAGCCCAGAGGATGGCATACACGCAAAGGAAGACAACTCCAGCCGAGCTGACAGGCTCTGTGGGTTTGAGAGGAAACATTGTCGCGATAGTAATTCTCTCCCCTGTGTTCTTCCTCAGTTTGGCACCTATGGGTACCATGAAATTAGGACCATGGCAACAAGTCATTAGCTTCCCCCAGAGCCACGATCAAAGCTCCCTCTGTGAGGTGTTCTGTGAGCTTCAGAGCCCTTTTCCACTAGCGCTTTCACAGCCTGGGGCTTGGGAGGCTGGGGTCTGAACACGCATGCGTGCCATTGTGTGGTCAGTCCTTAAGCTACCTTTTGGTCTCACCACACAGTTCCTACGTGCCACGCACAGACCCGAGTTGTCAGAGGCCACAGAGAGGCTGCTTCCTGCCTGCTGACTCTGCAGCTGCTCCCCGTGCTGGCCGGAACGCGGGACACACTTTTTTGTGTGTGTCCAAATTCTCTTCCATTAAAAGACACACAACTTCTTGACACGTGATTCTGGAAATGCTATTATATCCATATCAGGGAACTGTGAGATGAAATATTTCCTGCCATATCGGCGGGCAATAAATGTCACAGCCGTCAGCGATTTCGGGCCTCCAAAAACACGAACGAGGGCTCCCAAACGGGGATGCGATGCCTGTTATCCAGCAGATGCTTGTAAGTAGGTTTTAATCAAACTTATTCTAAAAATTGTTTGGGAAGCTCTTTGGATTTCAGAACAACGAAGGATTATGGAGCTATTCCCAAAGAGAATAAAAAAATAAGTTACTTCTTTTACATTAAATTTCCTTAACTGATAAAATACTCTTTTAGGAAGACACCCGCCACAGTGATTGCTCCAGAGGCGCGAGCAGCTCGGGGGAATGCACGCAGCAGCGATTCGCCGCTCCTGCCGCTCCTGAGTGAACAGGAATTAAGGTGCAGACCGCTCGGGAAACAGGATCTGGCCCCAGACAGCCGAGCTGCCTGTAAAAGGAATGAAATCAGTGAGCCCAGAGGCTTGAGAAAAGGGCCAGACTCAGCCTGATACCTGGTTTTCCTTACTTAGTAATGATCTCTGATGTTCAGGCTGCCCTCCCCCTTTGCTGCAAACTTGTATATAGCCTGCTGACTCCCACCTGCGCCTCCTGCGAGGAGTTTTCGCAGGGCTGTGGAGATGCTATCTCCTGGGCTCAGAGTCCTTAACATTCCCACCAAATAAAATAACTCTCTGCTTTCAGATTGTGACCAGTTTTTTAGTCGACAGAACTGTATATGCTATAATCATCATAGTGGGAAGAAATCAGAAAGCTACAGTTTAGAAGGAACAAACAGCACCAAAGCCACAGGGCACCTGGACACAAGGCCTTGGGGGAAAAAAAATTCCTACGTCTCCATTTACTCACTTTCAGGGCTTGGTCTAGCACATTTAGGATTTACCGGAAAGCTGCTTATAATTAGGTTTTAACCAAACTTATTCTAAAAATTGTTTTGAAAGCTCTTTGGATTTCAGAAAATGAAGGATTATGGAGCTATACTCAAAGAGAGGAACAAATAAGTTACTTCTCTTATATTAAATTTCCTTAACTGACAAAATATTCCTTTAAGAAGACACAGTTCTGTTTCTGTACTCTTTCAGTTTTTAACATTTTATAAATAACCTATTAATACTTATTGTTGGAAAAATGTTAAAAACTCCATCAGTAAACTTAAGGCAAAATCTTCCTAAATGACTTTCCTTTTAGAAGCTTCACAGATGCAGCCCAAGGCAGGGCAACACCTTGTCTGTACAAAGTCCTCTTGTGAGGTCCCTCACCTCCCCCTTCCTCCCTGATCCAGCCTTACCTTGATGCTTAGAGACAGGGAACAAGCAGGGTTAAGGACATCAAGATTTTTGCCAGCTGTGATAGACAGCTGGCAGAGACCGGATGAGCGCTCAAATGTTCTGCGTCTCAGCAGCCTTTGTGTTTTCTGCTGACACAACGGTTTCCACCGTCACGGGGATTATGCTTCACACCTTGTCAGCGGTCAGGGGTCCCTGGTGGGTAGACATCGTTCACCTAAACCAAGGGAGACCAGGTCTCCCAGGTTGGTGGGGCCCAACCGACCCTCCCCTGGCTCCTGTCCTGGTTTAGCCTGGGAGTTTGGGAGCACTTTGCCAGATTTGCATAATGTCCCATCCTATCCCCCTAGCAGCTCGTCAAGCGGCCATTTCATTTGCTTTAAATTTACCATCGTGTTCTTACAAATGTGTGTGATTTATCAATAGTAATCTGTCCCTCGAAAATCACAATACGATCCTCCCACGATCATCCTTGTGCCACCATGATCCCCAAAAGAGAGTGCAAATGACTCCTCGCACTGTCTGTCTTGAAACTGAATTCTAAGCATCAGCACTCGGCACTCTTCTCCTTCTCCTCCTCCTGCTACGGTTGGCTTCTAGGGTTTCCAGCCTGTCTCCCCCAGTCCAGAAACACATCTCTTCAGGAATCGAGAAAGCCTTTCCCATTCAAGGGAGAACATTCCCAGACATCGTCTAGAAGCCTTCCTGCGTAACATTCTGGAGGGCAGTGCAGAAAGCTCTCAGGGACAAGGAGGTGTCAGGAGGGACGTGGGTTTGTTTGACTGATTTGGTGTCCAGCGGCGTCCGTTCGTAAGCGACCAGCCCCCGTGACTAGCCAGGTCCTTCCTTGAGACCCAGGCGCTGAATTCCTCCGGAAACACCTGCACGCGGTGCCCTCGGCAGTCACGGAGAGAGACACTGCTCTGTTGTCAACGAGTGTCTTTGAGGTGACTCACCTCCTTTTTATTTGTTGACTGTCTCCCTTCTCCCTATACCAGAAGCTCAGAGATGTCGAAAGTGGTCTTTTCTGCATCTCTGTTTTCCCAAGGCCTAACACTGGGGCCCTCCAGAAAGACTTGTGAATTAATGACAAAGGTGGCATCTCTTCCACTTCAAAGGAGAAAACACCTTTTGCCTGAGGAGCTGCTTTTCCTCAGCAGTGAGGAGCAGGGGGACACCCACCCCATCCGTCAACCCCGGTCCGTGGGACCGGGAGCAGCTCCCGCGAAAGGGCTGTAAGCCAGAGGCGGGCTCAGACGAGAACCGGGTTCCCGGAGGCTGGTCTCCCCGTCCCCATTTTAAAGTTCTGCACTTTTTCAACTGCCCAAACGTTCCTCGGAAGGCCCCATTTTAAGAGAGTCTGGTGTGGGCAGCTTTTAAGGAGAGAAGCTACGGGAAATGTATCAGGGAAGGATGAGCTGTTATGAAGAGGGATTTTGCAATAGCTTGGGGCGTTTTCAGAGGCATGTAATTTCTCCCATTCCAGCACCCCAGTGGGAATTTGTGTGGGGAGGGGGGAAGGCAGGAGAAGGAGCTCAGGCTTCCCTGGGGGCTCAGACGGTAAAGAATCCGCCTGTGGTGCAGCAGACCCGGGTTCGATCCCTGGGTCAGGACGATCCCCTGGAGGAGGGCATGGCAGCCCACTCCAGTATTCTTGCCTGGAGAGTCCCATGGGCAGAGGAGCCTGGAGGGCTGCAGTCCATGGGGTCGCAGAGAATCGGACACGACGGAGCAACTGACTGGCGCTTTTACTTTCATGAAGGAGCTTAAGGAAAGGCAAACACACACACACACACAGGCAAAATACTGATGAGGGCATCACTAATAATTTGGGGAAACTATATTAAAGCATTCCTATTGAGAAATGGAATATTCCCTGCTCTATCAAGTAAACAAAGGATGTCACGGTCATCAGCGATTACAGCCCTCCAACTGGAGCCGGTGAGCCCTGAGAAAACTCAGGAAAGAAAAGAAAACCTGCTATGCAGCAGCCAGCACAGCACAGCCCCTCCCTCTGGTGAGCCCTGAGGACACACAGGATGTGAACACTCGGGAAACTGTTCCCAGAGAGCTGCGGTGCACTCCAAAGGGATGGTGTCAGTGGGCTCAGACCCCTGCAGCTTCCCATACACAGAAAAGCACCTCATTCCTTAATTGCACACATCTGGTTTCTTTGATTACCAGTAATCTTTTGATGCCCCAGCTACCTGCCCTTTGTTGCAACACTTCCATATATCTTAGCTTCCCTGGCCGCCTCCTCAGAGAAGTTTCTCAGAGCTCTCAGAAACACTGTCTCCCGGGCTGCACGCCTCAGTTTGCCCCACATGAAACTCAACTCACAATTTAATGTTCTGCAGTTTTTTTCAACACTACTACATATAATCATTTAAACTACAGTACATTTTAATAGGTTTTACACCAGCCAACTCATATGTCATTTATGGGGTAGAGTTCTTTTTTGAAAGTTGGTGAGAAAATATTTTATTTGATGATGAAATATTTTATTTGATGATAAAACATTTTGTCTAGTTGATGATAAAATTATTCTATCATCATTAACTTTCCTTATAAAATTGGAGTTATATTCCAACACGCAATAAATATCACAGTAAAGAATATTTGGAAATAGTAACACTTCCAATGGAAAACCTGTTTGGAAAGCAACATCTTGTAACTCAATATATAATACTGAGACTTAAATGTTATACTTAACATTAAAATGGAGACTTAAAATGGAGTTCTATTATTTGGGGCTTAGCTAAATCTAATAAGAGATGGAAAAGTAGCCTACTTTAAATTAAATTATTTTATTTCTCCCTCAAGGCAAAACATTCATATTTTAAACCACAAGCTTATCAAAGGACATTTGCTAAATGTACCATGGATGGTATAAAAAGTGTTTTTAGCCTTAAAAATACTGTAACCCAAGAAATAATTCTAGACTGACTTAAGTGCTTCTCTGAAATGTGTAGGTAGAGTATGAACTCAGGAAGCCTATTATAAATGACTCATGAGTAATATAATTTGGAACAAAACAGAACTCTCAGCCAGCACCCATGGCCAAGTAAACACGTCACTGCTCCACCTTCTAGACTAACACAGGGGGTAGACTGCCTACTTCAAAGTACTGATTGAATACCCGTGTGGAGGGGTGTTTAACTATTCTTTACCAGTTGAGTCTGTAAAAAAAAAGGAACTATTCATACCAGTCATTTATCAGTGAATTCCTTTTCTGAAGAACCCATCTTTTTTTTTTTTTTTTTTTGGCTGCCCCATGCAGCATGCAAGATCTTAGTTCCTGGACCAGGGACTGAACCTGGGCTGTGGCAGCGAAAGCTGAATCCTAACCACTGGACCACCAGGAATTCCCTTGCTTTCATCCTCAACTGGGAAAGATTTCTGGGGGGCCACAGGTTCCCTGAGTGAAACTTTTCTTATAGCCAGCCTACAGGGTCCATGCCACTGTGCCACGAGGGTCCGCTCCTAGCATCCTTCCGCCCATACAGTTTTGCTCCCTGTCTCCAGGAACATACACCTGAGTGGAATCAACCCATGGAAAATTCCTGGTAAGGTTCAAAAGCTCCTCTCAAAGTAGGAAATTATTAACTGCTGCGTTTCCCAGGCTAATTTTACAGACTAACCATAAAAAGGAAACTCTTGATGTTGACAGGTGTCCATGTTATTTTCTCACTGAAAACCCAAGTGTCTAGTAAATAATTCCAGCTACGAAGTAAAGTCGAGAAGTGGCACTTTAAATTCAGATGGTTCAAAAGTTTAGCTATTGCTCCTAGGAGTCAATCACTCAGTGACATAGTTCCTTTCCTAAATAAACGCTGACTTTTTGACATCTGGGCTGGAGCTCATACGCTGATGACTACGGCTTGGTTCCTGGAGCGAGTGGAGTCGGTGACATGAGAGGAGTCATCAGGCCACACCTCAGTGTACTCACCGCGAGGACGCTGAGAAAGGACTCAGTAATGTCACAGATTCCATCTCTGCAAGGAATGCCATCAGAGGAAAAACCGTCCTTAGACGGAAAACTGGCAGGGAGAGGTTGCAAAGTCTTATATTAACACATCGGGTTTGGTTACTCTGCGGGAACAGCTTAGCGCAGAGTGAATTCGGGGACAGGGCTTCCCCGGGGCTCCGCGGTCGAGAATCCACCTGTCGGTGCAGGAGACGCGGGTTCCATCTCTGGGTTGGGAAGACCTCTGGAGAAGGGAATGGCAACACATTCCAGTATTCTGGCCTGGAAAATTCCATGGACAGAGCGGCCTGCTGGGCTGCAGCCCGTGGGGTCGCAGAGTCAGGCACGACGGAAGTGACCGACGCGAGAGCACCGCACAGCGGCAAGCGAGGGGACGGTGCGAAGAGCAGAGCCGTGCGCGGAAGAGCCCGGCGCGCAGCCCAGGCTTCCACGGGTGGCCTGCCCCCGCGCATCACAGCTCAGCTGCCCTGCAGATCTTAGCGTTTCCCGCTTCAGAGACGAAATTCTTCACAATTGCCTGTGATTTGGAGATTTCTGAGTCTCCCAGCCAAATAAAACATTCACACAATCTTAAAACCATTTCCCTGATTTTTTTTGATTTCTAAAGATAATAATAAAATTCACTAAAATTTTAAGACGCGCCTCCATATAACTGCATATTCACAGGGTCAACAAACTCCTTGAGACTGAAAACATTTCTGAAAAAAAAAAGTTACCCAAACTGATGAAATTCTGAATAGACCAAATATCAAGAAAGAAGTGAAGATGCTTATCAAAGAATTCTTTTAATAGGCTCTTTGTTTCTACTGGTGAATCTTATCCAATTCATACACACAAATTCTATAGAATAAAACCTGGTCCCAAATACAGAAGATAACTATTTATCTAGAAAGCAAATGTAAAACTCATGTTAAAATCACTATCATTGAAACTAGAAAATAATAAAACAGACCGATTTACCTATTGCTAATGGAATCAACTTCAATTTCCATGAAGTTCAGTCCAGAGTATTAGCTTACATTGTGGGTTCTATCCCAGATGGCTGTGTTCACCCATAGAAGTGCTGCTGGTCTTTGAAAGGACAAAAGCTGCTGAAGTTGATTCTAAGTAGTAAGACCCAGCTCTGGGGTCTAGCAGGTCGAGACCTGTCACCAAGCAGAGGCTCTGACCAACAGGTCTTTTTTTCCAGGAAAAAAGGTGCAATCCCT
>SJYQ01094431.1:209532-288248 GCA_006410935.1 Redunca redunca
GGGGGTGGGGGGGAGGGGGGCGGGGCTTTTCCAGTTTAGGGGTCAGTTCCAGTACATTTGTAATATGTTAAATTAATGATTCTGCATAAGCTTTAAGTTTACATCTTTTCATCTTCTGAAAAATTAAAGAAAATTAACTTGATTCTAACTAATGTTTGAAATATGCATTTTTTTCCTTCTGTACACATTTAACTCAAAGTCTTAAAGATTCACTGGGCACCTAGGTTTGGCTCAGCCAGTCCACTGGCTGCTTCAACTATGAATATTGCCTCTTACTTTTGGACTTGCTGTAACCTTGAATTTTCTTTTCCCAAACACTTAAAGAGGAACTTGTCCTTTTCTTTACTAAAACTGAAACCAGATGCTCCCAGGCAAGCACAGGTACAGTGCCCGCCTTCCCCTCAGAGTGCTCTCTCCCTGCAGTCCCCACCAGACATTTGAGGTTGAAGACCAGGTCCTTCCTTAATTCCCGCCACTCAGCTGACACCATCTTGCAACATTCTAAAGATTGGGGGTCACAAAACAGAAATAGTCACAAAAGTAAAATATAACCAGGTCAGCTGGTTGATAAAGCGTAACTTGCGTGTCTTCGACCCTGGGCCTCCTGTGAAGATGACACCCTGACCACCTCCAGGCTGCAAGTTCGCTTGCAGCCCGCAGGCACTAAGAATACTATCAAGGGCGCTGAGACTTCTGAAGTTCCAGATGAGAACGGGGAGGGGAGTGCCGGGGGCGAGAAAGGTTCTCACACCCACCTGGTCCCAAGAATCACTGTGCCTTCCACACTCAAGTGTGGTCTCCCTCTGTGCTCATCAGCCACCCCCGTGAGATGGTAACACCATGAACCCAAGATTAACATCCAGGCAAACGCACGTTTGATCAGAAGAGATGAAGGCGCCTTGCTATCCTCCTTGGATTGGAGACACCACGGGGGGCCCAGGATCTCCACCCCAACCCTGCCTCGCTTCACTCACATCCGTGATGGGGGGGATCCGCTGGGGCAGGAGAGAAGGGAAGAAAAGAACCGAAAACAGAGCCTGCGGGCTGCTTGCCCCAGCCCTCCGTCACTCCTCCAGCCCCGGTGCGAGCTGGTGGGCAGCCAATCTCACGGCCAACTTGGCGGCTCACAGCATGTCCCACCTTAGAGAACCAGGGTTCTAATACCATGGGAGCTCTCGGAATCTGCAGATGGAGACCCCTTTCTCCAGCAGTGGGTTTAAAGAATTACCACCGTCCCGTCCGTGAGAACGCCCACCCCGTCTGTGGGTGGTGGTGAGAAGGAATTCTCTCATCTTACTTCTTATCCACAACAAATCACTGAAAAAAAAACTTCAAAATCTCTTCAGCAGCAGACCAGAAACTGTGAGCCTTCCCTGGGGAGTGGGATGGAGAACTCTCTGTTTTGAAGCAGTAACAGCAAGGAGAGGAGACAGGAGAGAGGCCACAGGGGGAACCAGGAAGGATGGGGCCTCGGCCGCAGAAGCCTCCCTTCAGCAATGAATGGGTTCCGCCTCCCCCATTTCCACTGGCCACGCTGCTTCCAGAGCTACGTTCCAGCTCCCACGAGGTGAGACTCAGATGTATTTCTCAAAAAAGAAAAAAAATCACTCAGTACAGCGGTTGATTACTAGCTTACAACACGACGTACTACTGGTTCTGCGGCTGGTACTGTGGTGTTTTGAGACTGTGGCAGTCTTTGCGGGCTAGAAAAGCCTGATCACTACCTACATCGCCGCTTCTATCCAAGGTTCATTCCGAGTTCCAAACAGATGACCTAAATTTTTAAAGGAAAGAGGGTCGTCGGGAGTCCTTGTTCTTTTTCAGGGAGATAAAGACTTCCACAGTATGCGGTTTATCTTAGAAGCTTCCCTAAGAGAAATAGCAAATATTATAAGCTAGGTGACGACAAAACAGGAACCTGATGATGTAGGCTAAAAATATTAGAACATGTTCATCTAGTCTTTATCTTCATAGTCAACCACTGCGAAACCTGAACAGAAATAGCAAAGGCAATCCAAATCTCCCTTAATCAAACTTCATCACTGAGCCTGATACTATGGAAAGAACTTTCCTTTTTTAAACACACAGCACAAGTCCTAAGCATGGGATATGAAACAGCATGAAACACGTTCTTTGTTCTTGAACAATTTAATCTTCTGGGAAAGGAAATGGGAAATCCTTAAATAGGCGTAGCTGCCTACTAAAAGCCCATAGTATTTTCTCACTGATTACACAAAAGCAAAATATTTATCTAAGGCAAAGATATCTTTTTGATATCTTAACATCTTTTTGATGTTACTAATAATGATGGTGTTCTCAAAAGCAAAAAAAAAAAAAATAGTAACTTTAGTCACTTGAGCTGATTATGAGCACATATTAAAAAAAGCAACAGGGCAGATTATCTAAATTTTATTGTCAAAAGAAATATAAACAGTGCATAGACATACCTATATATGGATGTTAAAAATTCCCACAATCTTAAATTCCAAACCAAGCTCTTCATCACTATCCCTGCCCTGTCTAGACTAGGAATTGCTATTTTCAGCTTCGTTCTCAAAAACCCACGTGCTGGGTAGCCATTTCCCCTATCAGTCACACAACTGACTCTACAGAGCACCCTTCCTGTCACGTGGTAGTCTAATTAAACTACAGGGTGAATACAAATTAATAAAGTCGCAAATGTGAAAACTAAGTGACGGTAAGTCTGTAAATTTAGTGATGGAAGCAGAACTAAAATTTAGGTCTTCCGACTCTCAAAGCCAGTGAACTTTCCAATTTCCAGTTTTATATGATGTTTTCAACATCAAAGATGTCTGTTAATTATCATTGGAATCTGCCAGTATTTTCATCTGTATTTTTGATAAACAAGGGCAGAAACTGAGCTTTATTAGTTTTTTTTTAAACCCCTACCATTTATCTAGGAATATAAAGTGGCTGGATCACAGGTGCTTCATAAATGCTTACTGAACTAAACCAAACCAGATATTCTGCCATTTTTTCATTCTCTAAATCCTAGTAAATTCAAATTTTATCTTTAATCCTAATGATTCTCTGATAGTAATGTACACAGATAGTTCCTACTAGGAATTCCCTGATTTTAATCATAAACTGCTCGCTTATAGGGCACGGTCTTCGCTCTGATACTGTGTAATATTATGGTCCTGGTCTTTCTATTTCATTATCACATGTGCACAACTAGACTGTAAATTCCATTAAGATGGAGTGCTACTATTGACTATAGGTCTCTCTGAATACAACCAGACACCGTGCAGTGCTTCAGTGAGTAAACTTTGGATCCCATCAAAGTGTTAGCTGCTCACTCCTGTCTCACTCTTTTTGACCCCAGGGACTATGGCCTGGTAGGCTCCTCTGACCATGGGATTCTCCAGGCAAGAACACTGGAGTGAGCTGCCATTTATAAGGCATTTATAAGCTCACTGCCTTATAAGGACCCCCGTCCTTATTTGGAAAATTACAGCTCCAAGCTCTAAGGATCTCCAGGGATCTTCCCAACCCAGGGGCTGAACCGCGGTCTCCTGCATTGCAGGCACATTCTTTAGTCTGAGCCCCCAGGGAAGCTCTTGGTTTCCATACTTAGTGGGAAAAAGATACCCTGACAACTGGCTCTTTAATTCCTATTATTGTTTTTCACCAATTACCATATTTTTGTCTCTAGAAACTTCATACTAGTTACGTAATTTAAAGATCTGCATGTATTAAACATGAAGAAAGTAAGAAGAAAATACAGTTCTCAAAAGTACTACTAACTCTCCAGAGATACTGTATATACTTTCCGAAATTTTGACATCTTTGCTTAAATTTATTATTTTTTACACATCTTTGTTCATAGATGGTATGCACCCATCTACACAGAACTGTCAAGAGAGGGGGAAAAGAATTTAAAAAAAAAAAAAATCTGTCATCAGAGTGACACCTGCTGGTTTTAGCTGTAAATTTTAGATCCTAAGTAAAAAATAGATTCCTCAGCATCAACATTTTTCTTAGTAAAATTAAATGCTGTTTTCCATTTTAATAATTTACTAGATATATAATTAATTAAAACCAAATTTACTCTATACACAATCGACCACATCAGATTTCTGTTTGTGTGTGAGACCACAATCTCACTGTAATTTTATGAACTATTTTTCTAAAAATGATACATCTCCCTAAAAGGTGCTTAAGCATTTCAGAGTACTGAAATTAAAAAAAAAAAAAGATTTAACTTGTGGTTTTCTATTAAAATTCTCTATAAATTCTATTTTAAAGGACTGCATTATAGAAAGCCTTAGAAACATTTATAAAATTATTTCTCTGCACAATTATAATTTTAGCAATACTTATAAAAGAATCTGATCTATGAAAAAGAAAACAATTTAACAATCTAGCTATCTCTGAGATATAATTATAACATATAACATTGTATTAGTTTAAGGCATACAACAGGATGATTTGACATGTGTGTCTATCAGAAAATGATGACAATGTTAACATCATATCGTAGTTACTATTTTTTTTCCTTGTGATGAGAACCACTCTTTGCACTTTTCAAATACACAATACAGTATTGCTAACCAGTCACCACGCTCTACATTACACCCCAAAACTTATAACTCGGTATTTTGTGACCTTTGACCCACTTCATCCGTCCCAGCACTCCCGCTGCTGGCAATCATCAACCTGTTCTTTTCTATGAAGTTTCTGTTTCAGCTTCTAAATATAAGTGAGATCATTTAGAACGTGTCTTTCTCTGACTTATTTCACTTGGCATAATACCCTCAAGGTCCATCCATATTGTCACAAACGGCAGGACTTCTTTCTCATGGCTGAACACTACTCCATTGTGTTTGTGTACACACGCATGTTTCTTTACTCATCCATCCGCTGATGGGCATATACACACGCATGTTTCCTTATCCATCCGCTGATGGGATGCTTAGGTTGTAGCTCTCAGTGTACAAACCTTTCACCTCTTTACACTTATTCCTAGGTATTTTACTCTTTCTAATGCAACTGTAAATGAGATTTCCTTAAATTGTCTTATTTCCGGCTGTGCTGGGTCATTGCTGCAGGCGGGCCTTCTTCAGCTGCAGAGCGGGGTGTGGGGGGGTGGGGGAGCTGTTCTCCAGTTGTGGGGCACGGATGTCTCACTGCAGTGGTTTCTTGAGCACAGACTCTAGGCGTGTGGCCGTCAGCAGCTATGGCACACGGGCTTAGCTGCTCCGCTGAATGCGGGATCTTCCAGACCAGGAGTCGAACCTGTGCATGTCCGCTGACCTGCAGGCGGAATCTTTACCACTGAGACACCAGGGAAACCCCCTTAACTTACTGATCGTTCATTGTTGGTGAACAGAAACAGATTTTTTTTTTTACTGATTTTACATCCTGCAAGTTTACTCAATTACTTCTAAAATTATTTTTCATGGAGTCTGTGAGAGGTAGTATCACAGAAAAAGTAAAACTCTATTTGCAGATGACACTGACTTCTATTACAGTAGAATTTTTCACTCATAATCGTGTTAACACTTCTATGGAGATTAACTTTTCCAGGCCCGCCTGATTTCAACTAGAACTGATTTAAGTTTGGGGAGGAAAACAATTACTCCAAAGGAACAAATGAAGCCACATATTCTCCGTTCACTTGACTTTTTTAAAGGCGTAGTACTTCCTGTGTTGGCTGCAGAGTGGATCTGGTGGCCTTGGGGCTCAGACACATCGCAAAGGGCTGGACCACGCACTCGGCCCTTTTGCTTTAAGTGTTAGACCTCTTTCATCTGGTGATGGGCCATGTACTGGTCTCTCTCGAGTGGCATTCCTATTATATTCCAGCCTAGGGTGCAATCTGACCATCCAGCAAATAGTGACATAGTTCTTTTTTAAAATAATTCAACATATTTTAGAAGACTCAAATTCACATTGAGGAATTCCCTGCTCTCTGGAAGCTCACTTCATGCTCTTTGTTATGGTGTGTACGTGGGTTGGAAAAGAATTTCCAGATATGAGACAGAATGTGAGAAGAGAGTTTATTAAAGTGGGAGACACTGTTAGAACAGCAGACGGGCTCATCGGAGAGCAGACCCTTTTCAAGGGCTAGTAGCCAATGTTTATAGCCTCGAGACAGAGAAAATTCCTACTGGAAGGGTGGCATGAGGTGATGGGTTAGGATGCTACGGGGTGGGTAACAGGGTGGTACTTCACCTAATATGGGGTCAGGAAACTGGCGGGTTTAGATCCAGAGGCTCAAGGCAACAGTTGCTATGGCGACGGGTCAGTTCCAGAGATGTTTGTCCCGTGACCTTGGTATAGGGTGCCACGTTCTTCACTTTCACAAAAGACATATATTAGTACTTGTTTTTGCTAGCCAAAAGAAATCCAAAGAGGGTTTTCATTTTTATGAAGAAAGGTAGAAAACACATAGCTTTCAGCGTCGATCTTACAAATTGTTAGAGAGGCAGCGTGCACCGAATAGCTCCTTCACTCAGCATCTCAGCATTAAGCTGCCACAGCTTTCAGCTGTGTCTGGGAGCACTTGGGTTTTATCTCTATTTATCTGTATTTTGTGTGTCCATTAGCAAGATGTGCTCTAACGTCACTGCTTCTTCACTCTGTGCCATCTGGCTTACAAGAGGCTGCGCAGTAGGGAATAGCCGTACTGACATCTTAGCGTTTGTAGTACTTGATGTGTTCTTTAAAAAATATACAAACTATGTAATTTCGAAGAAAAACTGGGGGACACATCTGTACTATGGATTTTCATATCACTTTAGGAATTTTTTCATTAAAAAATGTATTGGTATATAGTTGATTTAAAATGTGTTAGTTTCTGCTATATAGCAAAAAGTGGATCAGTTAATACGTATTAAGGAGTTTTCTTCTTTGAACCATAAAAGTACTGTTTATCTGATGTGTTGCTGCCCGTTCAACATTAGGTGAGCAAAACACTAAATTCCCTATATTTCTACCGTCTTACTCTTTCTCTAAAAACAAAGTGACCACATCTGTTTAGAAGGATGAAGTAAAGATTACATTATGTAAGGCACTTAAAAAGTACACTGTAAGCTGTTACACAGATATAATTATTGTATTTACTTACCATAAATTGATTTTGACTATTTCCACAGATAGTTTGAATCCTGACTTTAGTGTAATTATTAATTTATTGCTCTGTTGAGTGCATCATGTTTGAAAACCTACATTATTTTCCTGTTTGTGGAACACAAATATGAAAATATCAGAGAAAATACAGCTTTGCTAAGGTGGACAGGCAAGTCACAAGAAAACATGGTTTTAGCAGTTAAAAAAAATAAGAACAAGAAAGAGCAGGCAGTAAGTGACATGACTAATTACCATCTGCCAGAGAAGACTCTTGAGAGTCCCTTGGGCTGCAAGGAGACCCAACCAGTCCATCCTAAAGGAGACCAGTCCTGGGTGTTCATTCGAAGGACTGATGAGGCTGAAACTCCAATACTTTGGCCACCTCATGCGAAGAGTTGACTCATTGGAAAAGACTCTGAGGCTGGGAGGGATTGGGGGCAGGAGGAGAAGGGGACAACAGAGGATGAGATGGCTTGATCCATCACATGAGTTTGGGTGAACTCCTGGAGTTGGTGATGGACAGGGAGGCCTGGAGTGCTGTGATTCATGCGGTTGCAAAGAGTCGGACACGACTGAGCGACTGAACCGAACCGATTCCCTGTATGACTCTGAGTTACACTAAGTCAATAAAATATTAATCTCTGCATTTAATTGGAGTTTAAAATTAATGAAATAATTGTAAAACCTTTCTGAAGGACTAAAAGCAGGCTACTAGAAGTGCATTCTCTATAATGACCTAGCTTCAAATAGTTTGACTGAATTAACATTTAAAATATTTTTTCTGATATTTTTCATCCTGAGATAAAGACTTACAGCTGTAAAATGACAGAAAAGAGGCCCGAGGGTACAATTTCAGAAAAGGCAGTCATTACGCCAAATTACAAAGCAATAATATCCTCTGCCTTATAATTTGCAATGGCAACCAAAACCCAATGTATTGAAACATACGTACTGTAGAAGACAGTTCAAGAAGTAAACAGAAGTGTTCAGCCTGAAAACCCTATGTGTGACAGAAGCAAAGAGGAGAATTCACAGTGTACACTGGAGGCATCTGTGATTTCTCCAGGCTTTCATGGAGCTTTGGGGTTAATACTATAAGTCTAGTACTTCTATCTACATACTTATAACAGGGACCTGGCACATTTTCACAAACTACAATAATGTCCTAAAAGAAAAAAAAAATCCAAAATGAAGCACTCAGTCATGCAGGTTCAAAACAAGACTACTATGCTCGTATTTGCTTTTATTAGCTCATGAATTGTAAGAAGAATTCAACAGAACAGATACAGTAGAATTAGCTCACAGACAACAAGAGACCCAATAATAAAAAAAAGAACTCACCAAATAGAAAATATTCATTACAATGACTGAAAGAAAAGATACCATCCTTTATACTAGAATACGGACATGGTGTTTTAGGAGGGAAATTTGAACATAATAAAATCAACGTATACCTATCTAACATGCCATTTCTTTTTTCTTGTAACTTTATTTTTTGACATTTCTAACTTTTTGCTTTGTACTGGGGTACAGCCGATTAACAAACAATGCTGTGATATTTCCCAGTGAACAGCGAAGGGACTCAGCCATACACATACATGTATCGCTCCTCAAACTCCCCTCCCATCCAGGCTGCCACTTACCACTGGGAGGCGTTTCCTGTGCTGTATCGTAGGTCCCTATTGGTTATCCATTGTAAATAAAGGCCTGTCACACACTATTTCTCACTAACTACTGAACACCTGAAATGCTAGAAAATTTTTAACTGTATTTTTTTTTTTAATATATATGGCTGAGTTCATGGCAAATTAATGAAACAACTGAAGGCAGACTGGGAAAAGGTGAAATTCCCTAAGACAGTTTGGCTACGCAGCTGGTAACTGTCCCAGGCCCCACCCTGACGCCTAGAAGGACCCCAGTTTTAAGGACTACACCTGCATCGGCGGCAGGAATCACAGCCTGGGACTGCGTTGGTCTGCTCAGGCCACAGTACCACAACTCCACAGATGGGCAGCAGACACACAAGAAAATCATTTTCACACGGTTCTGGAGGCAAGAAGTCCACGATCGAGGTGCCAGGAAATTCCGTCCTGTTGAGACCTCTTTTCCTGGTTTGCAGACAGCCGCCTCCTCTGCTGTGACCGCCTGGCCACGAGACTGTGTGCACAGGGAGAGAGGGTCTCTTCTAAGAACGCAGGTTCCGTCAGATCAGGGCCTCAGCCTTCTGACCCCACTCAACCTTAATTACCTTCATATAAGCTCCATCTCCAAATACAGACGCACTGGGGGCTGGGGCTGGAACATATGAATTCAGGGACACGGCTCAGTCCAGAGCAGGGACTCAGTCCCGGGACTGAGTGACTCCCCAAAGGGCACCTCTCAGGGAGTGAGCTAGGAAAACACCAGAAGTTTCTCGTCTGTGTTCCAAGTGGAGAGATGAAGGATGAAAAAAGTCTCTAGCAACGTCTTATCACAGCCTGACACTGTTGTACATTTGAGGAGGAAATTCACAAGGCTTGTGAGTGTTGGTGAGCACCCATACACACTGAAGGACGGCGAGGGAGCAGGGGGAAACCCAAGGGGAACTCTGACTCTGAAGTGGTCCAGGGTTAGCAGGGCCAAAAGGAACAAAATGGAGGTGCTAGGGGAAAAAAATTAAACAAACACAGCAAACTTCCCTGTTGGAACATATCAAAAATTCCCCTAAATGGAGTTCAGAGGAGTGTCAATTCACAATGAAAATTCACTGATCACATCAGAAAACAAGTCATATACTTATTTCAGACAAAACAAACTACAGATTCAGATCCACACCAAAAAGGATAAAAATACTGAAATTACATACAGAATGTAAACACTGAAATTATATACAGAACATTTAATATGTTAAAAGAAAAGAAGAAGAGACCAGAGGAACTACCCCAAATGACCTAGAAAGTTTGAGGAAGAACCAAACAACATTTCTGGAAATGAAAAAATACAATCACAATTAAAAACGATAGATAGGTTAAGTACATTAGAGACAACGAGAAGACACAATTAGTGAACTGGACAATGGATGTAAGGAAATTATCTAGTGTTCAACACAGAGATATTGAGATAGAAAAATAGGAAACAGAGATTATGAGATATAAAGAACAGAGTGAGATGGTGAAACTTAAGTCTGATTTGATTTCCTAAAGGAGAGAATTGAGGAAATGCAAGGTATATTACTCAAAGAGGTAAAAGCTGAAAATTTTTCATAATTCATGAAAGGCACCAATTCTCAGATTCAAGAAGCTCAGTGAATCTGAGTAGATTAATAAAAAGAAATCCACAGCAGACAGGTTGTAGTTTAATGATATTTGACTGCAGAATGTCAGAGATAAAGAACTTAAACATAACCTGAACGGGAAGACTCATTGCCTCACAAAGGAATACTGATCGACTGACAAGGTCATTTCAGAAGCGACAACGGAAGCAAGACAATAGTGTTATTATAAAGTGAGAGGGAGTAACTGCCAATCTAGGCTTGTATACCCAGCCAACTTTCAAGGACAATGAAACGGTAAACTTACAGGTAAGTTTAAACAAATACTTGCTGTATATAATAACTATTTTGGAATTAAACTGAGGTAAAACTAAAATTCTAGACAGTTATAAATTAAGGGAAGGCAATCAGATTTCGTTCAAAAGTCTGATGTTCAGCATAAGAGTGAAAATATAAAACTTTAGATTCTGTTAACTAGGCAAACTAAAATTCACGGTAAGCATTAAAAAGACAAAATTTTAGTTTTACCTTTTAAACTAGCAGAGAAAAAGTAAATGGAAAAAAAAAACTCAATGCGGAAGATGCGGGGTGGAACACCCAAGGGCAAAGAGAGAACAAAACGGTAGGACAGAAAGCACAATAGGATGGTATAAATAGACCCCAGAGTGTCAGCAGTTCCTACAGATGTAAATCGATTAACGTCTCCAGCTAAATGACAGAGAGAAAAAAAACACACCCAGTTAGCTTTTAGTGGGTACATGAAAACACATCATAAAGCTCTGACTGAAGAGCAGAGAAACGTATGCCATACAAACACTAACCAGACCCCTAAGATCCTTTTTATGTAAAGCACCTGATTATTTTAAAAAGCAAAAAAGGGGGAGATGCGGGGAGCCAGCGCGAGAAACTCCGCCTATGGCAAAGGTCATGAGGAAGGAGGCTTGGCATACCCAAAGGTGTGATCAAGCCTCAGGAAACCCCCTGTTCCCGGCAGCCTATATAAATATGCCTTTCAGAAACACACGATTTTAAGGCAACATAAAATGATATAAAAACATTGTTAGAAATAGAAGCTGTGACAACAAATATAAGATTCAATTCTAAACGTGGAAGATAAACAATTCTAAACTTGTAATATACCAAATAACAAAGTTTTAGAATATATAAAACAAAAACTAACGTAATTACAGAGAGAAATTAGAAAATCCATTAGAACAGAAAATTTTAACACCTCTTCGGATCTGAAAGATCAAGAAGAAGAAAATTAAAATAGAGTCAATTTGGCCAATGCAATTAACAGCTTGGTCTAAAGACCCAACAACTGGAAATGTGCATACTTTCAAGCGCTAACACAGCGTTTACAAAAACTGCCCTTATTTTAGGTCAGATGGTGAATCTCAACAAACTGGAACATTTCAGTCTTATATGAATCTGTTTTTGGACCACAGTCCAATGAAAGCAGGAATCAATAAGAACAGAACTGAAAAGTCTACATTAGGAAATTAAAAAAAAAAAAATTCCACATATGCAGTTAAAAAAAAAAATCATGACGAAAAATAAGTTAGAATTTTAAAACAAACATTTGTACAGCACTTTATATTGACAAAACATTATTTCATTTGCTCATTAGAAAGTAATCCTGTGAGCCACCCAGAAGCTATATTCTCTCTGCTAGACAGCGTAACAGCAGAAATGCTATTTATTATGTAACTACTAAAGCAAAATTTTATATATATGAATAAAATACATATCAAAAGTGATTTAGAAACCCAGAAATATAAGTGAAAGTGTTCACTACTAAAAATATTAAAAGGAAAGAGAACCAACCATCTCTTTTAGAAGGTATATTAAATAGCTAAGAAAGTTACGAAGAAGAAATTTAGCATCAAAGTTTAAAGCTCAGAAAGTTCATAAAGTCATTTTGGTTTAAGAAGGCCCTTAGATCCTCATATAATATATACAAACTCATGTGGTAAAGTCTTTATTATTCACACGAGATGAACGAACAAGGTCAAAATCTATGCACAAGTGGCGGCGTCGCTGCTGCTCACACCCACGGTCCTGGCTTCCGGGTTCCAGCATCTGTTCAGTGGTGCCCTGGCAATCAATAGCTCTTCTGAAACTGCCTACAGTACAAAGGGAATTTTCATTTAGGGTTCCCCTCCCTTTTCATGTGCAGGATATTTTTGGAAGTATGTTTTCTTTTTCCATCCACTGAAAAGAGAATTAAGAAAATTCCAACATGCCTGCGTGTCAGCAAGTACTCTTTTTGGTCCAGGTACCAGAGGATGATGGATGAGCTTGTCAAGCCTACAGTAGCGGACAGAGGGAGTTGGCAGAAGTTCTGTGTTATTGAAAGAAATCTCAAATACTTATTTCATCTCCTCTATTAACTTTAATCACATTTTCAACATGCAGCCAAGAATGAAGCTTTGACAGTAAGCCATAAATTTACAGAGGCAGGCATTGTCACTTTCTGCAGGAGCAAAACTAAGATAACACATCGAGCTGGGTATTTTCTTTCTTGTGCCTTTCTTTACTGAAGAGCAATGGAAAACACCTCAAAGTTCTATCCATACCTCACATTCATTTGCCATAAATCTCTTGAAATTATTGCATATAATTCTGCTTGGTTCATGGTAAATAAAAAAAAAATCTATGTAGTTCCTCAATTAGACTGTTAAATGCAGATTTTTAAAGATCACAGTGATGACAGAATTGGTACATGTTTCATCATAATACACCTGCTTATGAGAACAGACGTTCAACACTAAAAAGGATTTACATTTAACGTGGATCATTTGCCGTGTGGGCAAATACTTCTGGTTTACTCAGAGCCAGGATCTTTATACGGTTCCAGAGGGAGGCCTTGGCAGAATTTGCTGATTACTCATTAAATGGCTGAAACATGTAGAGACATTATTTATCTTACAAAGCTTACCCACAGCAAAAACAGACGTAAAGATGAGGTAAAGACTATGGGCAAGATCATGGTTCTTGGAAAGGTTATAAGTCAACTGTGTTTCTGGTAAGCTTTTCCTTGTAAGCATGTTTTAAACAAAGCTGAAAACATGAAGTGTTGGAAGGCCACAATCTTAACAAGTGTGTCTTGTTGTCCAGTGAAAACACAGCATTATACAACTTCTCCCAGTGGGCCATTCAGAGACCAGCGTGGCCCCGTGTCACGGCAGAGACGCAGTTCTGACGCTCCTCTCTCTTCAATATGATCCCTGCTCCCGGGACAGCTGTTTCTGTCTACATTACTCACGGAATAACACTGTATACCTTCCTTCAAGAGACAAGGAGGCCACGACAGGCAGACACCATCTCTGCCTTCTAAGCCAGATGCTAAACCAACATAACCCTGCAGAAGGATGAATTAAATTACTTCCCTAAGAAGGCTGTACTCACGGTTAGTTCTCTGAGATAATCAATCAATGGAAAGCAAGACTGGTCCACGTTACCCGAGAGCACGTGGACACCACTTTCCTCCAACTCCTTCCCCTTTGAGTGATCATTTTAGAGGCACTTGAAACTGGAAAGATGTGGCACTCCTCTAGGAAACAGGGAAGACTCCAGGAGAAGGTTCCGTCTTCCGACAGAAGAGTGCCGTTGAATATATTGCTAAGCTTGAAGCGGAGGCTAAATGGTTTGGTGGGAGGTGTTTTGTGGGGGTGGGGGATGTCAGTTTCTCCTCGTTAGTCTGTCACTGCTGTGGTTCGCCTTCTCAGAAGGCTGAGAACCTCGCCAGGCCCTTCTCCATCTCGGCGTACTGCGCTCGAAGCTTCTGCACGGCGTTCCTGTGCTCCTCGTCCACTTCCGCCTGCTGGCTGTGCTGCTCTGTCATGAAATCCTCCCACTGAGTCACGTGCTGCTTCTCACGAGCTACTAAAAGGTCATTATGAACCTGAGAAAAGAGAAGTTGAAAGTCACGTGACATTTTCCAGACAGTTATTTCGCCATGCAGGGAGACAAAAATAATTTTATCTCTTGACATGTGCTCCCTGCAGCATAACAATCAGCTTGTAAGTCACAATGATAAAACTCCCCTAACAGTTTTAATGTCCAACAAGAAAACAACATATCAGATACATCTAAGGCTTCTCTTACTATGCCTAAACGTGGGCATTCACATTTCTGAAATTTCAAAAATATCTAATATTTTAGACAACAGTATACTATCATGTAAGAAACGAATCGCCAGTCTATGTCCGATGCAGGATGCAGGATGCTTGGGGCTGGTGCATGGAGAGGACCCAGAGAGGTGTTATGGGGTGGGAGGTGGGAGGGGATTCATGTTTGGGAACGCATGTACACTCGTGGTGAATTCATGTCAATATTTGGCAAAACCAATACAGTACTGTAAAGTAAACTAAAGTTAAAATAAAAATTAAAAAAAAAAAAAAGATCCAAACACAATCCAAGTAAATTTACATACCTCTATTTCTCAAATTCTATTTAATTGCATATAATTTAAAGAATATATGCCAAAAGAATCACTGTTGCAAGAAATTAAAATGCATGTCTTACACAAAATATCTTTTAGACACATTTAAAAGAACCACAGATGATTAACCAGTGGGCAAGAACTCAAGCAATCTCTTAGTTCAGTTCCAATTCTTAGAGCAAATAAACACCAGAAGTATCTGGATCAAATACCGTAAGTTCCTTTTGAGATGTTCCTTAGTATTTCTGTATGAGGACACTAAATGTACTTCTTCATGGCCACTGAGCTACTAAATCGTAGACGCAAAGGTAGGACTCACTGACACCCAAACCTATGCCTTTTCTATCACAAATGCAAATCAGATCATTTCAGGGAAGTTTTTACACAGATGGCTAAAAGTCTTACATACACACACATACACAAAACTATTGCAAGAGTATTTTTCTGCCAATCTGATCTAAAGTTCCTCAGCACCAAGGCTTTCTAAGTAAAAAGAAGTCAGGAGTGAATCTGAAGTTTCAGTTAGAGTGAAACAACCCCCTCAAGTATGTCCCTTGACCCACAGGGTCTGAGCAGCGGACCATTGTGCAGAGAGATCAGGTTGGGGTTTGCCGATCCAATGCGTTGGGGAAACAGGTTAGACAAAAGGCAAAACGTGACTTTTTAACCTTTCAGCTTCAGAGGCGGCCATTCTTCAAAAGATAAATAAAACATTAAGAGTTCATTAAATTATTTTCATGGAACTTTGGCAAAACTATTACATTGTAAGAGAAAAGCCATAGTCACATAAGAAAAATGCAAATAAACCTTATCAAAATGATACCCTGGTATTAGCTGGAAATTAATTTCTAACAAGCACAGAGGATACGAACTAACCCTGCATGCTCAGAAGCAAGCTGAAAAGTATTCTAAGCTGACAGAAGTGAAGGTCATCTATTCCAGTTGTCAGGAAATGCAGTCTGCCTAGCTGTGGCTTCCCGAGAACGGAGCCTAGACAGGGAGCCCAACTGCTCCTCCATCTGAAGCAGCAAAGATGCCCCCAAACACATCCCAACAGGAGCACGCCTCCTGGCCTAACAAGCCAGTGACTCTTCACAATTAAAAAGGACTCTCCAAAATAAGGGACGGGGTGGGTGGGAGGCAGGCTCATGAGGGAGGGGATATATGTATACTTATGGCTGATTCATGTAGTACGGCTGAACCAACAGAACATTGTGAAGCAATTATCCTCCGATTAAGGTCTCCCCTGTGGCTCAAACCGTAAAGAATCTGCCTGCAATGCAGGAGACCCAGGTTCGATCTCTGGGTCGGGAAGATCCTCTGGAGAAGGGAACTGCAACCCACTCCAGTATTCTTGCCTGTAGAATCCCATGGACAGAGGAGCCTGGCGGGCTGCAGTCCACAGGGTCGCAGAGAGTGGGACACGACTGGGTGACTCACACTACTGCTACCTTCCAATTAAAAAAAAAAAAAGGAACAATCTTTTGTAAACAGTGAGCTAACTTCAGATGACCATCCCCTGTGGACAGTAAGTCTGCTTTTAAGGTCAAATAAAGGGACTCTGTGTCAGTCTGAAACAAGGATTTCTCTAGCTGAAACACTTGAAAAATCATAGTCTCATCTGTCCTTAGGCTCAACAGAGTCACACACGACCAACAGAAGAATGCAATATAGCAATCACACTATACCTGTAATAAGTAATTAGTTAAAATTACCTGTAATAGGTAATTATGGTTTGCAGTTAAAATTTCTAGCAGCTACCAAAAATGTGCATATTAAATTATACACTCAAAAGCTGATGTTCACAGTGGTGGGAGTAATTAGTATTTCTGGCGAGCAATCTGCAAAAGTCTATCAAAACAAAGTGTAAATATTTAGGCTCAGTGATTTCTCTTGGATTAGCAGTTCCCCTTCATTTCTATTAAAGAAGTATTACAGAGCTTAGAAACAAACCCAAACACAAGAATATAAAGGGACAGTCCCCCCCTCCTCCCCCAACATACACACCAGATCCAGTTCCTTTTTTCTAGTGCTAGTACTAGCTGGATGGCTACACTTGTAGTCTTTTTCCTATGTTGATACAAACATTTACTTAATAACAAAATGGAGTCAGAGCACACGTGCTGGTCTGCATGTTACAATTTTTCAATAATGATACAATCCATACTAATGGCCCACACAGCAGGAGGGAGGAGAGCTCTGCCTGAGCGGAGGCAACAAGAGGGCGCCCTGTCCGAACGAAGTCCACATCAGTGACCCACACAACAGAGAGGCTGGCTCTCATTACCACCAGGCGCTGGCAACACTGGGTCAGGTCAGCGACACAGGACTCCTCACCCCCAAATCCTTCTTTGGTCCGAGTTCTAAACAATTGCTGAGGTTACTGTTGAAGTTCAGTAATACCCAAGTTTCAAATTAAGACAGTTTTACTGTTTATCCTTTAATAATAAAGTCTGAAGTTAATTTAAGGGACTTCCAGTTACAGAGCCAATCCTGGACAAACTGAGTCGCCTACACACGTTCATTTCCAAAGTGAACTCCAAACAGTACAGAATCATCTTACACGCTTTCCTTAGATGCTCAGCCCCTCTGACCCCTGGGTTACTCAATATTCTTGCATTAAAATAAAAATGGCACCGCAGAGCAACTGCAGAAATAAAGCCTGAATTAGTTCAAATCCAGAATTCCACACAACAGTGTTTACCTAAGTTTCCATATTTTTACTCTGTACTTAAAATTTTTATCCTGTGGAGACTGGGACCCACTACAATGGTTTCCAAAGAAAAAAAGACAGTATTGCAATTTCTAGAATTTACTGTGAAATGTGCTTTTTATGAATCTCTTCCAGACTTATGTTTAATATTTCCGCAAACTATGTATGTGTGCATTTTATCGCAATTTAAAAAACTTCAAGTTTTGGGGTGGGTGGGGTTCCCAAATGAAATCAATTGCATACTCAAAGATGTAGACATGTTAGACATGTTTGTTTTCTCAAGATTAAAAAAGAAAACCCCACTTTAAAAGAAAATAAAGGAAAAGTTTACTGAGGAGCTGTAACTCAGTACTAAAAGTAATTAGCTGTAAAGGTTTGTCTCTTTCTACAACAGAGAAATAGTAATAATAACCCAGCTTCCTTATGTCCCATTGGAGATAAACATGAAGTCAGTCCTGAAGCCAACTGTGTCCAGGACCAGGTCTATAAAAGAAGTGATGGACACTTAAACATTTTTGCATGCTTTACTCTAAGTTGGTAATTCTCAACTGGGGGGTGATTCTGACACTCCTGTCTTCTGTCCCCCGGACTTTTGGTTATTACAATGCAGGTTGGGGGAAGGGGTTATACTGGCATCTGGGGGGCAGCGGCCAAGGATGTGCTAAACATCCTACATAGACTCTACAACAGAGATTTATCTGCTCCAAAATGTCAACAGTGCAGAGAGTGAAAAACGTGGGCCTAAGGGAAAACTCTGAATAAACCAACCGTTGTCTAAAAGGTTCTTTGGGATATCTATAAGCAATACATGTGCCTTTAACCTTACATATGCCTTACGCAAATAAATGAGAAAGTATTAAGTGCCAGAATAAAAAGTGCAGTTATTTTCAGTACTTAAAACACTGTGTACGGTCACCCTGAGGGATCTGTGGGGTGCTGATTCCAGGACCCTCACGGATACCAAAGTCCGCAGATGCTCAAGGCCCTTTGAGAAATGGTACAGGACACGGCATGTAACCTGTATGTCTTTCCACACATTTAAAGTCATCTCCAGATTACACATAATACCTAATACAATGCAAACGCTATGCAAGTACAATGTAAGTGCTATAGAAACAGCTGCCGGCATGTGGCAAATTCAAGTTTTGCTTCTTGGAACTTTCTGGAATTTAAAAAATATCCATTTAAAAAATTTTGGTTGAGTTCACGGATGCAGAACCAACGGATACAGCCTCGTGTACTAACCCACTACCTGCCATCTCCAAACTCTATCAGGAGAAGTGTGTAAGCCACACGACCTCACCGCTCTCATAACCAAGCAAGAAGAAGTAAGACTAAATCCAGCAAGTGCTTGTGGACAAGACGAATCAAAGGATTCACATTCACTTTATTATTATCTCTAGTCTGACCGAACAGAACTTCAAAAGTTGATGCTTGTGCGTGAACCTCAGTGTAGACTAGTGTCAGACGTCAATCAACTCACTGTCTGCTTTTGATGGCTTAAGTCACTGAATTTATCAGCCATGTGTATTTTCATTTCACTACTCTTATTGGTAGCACCCACTGTGCAACTTGCATTAGTTACTAGTTTTTAAGGCATATGTCAAACAGCTGGGGAATGCGCAGTGGTTGTTCTGAGTGTACTTTTAGGTATCAATTGCGGGAAATGTGCCTTGGATGAATGACGTTTATCATGATTTACTTCCCACAGAATTCCACAAATTGTCTCGATATGAAAGCAATAACGATTAAAGGCAATGGTCTATTTTATTCCATTACTACTCCCATCTTTCTTTGTTCTGAGGGCCATTCAAATACGCAAACTGCAGCCAAGGGAATAACCTAAGAACGGTTCACATTAGACTGTAAAATGCAGCTAGAGGTCAATTTTGCTTGGTACAGACTTGCTAGATGAGAAATTAAGCCTCACTTCTGTCTTATATATATGTAGTCTCAAACCTCTGCCACACACAGTTTTGGCAAAACCAGGTATGACAATTGAAAAAGAAAAAGGCTTCAAAGATCCGTATTTCAAATGCTCTGCTAACTAGATAAGTACAAATAAAGATATTTCAATGTGTTCTAAAATCCTGATTTTTAATGTGTAGTCCATTTAAAAAAACAGTTCAATAACAATCTCTGAGATAATACCTATACTTAAGATGAAAATCCCCAAGGGCTTTATTATTTCTTGAGGCTTTTTTTTTTTTTTTTTTTAAACCAAGGGACAGTATCTTTTAATTTAGAAAATCATCAACAGGCAGGATTCTCAAGAACTTCACCAACTCTACAGACCACAGCAGGGCTCTTATCCACGGAGTGATTGCCTGCATCTTACCCAAACGATCGAGCTGGTGGGGGAAAAATGCCACCTGACATCTGGAGAGTAACACTATTTCACATAAATTACACAACTCAGTGTATCAGGTACATAAACCATCAATCTACCTGGTGAGAACAACCAGCATTTGTGTTGAAGCTCAAGGGCTTACCCAAGGGCATATGGTTAGGTAACAAAGGCAAGCACCTAAAAACAGAAGATACCATGCATTTTTTTTTTCCCCAATCTGGTAATTTTCCTCCTTAGATACTGTTAATACACCAAATGTGAAAAAAGTTCAAAGAATCAAGAAGAACCATCCATCCCCAATATAATTTAATTTTAGGTTAGTTCTGCTCAAGAATGGCAAGAATTGCCATTTTATCAGAAATCAGAATTGCTCTGAGAATGTCTTAGAAACGAAGATCAATAACAAGTGCACAGTCACATCAAAAAAAAAAAAAGACTCTTTTTCATTTTTATTTTGAAAGCCATGAGAACTGCGTATGTTACAGCCAGGGCTCTATCATAGTCTCCCTGATTCTAAAATGCAAACACGTCCCTGATGCTTCTGCAACAAACTGCTTCACATCTCAAGCCTGGTTCTCCGCGCTCCTCTCCGGAAAGACTCACGTGGATACTCCACGCGCCAGCTCCCTGGACCCCTGACCTCTCCCATCCGTTGCTTCGCTCCCACGTCCCACCCTACAGTCTTTCTTCCCGTCTTCCCTCACTCGCATTCCCACACACGGATCAAGGTTAGGCTGGGGCGCCCCATCCTCCTAGCAAATACACTTTTTGCCCGGACCATGCAAAGTTCCCCACAACTTTACGACAGGTCTTAGCTTGATCCTACACTATATTAGTGTCAGCGGTTTGGGATTCCTAGATCTTTAGCTTCTGTGTGTACAAACTGCCTTAAACTAAAATTTTTCAGCCCCAGTGGCATCTAGTCAAGTAGAGACCAGAACAATACCCGAGGTCCAGCCAGGCCCCGCCCACCCCGCCCACGGTGGCGCCCTCACCGTGCTCTCTGGACAGCGGGCGGATATGACGCCCCGACTTTCCCGGCCAGCACGGCCCTGCCAGGTCACAGGTGTACTGGTGAGAGCCCTGCTTCCCCCCCGGCCCACTGGGATCCTGTTCCTCCCAGGCGGCCTTCCCACCTGGCTTAATCATCAAGTCCTTTTGGTAAGGCTTGATTCATCAAACTGCTGAATCTTTAAACTTCATATCAGCATTAAAAGTTGAACAGAAAGTTGAGAAATTTAAACTTGGGCAAGGTTCATTTTTTTTTTTTTTTTGCAGTGGCAGATCTGTACCATTATTATGGATTAACAAACCACACACTGCAGAGAAATGGAGACAGTAATACCTGCTGATACACTACAGGCAAAAAGGCAATTTTCCATATTTCTTAACAAGCATATTTCTACTGGCTTAGAGTAATAAATAAGTTATAAAAATTCTTTAAACTGAAAACAAAGTATCACGGGAACTTAAATTCTTGTGCTGTTTTTCCACACCTGAATTTAGTTAAGATATAATTTAAATAAGCAAAGCACGACCCAGCAAGTGATTCACACACTCTCAGACTAGCCATTAAAGAGCCCATCCACAGGCACGAATGCCTCCTCCTCTAGAAAAAATATACATCATACACTCAAGGCTTCAGGCTCAAAGACTGCTCTTTCCAAGCTGGTGGGTATTTTCTGTTCCATGTAAAAGTCCTATTCTTTCTCTTCCTAGAGAGAAATCCATTTTCAGGGAAAAGATGGAAATGGTGAAAAGGAAAAAAAAGAAGTCTGCAATCTGAATTATAAAAATACACAGTGCAATTATGTGACTTCACTGACTCAGCACATCTTCAACGCATCAGCCATTTTTTAATCTTTAAAAATCACTGCATGAAAGAAAACAAATTCAGAGGTGTTTTTTTTTTTAACCGAAAGTAACTGCTAATAATATGACGACAAAGCCCTGGAGCTACAGGCCCGCCACCCAGAGGCTCCGCTTTTACCTTTCTCCGCTCCCGCTCCCTCCGCTGGAGCCTGCAGGCCGAGGCAGTCGCTGCTTCCACTGAAACAGAACAGACAGCGGGTTTCAGTCACCAGCCCTCACTCAAGGGGAGACTTACCTGGACCAAAAAACAAAAGGACAAGCAAAGAAACATTTGGATAGTCTTGGATCTCAAGAAACTACACCAAAAAAGCTGGTTTTGTTCATGGCACGGTGGCTAAAAAGTGAAAAAAAAAAAAAGGATTTGGAATGGCATAATGAGAACCACTATCACTTGTGAGCCAAGGACATTTAGTACCCATTTCGATGACAAGTCATCATTAACAACCTCAAGATTCTCTGAAAAGATATAAAACACCTGACAAACGTATTAGTCCCTTCTGATGGAGGCAGCCTTCACAGCGTCTCATTCATCCACTTCCTCTCTGCTCTTCCTCTTCCGTCCTGCTGCTCCCCTGCAGGCAGGACTCGACAGATGCCCAGAGCTCCAGTGACCGCTGCTAGTCTGCGCGCCTCCTCACCCATCCTTTAATTCACCCTGGCTGCCACTGCTAGACCCAGGCTTCTCTGGCCTGCTCGCCTTCGAGTCAGTTCCCTTTTCAATGAATTGCAACAGCTGGTAATAATTACTGCAGCTAATTGCTGAGCACGACTATGTGCCAAGAGCTGCGCTAAGTACTGTCCACGTTTCACTCCTCTCCACTGTCCTACGAGGTGAGGACCACCGTCGCATTTTATAGATTTTTGGCATCTATAAAAAAAACTGAGGTGTGAAGAAGTGAAATGGCCGTAATGGCAGTAACGTGACTAACAGGCACAGAGAGCAGGACTTAAAATCAGACCCCGACTCCGCAGACGTGGCTCTCACCTTCAGCACTCTACCCCTCTCACGATTTCACCAAGGACAGTGGTCCATCAGGCAAACCTCTGCATTTCCCAGACCCATTTTATTTCTGCACACACGCTCTCCCTCACTCCAATGGCTGGCGTGAGGCCGAGAGTCAGCCTCTCAGTCACTCCCAGAGCTGAGCCCTCGCTCCTGCGCAGCTGCTCCGGGGCGTGTCTGCTTCCTCACTCACTCAGCCGTTTGTCAGGTGATTTCTTGAGCACCTACTAGGTGCTACCGCTGCTGCTCCTCACCTCTCAGAATCTTAGTTCCTCATTTGTGAAATGAACGTAACGACTGGTGAGAGGACTTAAGAGCTGACAGGAGAAATAGGTAACGAAGTAGACAGCACGCTTAAAAACCAGCACGCTTAAAAACCACGGAAAGATTAACACTAACAGTGAAAGCCTCTCAGAGCGGAGCTTCTTGCACACAGTGAGCAGGCAAGAAGCTACTGCTACTATCACTCTACACCCTGGCCTCTCCCGAGGCAAGCGCTTTCCTTATTCCTCTCCTCTAGTTATGATGTTTACGTTTCAAAAGCCCACTCCCACGTTTAGTGCCTTCATAAGGCCCTCCAGATGAATCCCTTCCCTGTGTGGATTTACTCTTTTTATCAGGCAGGTGTATATCCTACCACGTGACCTTGCATTGCCTCAAACAGAGGCTTCCCCAGCCGTTTCACAAGTGCACCTTCTACCCGCCCCGAGCCAGCCCCAGGGAGCTCAGAGATCCGTGCAGGGCAGGCGCCGCGACTTCAGAAGAACGTGAGGCCCCTCCCCGGGAGAACGCGGCAGAGAGGAGGACGCCACTGTTAAAAAGTCTAGTTTTTATCAGTAGCCATTTGTTCTAGTCAGATCAAAGGAAACACTGAAGTGCTAAGATGAAGGCTCCCGACCACTGCTCACCCTGATAGGAAAGCTGAAAACAGAACAGAACAGGAGCTGATCAGATCTGCCTTCCTTCTCTGGTGTATTAATATCGCATCATCTCTCCCGAGCAGTGGTTCCATCATTTCCTGGTTTTTTCCCCCCCTTGGTTCTGAACACAACTTTAAAAAAATCTATTTTATGGACTTTTTGGGTGCTTCATCATTTTCTGGGCTTAATCTAAGAGTTACAGGAACATGACATTTATTTTGCCATTTAAAAACTTAATTAGAACGCATCTGATGAAGGCACACTTTTCTTATCACAACTATCCTCGTACTTAGAATATCCATCTGTAGAAATCTCAGTCTCTGAAGTAACGTATTTTTTAACTTTTCATCCACATGACCAAAAAAAGGTTTGCTTTCCGAATTTAAGGAAACCTGCTTTCCCCAAATCTAAGAAAACTACCTTAGAAGGGACTACACTTTTCTTTTCCCTTTCCTCTCAAGTCGAGACTCCACGAGGAGAAGGCTCATCTCCCTAACCCTTCCCATCTCCTACTCCACGTTTAGGCTGTTCCCAATTCAGCAGCAACAGGAGCAGACTCTAGGAAGAACCGAGACACCTCACCCCACCATAACCACCCTACCCCGAGAAAGAGAAAGTGGGTTGACAAAATTCTTAGAACTCTAACATGCTTTAATTTGCAGAGAAACAGAGTGGGGGAGTAGGGAGAAAGGGATTCAATATGGGAGGGGCAGATAAGACAACGCATCCATCCTGAAAGAAAGCCTCAGCATTCTCCACAGATGCTCCCTATGAAAAATAATCATGAGTTTATTAAAAGACATCAAACACATGGCATGAAAAATGAGACCGCAGAACTAAGGAAACAAACAGAACAATAACCACATCATTATAGATCTAAAAACCAACCAAAACAGAAAGAAACTGAAGGGACTGATGCTGAAGCTGAAACTCCAGTACTTTGGCCACCTCATGCCAATAGTTGACTCATTGGAAAAGACTCTGATGCTGGGAGGGATTGGGGGCAGGAGGAGAAGGGGACGACCCAGGATGAGATGGCTGGATGGCATCACCGACTCGATGGCCGTGAGTCTGAGGGAACTCCGGGAGTTGGTGATGGACAGGGAGGTCGGACACGACTGAGCGACTGAACTGAACTGAAGATTCAACAACTGGCAGCATTACTACTGCAGAAAGGAAAGCAAATACTGTAAACCTCACTTGCGAACAAAGTTGGGGTCACAGCCGAGAGGCTGGCGGGGAGAAGCAGAGGGAAGGGGTGAGCCTCCCCGGCCCTGGCACCTAACGCAGAAGCAGCAGCGCTCTCACTTCTGCCCGTCTTTTGATCATTACTTTTCTCTGAGTGACCTTTCAGCAACAACTCTCTCTTACTAAAAGAAACAATTATTTTAAAGTATTTCCTTCAGTTTTACTTGAGATTTTGTTCTGCTAAATTCAAGTAAAATCTAAAAATTAATACCTTAACTTAAAAATTGCCCGAGCCCATTCTTACCAAAAGTTCTCTTCTGCCCCGCGCACCTTCCCAACTATTCATTCAGATAACATCTCCACTCAGCCTTCTATTTCGATATATATACACAAAGATGTCGGCGTGATAATTCACCAAAGATAAAAATCAACAGTTACCTTTAGACAATTAAACTGATTTATTGCTTTCTTCTTTTTCTTCCTATTTCTACTTTCTTATTACTTAGACATATATCCATTTGTTTAAATAATGAAAAATAAAGTTTTCCAAAGAGAGAGGAAGGCAGGAAGGGAGAGAAAATTCTTTTACTATGGCCTTGTTCGTTAACTTAAATTGAGAAACACCCTGGAGACCTTCTGTCCTTACCCTCTCAGAAGGAGGACTGGTTCCTGATTCTAAGCAAGAAGAACAGACACTCAGCAGTGTCTCTGGGATGGAGAAACATAAAGGCCGTGCCCTGATGACAGGGTGCTGTGTGGGTCACTCTCCCCGTTTACACACCCTCCCAGAGCCCAGGGACTTTCCGGGGTTAAAACTTCCAGAAGCCACCGGTGACTCTTGGCTCTGTCGGCCCTGCTCACCCAATGCTAAGACGCTCAGCTAGGATTCTATAACCGGCTCCGTGCCAACAGTCCAGGATGCCCCCCCACCCCCCAATGCCCCAGTGTAGCTCAGTTCCACGCACAGTGTTAGACCAACAGCTGAAGGTCCGCGCACCAAGTTTTGGGAGTCTCAGCTGACCACAAGCCCAGCTCAGCTCTCAGATGTGCAGAGCTAAGACAGACCTGACAGGCACAAGACAAAACTCCACCGTCACTAACCTTGTAGCTTAACTTTAATTTACTTAGATGAGGGTCTATCCCACAGATACACACAAGCCAGCATCGCAGCTTAAAATGTCAACTTTTCAAACGTGAAATTCCCCAGGAACAGCAGCTGGGCCCAGGCCAATTTTTAAAAAACTATGCTGGCGCTAAAAGCAAACGATTATCTGCATTATACCTGTGACGTTCGTGATAAGAGACACAAGGCCATCTTTAGGCTGGAGCCTACTGGGGAAGCCATTCCTGTTTCTAGCAGCAGCAGTACCCCCAAGGCCGCTGTGCGTTTCTAATGCTAAAACTTTCATTATCGCCTCACGTTTTAATTCTTCCTTTTTAGGAAGAATTTACTGTCTGGATTCCCCGTGACCTCTAAACACTTTGCTACTTCACTGTGAAGACCAGGCCTTAAAGAAATTTTTTTAGATTCGTTTTTGGCTGTGCTGGATCTCCGCTGATGCACGTGGGCTTTCTCCAGCTGCAGCGAGTGGGGGCCGCTCTCCAGCTGTGCGTGCAGGCCTCCACTGTGATAGCTCCTTTTGGTTCAGAGCACGGATGCTAGAGCGTGCAGGCTCAGCAGCTGCAACGCAGGAACGGAGCTGCCCCACGGATCCAGGGGTCATGGGCCAGGGACCAGACCTGTGTCCCCTGCACTGGCAGACAGATTCTTAACCACTGGGCCACCAGGGAAGTCCCAAGACTGTGCTTTTCACATGAGGCTTCCCATCAGAATCAGCACTGACCCAGGAGTTAAACAGATTGAAAAATCCATTCAACCACTGATTTTTATATACTCAAAGTGTATAAATGGAAAGTTACAGCACATCTAAAAAGCATACACAGGCATTCTGATCAATAAATCTGAGTTTTATTTCCAGTGTAATGTCTAGACAGCTTTTCAAGGTTAAGGAATTGACTGTATGAAGGAGCAAGGGCATGTCTGCAGCGACATGTAGAGCCTGAGATCAGGTTCAGATTCTTCCCTCCTCCACTCAAACCACATGTTGCTCTGTCCTCTCCACCCTCCTCCGAGCAACGGAGGGCGCAGACTCACCCGGACTTGCACACACACACCCTCATGTAACTCGGTCATGACCAAGCCCTCCCGCCTTTCCCCTCACAGGCCACTATGTCACCAGCCTTTGCTTTCTTTAAAAAAAAAAACCAAACACCTGTTTATTTGGCTGCATCAGGTCTCAGCTGTGGCATGTGAACTCTTAGTTGCAGTGTGTGGGATCTATTAACAGCTCCCCGTCTAGGGACTGGAACCCAGGCCCCTGCAATTGGAGTGCGGAGTCTCCGCCACTGGGCCACCAGGGAGTCCTGGTGCTTCCCTTTCCCCCTGGAAAGACACTGCTTCGTTTTCCAGCCCTCATTATTTGCCAGCACCCTCTGTACTTGGACAAACTGAAAAGCATCAATGTGGGTTTGAGGGGAAGCCCCGAGTTTCTTCTAACACCTCTAATTTTAAACTCAGTTACTCATAAAACTCCTTTGATTTTGTAATTTGATATGTTTAAAAAATATTCTTTTTAGCAACCATCTTTCCACATTAAAACATTTGGCTTAATGCAAACAGTGATAAAACACAAACATTTACGACAGGACTTTTTTTTTTTTAAGTTAAAAACTCTGGTGTCCTGCTTGGCAGTGAAGCTTCATTGCATACCCTAACTCCTGGCCATCAGACATTTTCTTGCAGATACATTTTTTAAGGTTAAAAAAAGGTTTCAATTTTCTTACATCCCGGAAGGGAAATCTTGCGCGCCCACCTTGCTGGGGAGGCTGATGCTCTGAACATCAAGGGCAACACACGCTAATCACCTGGCTTCTGAAACTGGGCGGCTTCCGTCTCTCGTCTTCACCCCCCACCAAACACCCCGGGGAATTTGGGCATTTGGGCAGAGCGTGAGTTATGAAATAAAGCAATATAAAAAAACGCAGGCTTACATTTCTGGAGAACTTGGTTTAAGCTGTCTTGCATTGTTGCTCTACACGTCGGAAGAGTATGTTCACTTGTCTCATCGATCATATTCTTCAGATTTTCGAGAACTCGCATTTCTCGAAGACCACGTTTTTCCTTTTAAAAGAAAAGAACATACTGTCCCTTAAATCCTAGCAATTACTTTCGGAGACTTCCGCCCAAGCTCTGGGTGCTATGTTGCTAGTTATTACTGAAGTCCACACAGCCTTCTTCTAATTATTTGGCAATGACTGAGGTCACAACCTGGAGGCATTTTTTTTTAAATTATGAAATGCTTCAGAAGTTGCAAATATGAGTCATATTTTCATACCAATGTTTATAAATGGGCATAAGAAACACTAAAAGAATAAGAAGAGAGACCTAGATTCCATGCATTTCATCTGTGGCAAAGAAATGATCAGATTTTAAATTATATTTTGTTGTTCTTATTATCATAAAGCTTCTATTATTATGCTCTGATTCCACTTCACTCAAATAAAAGTGTGTGGAAAAGGCAGTAACATGTGGGTTCTTGCTCTTCGCTGTGTAGACGAGAGTTATCACTGAGGGCCTGAGACCACCTTACGAAGGCCTGCCTGCACGGCTGGCCTTTGTGGGGACTGGGAACTTGACCAGCCAACAGCCCCCAAGCAGGTAACACTTCCCGTGAAGGACAAGACACCTCCCTCCTTCCAGGAGTCCAGAAATTTGATACGTGCCAGGCAGAGGCTGTCTGCTTGTCGGGTCCCCAGTAAGAACCCTGGACCCCCAGGCTCAGGTGAGCTTCCCTGGAAGACAACACATCACACGTTGTCACAACCCACTCCTGGGGAAGGGAAGCGTGCCTCGTATGATTCCACCCGGTGAGACACCCTTGGAAGCTTCGGCCTGGCCTCCTCTAGACGCCTCCCCAGGCACCTGCTCCCTTTGCAAGTCTGCTCTGCCTCCTTCGGCCACCAGCCTGCTGATTAGTGCTGGTGAACTGATGCACTTGGGGGTGGTCCTGGGACCCGGAGCCCAGCCCCAGCTTCAGAAAGCTGAGCTTTACCCACCTTCCTGCTTGGGTGGGCTCGACCGAGTGACTCGCTTCCAGAGAATAAAGCGGGGAATGAGAAAAACGTGGACTTCAGGGTGGAGTCGACAAAGGTGACCTCGTGAGTGACACCATGACGACGGCATGCGCCCCCCGAGGTGACGTGACCAGAAGGGCGTGCCCCCGTGCTGGGACGCCTTCCCAGAGCGTGTCAGCCCCGTCTAATCCTAAGGAGAACACCAGACAGGCCCAGACGGGGCCACACTCCACAGGATGCTGGCCAGAACTCAAGACTGTCAAGATCAAGAGAAACAAGGAAAGCCCAAAAAATTGTCACAGACCGAAGCGGACTAGAGACGTGACAACTAAAAGCAGTGTGCTGCCCTGGATTAGGTCCCGGGACAGGAAGAGCGCTGTAATGGAAAACTGGTAAAATGCGCGCAGTCTGGTGTTTCATTAGCAGTAATGTTCCAGTGTCAGTTTCTTAGTTTTTACCAATGTAGCACAGTAATTAATATAAAAGATTAATAATGGAAGAAAGTGGGCGAGGGGTACATGAGAACTCTGTGCGGTATTAGTAAGTTTACCATAAATCTTAAAATAATACAATGCAAAAAGTTCATTGAAAATGAAGCGTGGTAAATGTGATTATGAGGAAATAATGGCATAGTAGTTACTAGAGGTTTTGTTTTGAACCATCTTATGGAGCAGCTGGGGTAAGATATTTCACTCTGATTTTTCCATAATAAAAAATTTCAAACTTATACAGAAGTTGAGAGAGAATGAAAGAATGAAGCTTGGTTTCTGATGTATAACACCCCATAAAATTACAAATCCAATGAACTTTTCTCAAATTGAAACTGATAACAAGTGCTCATATAATGTGCTTAAGACAGTACTTGGCACAAAACACTTAAAAATGTTAGCAATTATTCACAATATCAATACAGGTATTATATTTTTACATTAAAGACGTAATAGTATCAGAGAGGAAATGAGACTGATGTAATATTTAAATTTTTCTTTCCTTCAAATAACAGTCCCACAAGTCTTAAAACCACAGTGTGTGTGTGTGTATATATATATAAATTTATTACATGTCATATGAGGGATAGACTTTTTCCTTATATTTAATAATCTGAGATACTTTTACAACCTAACCAAAATGAGAGATCAGATATCAAGTGAAATTTTACTTTGTCCTGCCTTTCAAGGGATTTTCTCTTTAATAAATCAACATTCAAATGCATCAACATGAACCTTCCCAACTCTTCTCATTACTGCACCTATCTGAACAATCTTTTTTTCCTCCCTCAAATTTAATCCACATTGCCTCCACCTTTCTGTATTTCTCTAACATCTATGTTTCTCTCTCAGGTCAGACATCAGCCCCTCTTCGGAAAAGTTCCCTCCAACTCAGTTGAGAGCTGTTCCCTCTTCTGAGATCTCAGTCACTGTGCTGATTCTATCATCATAATTTCATCATCACAGTCTGCTCTCTGCAGCTGGTAAATCCCTGGAGGTAGAGACTGTTTCTTATTTGTTTTTGCGTATCTGCTGAGGCAGACAGTTCTGGATCCGTTCCCCTCGTCTCTCTTCCTCTGAACACCCAAATACCATTTGGTGGTGATCACCAAGCATTCCTGGAGCCACTGCGGTGGCGGTGTGCCTGCTCGGTCGTGTTCAGCTCTTGGCGACCTCAAGGACTGTAACCCACCAGGATCCTCTCACCCTGGAACTTTCCAGGCAAGACCACTGCAGTGGGTTGCCACTTCCTCCTCCAGGGAGTCTCTCCCACCCAGGGACTGAACCTGTGTTTCTTGCGTCTCCTATGTTAGCAGGTGGGTTCCTTACCACTGAGCCACCTGGGAAGCATCTGGTGGTAAAGGTGCCTGTGGAACAGATACCACTAGCCGCTTCCCACTTGCCTTCCCTTCTGCTGCAGGAAACGCACACGTGATGGCTGGCCTCCCGAAGCCACCCTGTGAGCAAGAGGACGTGAGCAGCCCTGCTGGAGGAAAGGCTGAGGTCGTGGGGCTCTGGCCGCTGTGGGAGGAAAGGAGAGCCGCTCTCTTCAGGGGTCTGTCCCTAGGAACCAAATACCTTCCTTCAGACCCAGTCAGGTATATTCGGGAACTCTTGAGTAAAACAGAATGAAACTTGCTGAAGGTGAAGCAAGGACCCGGCGCAGGACCACAGGTCATGAACTGTGACCCGCACAGGCCTCCCCTCTCAGAGGTCTGGCACCTCCTCACTCGCTGAGACCACCAGGCGGACGCGCAAGGGGCCCCGCCGGGATCTCTGTTCACAGCGCTGACTTGAATCGGGGAAGAAAAGCGCTGTGCAAAGTCGGGAGAGAGACAGTCAAGGGTCCTGAAGCGCTGCTGCTGCTGCCGCTGAGCCGCGTCAGTCGTGTCTGCCTCTTTTCGACCCCAGAGACGGCAGCCCACCAGGCTCCCCCCGTCCTTGGGATTCTCCAGGCAAGAACACTGGAGTGGGTTGCCATTTCCTTCTCCAATGCANTCACTAAGGACCGCCAACGATCTTTACATAGCAGGATAAGGGACAGGGTCTAGTGAGTTTTTTGTGTGAGGGTAACTGTTCTTATCCTGCAACAAAAGTAACGATGACGAAGAAAACCAACAGCCACCTTCAGGTACCAGAAAAGATTCCAAGAGACACACACCTTTCACCTTCACAACAACGCTGTGAAGCAGGTGTTCTGCAGACTCTGCGTCGGCTGAGCCCAGAAACGGTGTCCAGCGCAGCAGCCCTGTCCATGCCTCAGTGCTCTGTTCCAGAGGCTTTCTGGACTTGTAAAGGGTTTATGGAAACCTTCCCTCCTTTTGGCAGACCAAAGACTTCCTGCTTGGAGTCCCACTTGAAAATAAAATCCTGACTCACAGAGAATCACAAAATTGTTTGTGTAACACCATTAACCACCATCAACCTATCAGGAGCTAGGGGTGTTACTATGCAATGCATAGTGAACCAATTATACATGTGCAAAACCACAGTCAAACACAACAGGACGGCAGGCTGGCTCAGCACGACTGTGGGGACAGAACGTAAGAGGCTGGGTGGTGGATGGTCCAGCTAGAGAGACAGGGACCAGGTCACAACTGGACACTGGCCTTTGTCTATAGACAGAAAATGACATTCAAGGGTTTTAAACTCTCTGGCAGAGTTCCTTCGCCTGTCAATCCTACAGGAAATCAACCCTGAAAATTCACTGGAAGGACTGAAGCTAAAGTCGAAGCTCCAGTGCTTTGGCCTCCTGATTCGAAGAGCCAACTCACTGGAAGAGACCCTGATGCTGGGAAAGACTGAAGGCAAAAGAAGAGGGCGGCAGAGGATGAGCTGGTTAGACAGGATTACTGACTCAATGAATCTGAGCAAACTCTGGGAGAGTGGAGGACAGAGGAGACTTACATGCTACAGTCCATGGGGTCACAAAGAGTCAGACATGACTGATCAACTCAACAACTATTACTCTGGGAGCAGGGTGAAGACTAGATTTGACTGGGTTGATAGGGCAGGCATACCAATCAGAAAGGATACATTTATGCAGTGATGTCTAGAAACTTGATCGCTGAATGTGACCTACAGGAGAGGGAATAGCCAGGGGTAATTCTCATGCTTTAACTGCTGCTGCCTCAAGTGAGAAAAAAAGAATACAGAAAAGGGGTCTGGAGAATTGACCCATCCATCTTTAAAATCTTTTTCTCTCTCTTGCTCTCTCTTTTTTTTTTTAAACTATACCTCATCTTACAGAGAAGGCAACGGCCCCCCACTCCAGCACTCTTGCCTGGAAAATCCCATGGACGGAGGAGCCTGGTGGGCTGCAGTCCACGGGGTCCCCAAGAGTCGGACACGACTGAGCGACTTTACTTTCACTTTTCACTTTCATGCATTGGAGAAGGAAATGGCAACCCACTCCAGTGTTCTTACCTGGAGAATCCCAGGGACGGGGGAGCCTGGTGGGCTGCCGTCTATGGGTCTCACAGAGTAGGACATGACTGAAGCGAAGCAGCAGCAGCAGCAGCATCTTACAGAAGAAAAACTGAGCTCAGACAGTAAACAAGCCAAAGCAGACCCCAGACCTGGAGCCCAAGGCTCCTCCCACCTACACTTGTACCCCCTCTATTCATGTCAATGTCTCTTAATAAGTTTTACATTGTATATTTTATGGACACAAGAAGAGAAATCAGAGATTTTAAAACTAGAGAATTCCCCTTCTGTGTATTAACACACTAGCAGATCAGGGTGGTATTTTTGCAAAATGAGTTGCAAATACTCACTTCAAATTCTTTCACAAAATAACGGGTTTCACCTTGGATAACTGGTCTGTGATCTAAGAGCCTTGAATGAATCTCTCCAAGATCTGTAAAGAGAAAATGAAATTCAAGGTCAACCCATGCTAAGTGGCACAATCTCTAGCTTGTTTCACTCTTCCTGTTCCTCACAAACATACGCAGGTTAAAATCCGGTTCAGACTATGGATTATCCAGTTAGTAAACTGGTAAAGCCGTTTGAGAACAATTAGGCAATATCTAATAAAGTGAAGGCATATACACCCAGCAATTTCACGCTGAGATTAAAATCCAGTTCAGACTATGGATTATCTGGTTGGTAAATCGCTAAAGTAGTTTTGAGAGCAATGTGGCCACATCTAGTAAAGTCAGAAGACATGCACACCCAGCAATTTCATGCCTAAGTATGTGCCCTTGAAAATCCTCTTATACAAAAGAGAGACAATGTATGATTGCTTACTACGGGACGAGTATAAGGAATGGAAAAAAAGGCGGGGCGGGGGGAACAACCTAATATACTCACGGATACTACAAAGCAGTGAATTTAAATGAATACAGTGGGGTAACATTTAATTAACATGGACGAATCCCACAAATAAAACGTCAAGCGCAAAGGCAAATTTCAGAAGGATAAAGCGATTAATATAAACTTTCAAAACAGGCGGCTTCTACAAGGAAGCAGGAGGGGTTGGGTCAGTTTGCCGTTGCTGGGAGGCACCAGGCGCGGAGAAAAGGGGGCGCACCCGGGCCAGGGTCTCCGACCCCCAGCCACAGCCTGCCGCAAACCCGAGGCCGCCGGGGCTCGACCTGCGGCTCGGACCCGGGTCAGAGGCCGCCGCCTGGTCGGTGGGGCTACGCCAGGACCACCAGGCGAGAGCCCTGCTACGCCATACCCCTGATAATGAGGTGCGCCGGCGAGCCCGCGAACCCCAGAGAGTCCTTCTTCTTGCCGCCGCCGCCGCCGCCGCCACCTGGGGCGGCCTCGCAACCCACCGGGGTCTCCGTCCCACCGCCGCTCATCCCGACCAGCTCCGCCCACCCGCGACCGCGCTGCGCCTGCGCACACCTCCGCGGACTGCTCTCCCAGCGCCGGGCTTTAGCGTCATCAAAGGGTGTCGGGGAAACCCAGGGGCGGTTCCCGTAAGGGCACTACGGTGTAGCCAGTGACTTGACCTTGAAGGAAGCCGGTACCGCCATGCTGGTTTAGGGCAGGTGCTGCCGGCAGAGGATGGTCCTGAGTTATAGCTAAACTTATTCCTCCTCCCTAAACCCGCTGGCAATGGCAATCCACTCCAGTACTTTTGCCTGGAAAATCCCATGGATGGAGGAGCCTGGTGGGCTGCAGTCCATGGGGTCGCTAAGAGTCGGACACGACTGATCCACTTCACTGTCGCTTTTCACTTTCATGCATTGGAGAAGGAAATGGCAACCCACTCCAGTGTTCTTGCCTGGAGAATCCCAGGGACGGCGGAGGCTGGTGGGCTGCCGTCTATGGGGTCACACAGTCGGACACGACTGAAGCGGCTTAGCAGCAGCAGCAGCAAACCCGCTGGAGAGGTTTGGAGAGGTTGGCGGAGAGGGAATTTAGTTATAGAATAATATTAATAATGTGTGTGTTAGTCATTCAGTCGTGTCCGACTCTGCGACCCCATGGACTGTAGCCCGCCAGGCTCCTGAGTCTATGGGATTTTCCAGGAAAGAATACTGGAGTGGGTTGCCATTCCCTTCTCCAGGGAATATTAATAATAGTGGCATAAATATGTTATCTGTACTGTTGCAGCCACCAGGGTTTCACAGAGGGTTTTGACGCGCCTGCTTTGCCACTTGGTCATCATGGCAACTCTGGGGAACAGTTTTATCATTTCTAATAAATGAAGAAATAGGTCTAGAGATTAGTTTGCCCAAATCACTTCTCCGAGTCATTCATGCCCATGTAAAAAAAAAGTGTCTGTTCTTGGCATCTGTATTTACAAAATCTCAACAGTTGTTCCGTAGGCTAAGAAAAAACGCGTGTAATTATGGAAGGGACCGTTCCTTGCTAGAGTGCTTTGATTTGTAGGCGTGAAGAAACAAATCCAGCGCTGACAAGAATCTAGTGCTGCTGTGTTCAGCTCAGTTCAGTCGCTCAGTCGCGTCCGACTCTTTGCAACCCCGTGAATCACAGCACGCCAGGCCTCCCTGTCCATCAGCAGCTCCTGGAGTTCACTCAAACTCATGTCCATCAAGTCAGTGATGCCATCCAGCCATCTCATCCTCTGTCGTCCCCTTCTCCTCCTGCCCCCAATCCCCCTCAGCATCAGGGTCTTTTCCAATGAGTCAACACTTCGCATGAGGTGGCCAAAGTATTGGAGTTTCAGCTTCAGCATCAGTCCTCCAATGAACACCCAGGACTGATCTTTAGGATAGACTGGTTGGATCTCCTTGCAGTCCAAGGGACTCTCAAGAGTCTTCTCCAACACCACAGTTCAAAAGCATCAATTCTTCAGTGCTCAGCTTTCTTCACAGTCCAACTCTTGCATCCATACATGACCACTGGAAAAACCATAGCCTTGACTAGACACACCTTTGTTGGCAAAGTAATATCTCTGCTTTTGAATATGCTATCTAGGTTGGTCATAACTTTCCTTCCAAGGAGTAAGCATCTTTTAATTTCATGGCTGCAGTCACCATCTGCTGTGATTTTGGCTGTGTGGTAAACTTAAAGTTCATTTTGTAGTCTCAACAAGTCTTCCTGCATGTTGAAAGGAGAGGACAGTGCAACTTGACAGTGTCTTCTTCATCTCCTTTATTCATCCACTGTTTCTAAGACTCGTCTCTTAATCCCTCCTTTTCTCCCTCCTCTCTTCCTGCACAGTGCTTACCCTCAAGGGCTTCTCTAGCTACCAAAATGTACAACCGAGGGCATTATAAATGATAGTGTGGAGGAAGGCGCAGCACGCCTGGGACACCTGGGGACAGGAGGTGGTCAGGAGAGACTTCCCAGAGGAGGTATATTTTGTCTTCAGATCTGAAATGAGGTGTTAGGTGGGGTGGGGTGAGGATGGAACTTAGGAATTTCTAGCAGAGGAAATAAAGAGGCATAAAATAGATGAATTCATAAACAGAATGTGAACCTGGCTTATTGCAAGTTATTGAGTCCGGCTTCTAACTTTTCATTTCCCTCCCTTTGGCATCTACCTCCAGAAAACATAGTTATTTTTAAAACCCTTCATTATCCTCCTCACGTCTAGGCACTGTTCTTACTCAAGTTTCCTTCTGCACCCGCAAGACTAAGTCTTCCCTAAGCTTGTCTCTTAGTGTCTTTGAACGACTGAAAAACCTGGGCAGGCTTGATACCTAGCAGGACCCTGTGGGGTTCCTGGGCACAAAACCTCTCGGTGGCCCCCATTTCTTGATTACAGGGAATAGAATCCATTCAGTCTCCATGACCTTCCCTGAGTTCCAAGGAGCAGGTTCAAAGAGTTGTTAATTAGTAAAGGGAGGGGATGTGGAGACGAGAGGAACAGTTAACAGAACCAATAATGTCTAGAGTTCCCTAGTGGTCGAGTAGTTAGGACTCTGTGTTCTCACTGCTGTAGATAGACAGTGAAAGTCACTCTGTCGTGTCTGACTCTTTGCAACCCCACGGACTAGACAGTCCATGGAATTCTCCAGGCCAGAATACTGGAGTGGGTAGCCTTTCCCTTCTCCAGCGGATCTTCCCAACCCAGAGATCGAACCCAGGTCTCCTGCATTGTAGGCGGATTCTTTACCAGCTGAGCCGCAAGGGAAGCCCAAGAATACTGGAATGGGTAACTTATCCCTTCTCCAGCGGATCTTCCCGACCCAGGAATCGAACCAGGGTTTTCTGCATTGCAGGCTGATTCTTTACTAACTGAGCTCTCAGGGAAGCCCCTCACTGCTGTAGTCTGGGTTCAATTCCTGATTGGGGAACTAGGATATCTGCAAGCTATGAGGCCAAAAATAAAAAATAAAAAAAAATAGTGGACCCTTGGGGCAGGGCGCTGGTTCCCCATCAAGGGATACACAGAACAATGTCCTTGAGCTTTTCTGCAGAGACTGAAACTGCTACCGGGTGGGAGAAGTTAACTGAAAGCTGCCCACAAGCATGTGTAGACCCCAGATTGGTTGGAAAACAGAAGGTTGATGGTGCTGACTCCTGCTTACCTCATCACCAGCCCATCAGAAGAGTGTCCACAAGCTGATCATACTGTGTTTGAACCATTACTATAAAACTCTCACTACCCGCTCCACGTTGGGACACACAGTCTTAAAGCTGTTCTTTTCTACTTCACTCAAAACTCTATCTCCAAGGTTTAATTCGGTGACGGGGCACAGAGGCTGGGTTTGCCTTCGGGCTCCCTCTTCATGAGTGATCGCTTCTCCCACATTCACGTGGAGTTAAACGTGAACATCCGGGTTGTGCCTCCCCAAGCTCTGTTATAGAGGTTCTGGGGTAGCTGCTCCCTCCCCTTCTCCAATTGCCAACTGATTAGGAGATAAGCGATAGAAAAACTCCAGGTGCAGCAGTTAACACTCTGGAATCAGACAGCTGCTGCTGCTGCTAAGTAGCTTCAGTCGTGTCCGACTGTGTGAGACCCCATAGGCGGCAGCCCACCAGGCTCCCCCGTCCCTGGGATTCTCCAGGCAAGAACACTGGAGTGGGTTGCCATTTCCTTCTCCAATGCATGCGACCCCATGGACTACAGCCTACCAGGCTCCTCCATCCAAGGGATTTGCCAGGCAAGAGTACTGGAGTGGGGTGCCATTGCCTTCTCCGTGGAATCAGAACTGGGTTCAAATTCTGGCTGTGCCACTTGCCTGAATTTCCTTTTCTACAAAATGGCTATAAAATATCCATATTATAAAGCTGTAATGATTAAAAAAGATTAAACTTGTAAAGTACTTAGAACTGTGCCTGGAACATATCAAATGCTCAATAAATATTATTTCAATAACCTCCTGTATCTTCTTTTAAAGCCCTGTATAATCTGCTCTCATTCTTCCAGCCTGCCTTTAGCTGCCACCATTATAATGTCTTGCGTATGTTTTGCACTTTACGATTTATAAACTGTTATCACACATAACATGGGTTTCCTAGGTGACTCAATGGTAAAGAATCCACCTGCAATGCAGGAGATGAGGGTTTGATCCCTGGGTGGGGACAATCCCCTGGAGAAGGAAATGGCAACCACTCTAGTATTCTTGCCTGGGTGATCCGGGGACAGAGGAGCCTGGTGGGCTGCCATCCACTGGGTCGCAAAGAGCTGGCCCAACTGAGCCACTATGCAACGGCCACACATAACACACCACATTCTCAGTCTTCACATTAATCTATTTCAGGAAATACTGAAATACCCATTTTCAGGACTTCCCTGGTGGGCCTGTGGTTAAGACTTTGTGCTTCCAATGTAGGGGGGATGGGTTCCATGCCTGGTTGAGGAACTAAGATCCCACGTGCTGTAAGATGCGACCCCCCCAAAAAAATAATTAAAAAAACAAAATACCCATTTTTTAACTACAGAAACTCACGATTAGAGATCTTGGGTGAGACTCTAACATGTCTACAACACTCCCTCCTTGCCCTGTATACTCGGGACAGCACACTGCTCTGCCATCAAGAGAAGGACTTTGTTCCCCTTCCAGGTCCGTCAGTCTGGACTGACCTTGTGACTTCCTTTGACCAGTAGAACCTATTTTTGAAGTGGATTAACCAATTAAAAATGGAAGAAATTGATGAAAAGAAAGGAAAATATTAGATGGTCTTTAGGGGTAATGGCAACCCACTCCAGGGTTCTTGCCTGGAGAATCCCAGGGATGGTGGAGCCTGGTGGGCTGCCGTCTATGGGGTCGCACAGAGTTAGACGCGACTGAAGCAACTTAGCAGCTTAGCAGGGGTAATATACTTAATATTACTGTGTATTAATCATATAAAGTTTTGGAAAGGCCGCTGGCATGCTAAGCCCAGAGGCAGGTGTGTTGTGAAACAACACTCTGTGTGTTGGTATCAGCTGTCTTCTAGCAGCAGCTTTACAGTTCTGATCTTTCCTGGACCGAATCCCGCTTGTTGCCCTGAGTGCCACTGTCTCAGTGTCTCCATCACTTGAGAACGTGCAGTGCTCTGCCGCGAGAGCTGCTGCTATGAAGCTGCTATTGGGACAGAGACGACCGATGGGAAGTCAGGATGCTCCGACAGCACACTGGGCCCACCTCCAGCAAACGGGACTTGGATGTGAAAAACAAGAGAACCCGTTTGTGGATGACTGCAGCTGCTCTGTGTCACCCAAGCTTCCGACAGGTGGTTCTCATGGTGGGGTTGTCACACCAGACCTGTTGAATCAGAAACTCAAATGGGGACCCAGCAATCTGTGTTTTGGGAAGCCCAAGGTGATTACCATTCATGCTCAAGCCTGAGAACCACTGCATTCATGCCACTGTCTGTCTTCTATGCCCAAAACTTCTGACAATGACAGTTAACTCTAGTGTACTTTCATACAAGTCACAAGGCTTGAGTCAAATGCCTAACAGTCAGGAACTGTAGAGCTGGTGAGGCCAACCAGAGGGCCAAACATTCCCTGGTGGCTCAGATGATAAAGAATCTGCCTGTGATGAGGAAGACCTGGGTTTGATCCCTGGGTCGGGAAGATCTCCTGGAGAAGCAAACAGCAACCCAGTCCAGTATTCCTGCCTGGAGAATCCCATGGGCAGAGGAGCCAAGCCTGGCAGGCTAGAGTCCATGGGGTCACAAAGAGTCAGACACTAGTGAACGACTGTATGTGTGTTGCAGGAGGTTGGGAAAAACTGGGCTAGTGGAAGGATAACCCATTTTTACACAGACTAGTTCGTGGACTGCACCAAAGAAACTTTGTAATTTGTAATCAGATGGCTGGAAGTTTGTGGTCTTGTGCAAAGCAGGCCTCGGGCCTTGCTGTTTAGAGCAATGCCTTGTCAGGTTAGCTGTCTGACTATTGTATTTCAAGCTTAACTTGGACAGACAGGCCTGTCAGGCACAAATTTCTCAAGCAGATGATGTTTGGGGTGGGGGACAAAAATTATCCACAGCAAGGCCTCAAGCACAGATGACCCTCAGCAGAAATGGCAAGCCTAGTCCGTGGGATCCCTCCTACAGCTCAGTAGCCCTGGGGACCCAGCCTCTCTGAAGTGGAAGAGACAGCACGGATGGGCCATCACGTTAGCTCGGCAGGCTGGAAGAGCCGCGGCGCTTTCATTCTCCCCACAGAGAAATGCAAGTTTAAAACACGAAAATGCTCCTAAAGGAACACTGCTGGTGGAAGAAGAAACCCTTGAGCCACAGAAGCAAAAGCGGCCAGCATCTCAAATTCTCCTGACTTCCCGTCTCCCTACTTTTGGTCTCGCTCATAAGTGAAAGACGAGTCTTGCTAGATAAGGTAGCAGTTGGAATTAGTTTTATTCATCAGCAGGAGGGAGAATAAGGCAGAGCCTGAGGAATATGGGCTCCAGCAACAAGTCATCATTATTGCAAAATCAAATTCCCCATCTCATCTCGGACATGCCTGCATGTAACCCTGGAGCTGGGCTTCAGTGTTATAAATCCGGACCTAAGACGTGGAGGAGTGGGATGAGGAGCCCCTTGTGTACCGAGAACCTCTGCCCGGCAAGAGATATATGACGGCAACTTTCCCCCATTGCTTTTGCAGTAAAATTCACCCAGAGCTCCAGGAAGAGTTGGGAATGTAATTCAGCTTCAATAAATCAAGACTAAAATTAAGACGGCCAGATATGTAGCAGCCTACTCAGGTGCATGGAGAATTTGAAATTTAGTGCCCTGGTAATGGGTTGCAACAGGTTACCCAATCATGGAGAGAAAGAAGAAATATTGCTCTCTGGGGCTGGAAAGCTAAATGCTCAAATCCATGACACCACCACATCTCTGCCAAAACTAGATTAATATTAAAGTTTGTGTAACATCTGATTCTGTTCTTAAGTAATGAAGTTAAATGATGGGAAAAAATACACATACATGAAAGAGCTATACTTCATAATCACTCTAATTTGACTCCTTGTCAAAGGACTGTGTCTTTCATCTCTTGGTGTGATGTATGTGTAAACGATTGTTACAAAGCTCTATTCTTTCCTAACAAAACTTCTGCTTAAACTTTTATCAACATTATCTTGAAGCTTTTCTGGAAGGACTTTAGCAGGGCTCTCACATTTAGCACCAGGTAAGGGTGATCTGCCCATTCATTCAACTTCGACCTCCCTGCCTCGGTCCCTGAAGGAGACCTAGTGTGCCCATCGAAAACTGTGGGGACCATGGCTTCAGCTTACCTGGGTGGAGCCAATGGGGGACCTATATGCTTAACGGGGAGTGAAAATGAGAATGCTCACAGTTGTTAAAACCCCTTGGTGTGGGGCTTCCCTGGAGGTCCAATGGTTAAGAATCCACCTTGCAAGGTAGGGGACACTGGCTTGATCCCTGGTTGGGAAGATCCCGGATGCCATGGGGCAGCTAAGCCCAAGCACACACACACACACAAAACCCTCAGTGCAGGAATCTTACTGCTGAATGTGGATGGTGATGGGATAATTTAAATTAGGTCACTTTTCCTACCATCTTAGGATAGTATCTGCCTGCCAGGGATGGACAACCACAGAGCTCCACAAATCACTTCAAACCCCAGTGTATGCAAGGATGACAGGTGATGTCCTCCAATCCTGCAATTGTATGATTCCCATTCACGCCAGCTGTGGTCTCATTGGGTGATCAGCATGTCGGTCAGTCTCAGCCTCTGCCATGGTTCCTAAATTAACATGAGATAATGTGTATATTGTAAAGTGCCTGGTACAGAGCCCAGAACACAGACATGACTACAGTTATCTCATTATTTCTATTTACTTTCAGAGAATCCACAGGCTCTGGGGATGACACAATTACACACTTGCCCTCACAGTTTCCAATCCAATCGTCTGTAAACAAATTCCAGAAAACAGCATGTAAAGCGTTCTTGGAGAGGCTGCCAGCTGCTCAGCACCCCTTGAAAGTATGTGAGAACAGACTTTCCTGCCTGCTCGCTGTGACAGAGACAGCCTTGTGCCTACCCATCCCTTCTGCCCTTCTTCCTCACTGACAGAGCACAGGTTTTACTCTGGCGGGCGATGTGTGCGCTAAAGAACTGCATTTCTGGCCTCCCTCCCGGCAGGGAGGACTGAAGTCGTGAAAATAGAGAGATATTGCTGAACAGGGCTTCCAGGAAAGGTCCTTCGAGTGAACTGACTCAGCTGGGAGAGGAGTCTTCTTGCCCTTCCTCCTGGCTTCCTTCTCTGGATCTTAATCATGGACTTAATCTGGAGCCAACTGCCAACTTGGAGCATGAGGTGAACTTGAGAAAACAGGAAACCACTTGTTTTGTATGAAGCAGCAGCTGGATGCCTACCAGCAACTATGGACTTCTTTCACATGAGAAAAAAAAAAACAATCCCTTGGTTTTTCTGCTATCCACCTGTACCTAATTGCAGTTCACACTTACACTTTTCTGGGTTAGCTCAAGATGTACTTACTACTACATTCTTTCAACAAACATATCCAGAATCTACTTTTATATGCCACTCATTGTTTTTGACAGCTGCAAAAAGTACATCTGGTGGGAGACAGGCAATCAAAAAGAGCACAGTGACGTTCAGTGCCAGAATGGGAGGTGGGGGAGATGGGGTGGTCAGCATGGACCTGATTTTCAGGACATGACAAAGCTGAATACTGAAGAGGTTATCAAAGAAAAGGCATTTCAGGCAGAGAAGCGCCTGATGGAGATGACTGGAAGCCCAGCAGCCTAAGGGGAACTGAATGGTTTCCATTTAGATGCTAAGAGCATCATTTAATCTCCAGCTGGGGTAACAGGGTTTTCACTTTTCTGCCATCCTCTCACTGTCCAAGATCATCCTGGCATGTAGTACGTGAACCTTTTTGTTTTTCGTTTGATTGCACTGTGGGGCTCACAAGATCTTAGTTCCCTAACCAGGGATGGAACTCAAGTCCTCGGTAGTAAGGGCGTCGAGTTCTGACCAGTGGACCTCCAGGGAATTCCCTGGTGATAACCTGTTGAAGCAACGTTGAACTCTGCAATGAAGAACCGACTAGCAGATATAAGGAAGCCCAGAGAGTTAAGACTCACAAGGCACAAGTGGGAAGAGGGTCCATTCAGCAAAGAGGCGTCCTCCGCCCCTTTCCTCACAGTGGACCTACACTGAAGTAAAAGAATGAAATGCTCAGGATGGGAGGGCTGGCTAGCCCATCTCTCTTCTATCCTGTCTGTCCTGCTTACCTCCCCGGGTCCAGGGGAGACCAGAGAAGTGTTAGGGGAAGTATGATTCGCTGAATTTAATATGGAAGGCTTATAGCAGACCCAGCTGGGGGAGTTGTTCGCCTGAAAAGTCAGACTGAGCAAGCCCACCTCTGTGGTTCACAAACTCCCAAGATGAACTTGAGCCCTCTAGTCTCTGAATATGCAAATACAAGTTGATAGTTTCTAATACAGAGGCTATTTTGTAAAAATTAAAAATTCTCCAAGTAGCAATGAGCTGTGAAATCCAACCCTGTATAAACTGTCTTCATCTAAGGGCTTCGCTGGTGGTTCAGGGGTAAAGAATCCACCTGCCAATGTGGGAGACCCGGGTTCAGTCCATGGTTGGGAAGATCCCCTGGAGATGGAAAGGGCAACCCACTCCAGTATTCTTACCTGGGAATTCCCATGGACGGGGGGAGCCTCTCGGGCTATAGTCCATGGGGTCACAAAAAGCAACTACACAACAACAAATTCCAGTATACTCAACACTCTTGCCCATTAACTCTCTTGACTCAGGAGGGGTGGGGCTCTTATGAAGGGAAACCTTTACTGATAGCCAGGGGCTGCATGTTAAGGCTTTTCCACACACATTGTCTCCACGAATCCTCAGAGTTTAGAGTCATCTTTATTTTATTTTTACATATTAAGAAAACGTGGTTACCTGATTTGCTTCAGGTCATGCATGCAGCTAGTCTGTGATCAAAGCAGCACAGAGTCAAAAGGACGTGATGGACATTTCCCAGGTCTCTGCTCTTTGCACTTGAACTTTGAATTGCATTCTATGGAGTCGGCGGGGACACCAAAATATTACATTACAATAAAGTGCCCAAAGACTCTGCTTTTCCTAACAGTCTGTAAATGTAAACTCTTTAGCTCTCAATCACTGATTATTTATTGACTCAGCTGCTAAGAGTTATAAATTATATCGGTTTGTTAATAAAGTGTGAGGTTTTGTTCTTTAGGGCATCGAGGCAGCCTTTCTATGTTGGTTTTTGTTAGTTTAGAAAAATCTAGTAGTTACAGAGTCCAAAATTAAGGGGAATGTGGGAATTTCCCACCCCTTTTTAGCTGCTGCATATTCCAATACGCCCAAGGCCAGCAAAAGAACCACTAACTCGAGGGAACGTATTTTATCCCAGTTCCCTCTCGGGCAGAGCAGCAGTTGGTTTCACTTCAATGAATACTGACTACAGGAAAGAAAGAAACAAAAAAGGTTTTTCTCAACCACCTTTACTGGCTCACATAAATATCCCAAGACAAATCCATCTGTCTCCCCCTTTTGTCTCCTTGATGACAATTTACTCTAGCTGTTAATAAACAAGTTACTAGAAATACGCAGAAGGGGGAAATGAATTTTACAAGATGAAAGAGGTCAATAAACAGTCAAATATGTCAATCACTGGAAGGACTTTTTTTTAAGATTAAACCACTGATTTGCCACTTTTATTAACAGAAATTTCATCTATATCTATAAAAACCAGGATAACTGATAACTTGATTTCAACTCAAGTTTTGACAGCAGCTGAAGTTTTACATTAAAAAAAAACTGCAAAATGTCAACTAAAAAAACCAGACAAAATGCTGGGACATGAGTCTGTACTTAAATTCTACCAACTTCAACAAATAGAGAATGGGTGCGTATCAGTTCACGTCAGTCCTCTGGTCCGAAACACACTTCCACTGGACATGGGCGGCGCGGGTGGCTTCTACTGGGAGTTAGTATATAGTCTGTTCTTGATGAAGACAACACTAGCCAGATGCTGCCTAATGCCTGGACAGTGCTGAATGTGACAAAACCAGCGCGACACGTTAAGGTATTTCTCCTTCTCTTGAACTGTCAGGTCAACAACAAAGTGATGAAGCCCGTAATATAACAGGATGTCTGCTAGAGTGAGGCTATATCCTGTAAGGTAGACTTTATCTTCAAGATATGAATTAAGATCCTTCAGGACAGTGTGGATGTCGCCTTTGCTGGAGCGTCCGTCCACTCGGGTCACCCTGTACTCTAGCCACTGCTGAACCACGGCTTTCTCCTCTGCCGTGCTCCCCAGCAAGTGTTCCTTGTTGGCCTGCTTGACTAGGTGGGCTGCTATGGTGGTCAGTCCCGTCAGACTCGGACCATTGTTTGTCTGAAGAACTGGAATCTGGCGCTCGCCCTGAGTGCTGTACTTGTTCCCTTTACTCAGCCCCAGAGACTTCTCCAGCAGCGTCAGCTCCGCGGCAGCCGCCATTTTCCGGCAGAGCTCCCGGCCTAGTCTTTTCTTTTATACCTGTTAAACTCAGTTTTGTTTTTGTAATGTTTATTTATTTTGGCTGTGTCTGATCTTAGATGCAACACACAGGATCTTTGGGATCTATGTTGCAGCAGGTGAGATCCTTCCGTTACAGCACGTGGGCTCAAAAGTTGCAGCGCGTGAGCTTAGTTGCCCCACGGCACGTGGGATCTTAGTTCCCTAACTAGGGATCGAACCTGTGTTCCTTACACTGGAAGGCAGATTCTTAACCACTGAACCACCAGGGAAGTCCATCTCCCTGTCAAACTCGTATTCGGTTTTCACATCTTGTGAAACGTGAAGATTCCTCACCTCAGCCCCAGAGACCATGATTCATTATGTCTAGCATGGGGGCCCAGGAATGTGCATTTTTAATGCACATTTTAATTTCCCCTAGGAGTTGGACATAACTGAGAGACTAAGCACACACACACACACACACACACACAAGGTAATTTTGATTTGTGTGGTCTGACAAGAGGACTTTGGGAAACACTGCTCTAAGATTAAGAGGGCTTAGCTTGGCTGATACCCTACTGCTTCTCTGCCATCTAATGACAAGATCCTCCTCTCTACTTACATGTCATAAAAATATAAAGTCGTAAGTATTTGAAACCAAAGTTCAAAACTTGCCTCTTAGACGTTTCTCTTTGGAATTGGCCTTTTGATTCTTGGAATGGTAGCTTACTTTCCCCAGTACTTGAACTCAAAGTGTTTCCAAATCCTAGGTAAAGAGATAACATTTTGAAATAAAATACCAAGAAACAGATGAATAAAGCTTTTCACAAGTTCTACAAGGACTCTCTCCAAACAGATATGATCTGGTTAAAGAAAGAATGAAAAATTCTTAACAATTAAATTTATTGTACATAAAACAAAGGAGTGAAGTTAATGGAGTAAAACCACATAACACATAGGTTAGCTTATTAGTCACTATATTAAAATGCCCCCAAACCACTTTTATTTATTTATAAGCCATGTAAACGATCAAGTCAAAGTTATTCAATATTTTCAGTGATCTGCAAAGGGCTGATTTCCTGCTGTCAGCCATCCTGGGACAGAGTCTCTCCATCTCGCTATCTTGTCTTATACTTTCACTTCTCTGTTTTAGTGAAATAGGCTGAATTTGCCAGTAACTCAAAGGCTTAGTTCCATCATTTTTGGATTGTATATGATTTAAACACAATATCTAATACAGGAGAAACTAATCGTTTCCTCCTAATTATTTATTCCTGAAAAGTCAATTCATGTATTATTTCTGCTAGANTTTCCTCTTAATTATTTATTCCTGAAAAGTCAATTCATGTATTATTTCTGCTAGAAATAATATTTTTATGTTGTTTACTAGCATATAAAAATATTTTTTAAAATGGAATATTTTAAAATATAGCAGTTGTTTACATGTCGATCCTAAACTCCCTAACTATTGCTTTGCCCCATCCTCCTCCCTGCCCCTCCCAACCCCAGCAACCAGCAAGGACCTAATGTATAGCACATGGAATTCTGCTCAATGTTATGTGGCAGCATGGATGGGACGGGAGTTTGGGGGAGAATAGATACATGTATACGTATGGCCGAGTCCCTTCACTGTTCACCTGAAACTATCACAACATTGTTAATCAGCTGCACCCCCAATGCAAAATAAAAAGTTAAAAAAAAAAAGGAACATTTTTGTCTTTCAAAAACATTACCAGACCATGTAAAATCTTAAAATGGAGAGCAGGATAGTCTCTTTTACGAGGGAAAATTCAATAAATCTTAATTTGAATACAGCCTTTAACAAGAGAAGGGACAACAGAATAGAAAAAGCTCATTTGCTATATCATCATTACGGAATAATCTTGACCTCTGTCCTAGGGATAGGAAATGTTATTTGTGAGAAAGCCACATTTTTAGTTTTGCTAAAAATTATAATCTGAATAAATCAAAGCTAATTAAGTACATGCACCAAAAAGGCAAATAAAATTAGTTTCAAAAACTTGACTGAAAAACATTTGAGGAATTTCTCATGAATTATTTCATTCTAAAATACATACATTTCAAATAAAATACATATAATACATATATACAAAAATACATACAAGTGAAATATATTTCATGCTATTTACCTGATGTTTTCGTCTTCTCAGTTTCAGCTGAAAAGCTAGTAATTTCTACTAAGTTTTCATCATCAAAGTCATCCCAAACTTCATTTCCGAATTCAAAGTTCACTTTCAAAACTTCTGAAAATGAGAAGTTACTCTTAATCGCATCTGTCAAATTCTAGTTTCCAGATGCATTAAAATTTCTGTTGAACAGAATTGTTTGAGGGGCTTTTTCACTTGAAGTTGTAGAATAGGTCCATCAAGAAAAACCTGTCATGTGTTTGTATAAGTAAGTATGCTGCTACTGCTAAGTCACTTCAGTCGTGTCCGACTCTGTGTGACTCCATGGATTGCAGCCTACCAGGCTCCTCCGTCCATGGGATTTTCCAGGCAAGAGTACTGGAGTGGGTTGCCATTGCCTTTTCCAATAAGTATAGATTTTTTAAAACCATAAGCATCATTATCTATTGACATATGAAACACATTTTTCAACTATTAATACTAAATAGAGGTCTTGAGTAGTAGTTTTCTAAAGCACTGGGGTCAAGCATTACTGAGTATTGTAGTCAACCAGTTTTATTTACTACATTACATGCAGTGATTGATTGCTACACTACATTTAATTTTAAAGGTATTTTTCTAGATAAAATTAATTTTCCTTCTTAATTCCCGTATAAGAATAATCTTATTACAAGATTAGATTGTAATAGCTTCTAAAATGGGCTTCCTGTCCCATCTCCTTTCCTTACAAGTAGTCAATTTTGAGTATTGCTATGAAAATATATCTTTATTTTTCTGCTGCTAAAATATCCTCAGTGTTATCCACTGTACATAACTTGGGTTTAGAGCCAGACTACCCACTGTATGTAGCCTGGGTTAGAGTCAGACTACCCCAGTGAAAATTCCACCTTTCTCATTTACTGGTTGAATGATATTAGACAAATAATTTAAACTCTGAGCCTAGTTTTTTCTTCTGTAGAACAGGGATAATAATAGTACCTAACACATATGATTATTACGGAAACTAAATGTCTTTACCTGTGCAGTTTTCCATAGCAGTGTGTTAATAAATAGTGATAATTTGTTTCTCCAAAAAATCTTGTGTGTATATATATATATATGTATTGTATGTATTTATTATATGTAAAGGATGTGTGATTGCAGCCATGAAATTGCTCTTTGGAAGGAAAGTTATGACCAACCTAGACAGCATATTAAAAAGCAGAGACATTACTTTGCCAACAAAGGTCCACCTAGTCAAGGCTATGGTTTTTCCAGTGGTCATGTATGGATGTGAGAGTTGGACTATAAAGAAAGCTAAGCGCCAAAGAATTGATGCTTTTGAATTGTGGTGTTGGAGAAGACTCTTGAGAGTCCCTTGGTCTGCATGGAGATCCAACCAGTCCATCCTAAAGGAGGTCAGTCCTCGGTGTTCATTGGAGGGACTGATGTTGAAGCTGAAACTCCAATACTTTGGCCACCTGATGCGGAGAGCTGACTCATTTGAAAAGACCCCGTTGCTGGGAAAGATTGAGGGCAGGAGGAGAAGGGGACGACAGTGGATGAGATGGCTAGAGATGGCATCACTGACTCAATGGACATGGGTTTGTGTGGACTCTGGGAGTTGGTGATGAACAGAGAGGTCTGGCATGCTGTGGTTCATGGGGTCGCAAAGAGTCAGACACAACTGAGCAACTGAACTGAACTGAACTGAAAGGATGTGTAGCACACAATTTACACACGATAAAATACATAGCATGCTCAATTGTAAATTCCACACATCTAATTGATTATCACTGGATGTTTTCATTGAATTTTGCCAAACTCTTGTTCTGTATCAACATGTGGTTGCAATTGATAAATGTAATTCTCACATTCATTTGTCAATTCACATGTTGGTTGATATTTTTGTAGACTTTAATTAAGTTGGAGAAGGAAATGGCAACCCACTCCAGTATTCTTGCCTGGAAAATCCCATGGACGGAGAAGCCTGGTAGGCTACAGTCCATGGGGTCGCAAAGGGTCGGACATGACTGAGCGACTTCACTTTCTTTCTTTAATAAAAGTAAAACAACAAAGACATGTTGGAACTTCATTCATTCAACCAAAGACTTAAGCAACTTCTTTGCTGAATTAGATAATAATTTTCCAATGCTAGAAGAATATTCTTTCAATTTTCCATGCTATCCACAATGTAAGGGCTATAGACATGACACTGACAAACCTGCACTTTTAACGTTTTCTCCATCACTTTCTTAAGTACAAACAATAAGTCAAGCCATGATTTGTATTGTTTGCTGACTTCTATGATGTAAAGATTCCCAGTATGACTGATTTCAAGCTAGCAGTGTGACACAACTGAATGCAAAGTTGGGAAGAAATGCACAATAGCACCTCTTTATGAAGTATTTCCATCGTACAGATACAAATATAGATGTAAATCTCATGTGTTAGTCACTCAGTTGTGTCCGACTCTTTGTGACCCCATGGACTGTAGCTCACCATGGAACTGTCCATGGAACTCTCTAGGCAAGAATACTGGAGTGGGTTGCCATTTCCTTCTGCAGGGGATCTTCCCAAGTCAGGGATCAAATACGGTCCTCCTGCACTGCAGGCAGACTTTTACCCACTGAGCCACCAGGAACACAGATAATAGTAAAATGTAGTAGAATGATGAGGAAATGGTTAGTTTTAATATTTACAGTCTTAGTTTTTAATATAATTTATTTAATTGAAACTTTATATAAATAAACTTTAATAATACCTGAAAGAATCCCCTTATACTCTTATAATAAGCTCACTCCAGTAAAAGTTTTCTTCACTTTAAATAACTTCTACACTATTCAAAACTTTCTCTATCCTTTCACTCTACCTCCAACTCCAGTTCACATTATTCTACTTTTGTACCTTGATAACACATACATATCTATGTTCTACAAAGAGAAGTAGGTACAAAGTGCATGGAAATATAGAGAAGAGGACCATCTGGCTAGATGGGCTGCTGCTGTTTAGTTGCTAAGTGAAGTGAAGTCGCTCAGTCGTGTCTGACTCTTTGCGACCCCATGGACTGTAGCCTATCAGGCTCCTCCGTCCATGGGATTTTCCAGGCAAGAATATTAGAGTGGGTTGCCATTTCCTTCTCCAGGGATCTCCCCCACCCAGGGATCGAACCCGGGTCTCCCACATTGTAGGCAGACGCTTTTACTGTCTGAGCCACCAGGGAAGCCTGGTGTTTAGTTGCTAAGTCATGTCCAATTCTTTTGCAACTCCATGGACTGTCACCCACCAGGCTCTTTTGTCCATATGATTTCCTAGGCAAGAATACTGGAGTGGGTTGCCTGCTATTTCCTTTTCCAGGGGATCTTCCTAACCCAGGGACTGAACCCAATTCTGCTTGGCAGGCAGATTCTTTACTACGAGAAGCCCTGGCTTGATGGGGACTGGCAGCTAAAGAAGGAAGAGACTTGAGCATATTTGTATGCTGGAAAGAAAGAGACCTTAGGGAGAAGATATTGAAAATAAGGGCAAAAGAAGAGAGACAGCTATTCTCCAAAAGTTCCAGGGGAGGCAGAACTGGAAAAATTAAGATTATAGATGAAAGGACAAACCTTAAATAGAAGAAAAGATAATTCTTTTTATAAAACAGTTAAGGATGAGTACAGAAACAGAAAAATATATAGTTATGGGGTGGAAAGTTGAAAGAGTTCATATATTATAGGTTTGATTTTCAATTCTCCACTGATAACTAAAAGTCAATTTCATTTTATAGAAATGGTATTGCTTGGGAATCAAGAGATATGGAATCTATTTCTAGCCTTGCCATTAATTAGATATGTGATTTTGGACAAGTCATTTAATCTCTTTGAGTCTTGGCTTCTTTCACTGTAAAATGAGAAGTTGCACAAAGGTCCCTTACAATTTAAATTGTACAATTCAACATACTTTCTCATATAATTTCTAAAATCTTTTCTTCTTTTCTTCTTGAACATGGAATACAGATGATAAAAAAAGCCATGTTTTTCTTAAAACAGTCTTAAGAGCAAATTTGAATACATTTAAATATGTTTTACCACCAAAGACTAATGTGTAAAAAGTATAATGAATATACTCAATTACTATTAATAACAGTATCAGATACTATACTAAGAGCTTTACATACATTATCTCATTTAATCCTAAAATTCCTAAAATATAACCAGATGATGGAATTGAGACAAACTAAGTTTTGAAAAGTCACTCAACTACTAAATAAGCTAGGATTTGAACCTAGACAGATTATTTCTATATCCTGCAAGTTTAATTACTGTATTATACAACTTCTTTAAAAAAATGGGGGAGGCATTCAGTAAAAGATGGGTATAGTAATATTGGGTATATTAAGATGGGTATAATAATATTGGGGTTTAAAGTATTTAGATGAGACTTTTATATCATAATAAAAATCACATTTGGAATGGTGGGTGGGAAAGAAATAGAAGTAGAAACACTATTTAAAGACAACATGAAAGTAATCAGAGGGAAGGATAAACTCTGGTATGGAGAAGGGCAGGGGATAGAGTAGCTATACAAGGAGTAAGTTAGAGGGCTATCGGTTGAAGAGAGATAAAGATAAGAGGGCTAACAATCTTACACTTTCTATCCATGTTGTAATGATATTTTTCAGGCTTTCAACAAATTGGATAAATGCTCTGATATTCTATGTGAGGTTAGGGGATTTTTTTTTTATTTGATATTGGGTCTAATGAGTGCCACTGTGTCATAAGGGGTGGTGGGTACTCAAGTCCTTGCCTACTTCAGATCTTAAATTATGGCCAATGACAGCAATAGAGTAAAAGAATAAGAGAAAGGGTGGCAATAGAAGTAAAAAAAAAATACACATAAGAAATTGTTTTCAGAAAACCCCAAGTTTACCATTTCTATGTACAGGTACTTGAATAAACAACTTTATGGCCAGAATTATTTCTTACATGTTTTAACAGACTGGCTATTGGTATCATGACCCAAAGAAATGGTACTATTAATGGCAGGATAAGGACTAAGGAGGAACCAGACCCAATACTGAAAAATTTATATGCATTATTAAATGAGTTATATCCCATAAACTGGGTTATAGTCTCACATTATCATAGAGACTGTAAAAATCATAGTTTTAAGATCTACAGATATATTAAAGTCACTAAATTTTCTATTCCTTAATTTTAAAGATAAGATTAAGCTCAAAAGAGGTTAAATAATTTTATCAAGGTCACACAGCTATTTTGTAAAATGAAACTAATTTTATAAACAAAAAAATTATTTCAAATAATTCTAAAGACACATAAAAGTAACAGTTTGGTATTTTAATACTTTAAATGTTCAAAGAGCCCTTATATTCTCAGCTTTTCCTCATATTATCTTTTTAAATTAATTATTTTAATTGGAGGCTAATTACTTTACAATATTGTGATGGTTTTTGCCATATATTGACATGAATCAGTCAAAGCTATGTAGGAAAAGATCCTAAAAATCTGTGACAGACACAGAAAGACCATCTGAAATAACAGACCCAAGAATTTGAAACTGGTTCAATAACTGAAGAGAAAAATGTTGATGTTAGTAATGATAATAATTTTAGATATAGGTTTTTCAATAACATTGCTTGTCAGTCCAAAGTAGTGATAAATCATATTCTCTCTCAAGTCAATATCAACAGTAATTTACCTTTGTCTTGATATGCAGATGGTTGTTGTTGCTGACTTTTTGTATAGATCTCATGCTGATCCCTCTGCTCTATTACAGGCAATTCAGGTGTGTTTAAATATTCTGACCTTTATAAAGATAAATAAAACCATGAAAATGTTAAAGAAAATATTATAATTAATCTGACTTTGAAAACTACTTATTCATATAAGTGAGAAAAAAATTGGTTCATCTACTCAGTACTTCTATGATTAACTGTACTAGCTTGAGTAGTAAAGGGTTAAAAAAATTTTCTGTTTAATGGAAGTGACAGCTACTTAGGTCATGTAGTCATCTTCACATGCCCCCATAGATTCCTGATATCTGTGTGTAGCCTTGAAAATTTATTGCTAATGCTTCTTTCAGTTAGATAACAAAAGCTAGGATCTTCTGAAGTACTGTTGGCATCTATTCTGATTGGTCAGTGACTGTTCTGTACTGACTGTTAAGTACATTAAATGTCATCCCAGCATATGGAATGCCCTTATCTGGAAGGGAAACTATATATACTGTTATTTTTCAGGCATCATAATATAGGAAAAGAACGCTGAGTTTGCATCTAGAGCCCTCTGCTTACTAGGAATATGAGTTTTGGTTATTTCATCTATATAATGAGATAAAAATACCTTGATTTATAAGCCAGGTTGTTGCTAAGGTCAAAAGAAATAATGCACAAAAGCTCAATTTTTAAGTTATAAAGTATTTTATAAATCTGAGCTATAATTAATATAGAGATGATTTGATCTATGTTAAAAGTATACTATAACTACAGAGTTCTAAAAATACCTGGGGGTACAAAAGATAAAACTCTTATGATGTTATTACCTCATTATAGAACTAACTAATTACTACGATTTAAAGGTAGCCAGTAACAATCTTTCTCTGAGTAATTATTTGGAGAAACAGTTTCTGATGAATAGTTTACCTCAGATATTAACATTATATTTGTACCTTGCTATATTGGGAAGAGAAGGTTTTGGAGCAAAACCAAAGTCTTTAAGGTCCACACTTGGAGATTTATTCATCTGCATCTATTAATGAAAAATAACAAGTTCAACTATCAATTTCACATCAATACCTTTTAACAAATGAGACAAACAGCAAAATCCTGCTGACACATATAGTCCCCAAACCAACAAATTATAAGAAAAACAGGCTAATTCTCAATTCAAATCTCCTTCTCAGGCCCTTCTTAAATGCTGATATTCTTCATGCTTCTTCTTCACTAGGCCATCTTCTCTTTTCACTCTACACATTCTCAAAGATCTCATTTGTTCCCATGGCTTCAGTTACCATCTACACATGAATGACTCTCAAATCTGTAGCTCTCTGTAGATTTGAGCTCAGTTCTCTTTTTTAATTTTCTAGTTCAGCTCTCTCCTGACTTTCAAACAGCTATATCCAACTGTTTCTAGAACATCTTTACCTAAACATCTTGTAGGCCTCCAAATTCAGTATTTCTCAAATGAACTTATCATGTCTCTATTCCTCCAAACTTGCTTTCCCTTTAGAGTTTTTACCCTAGTGAGGCCCCACTTTTTCCCCAATTGCTCAAGCCAGAAAGTGAAAGTGAAGTCACTCAGTCGTGTCCAACTCTTTGTAGCCCACCTGGCTCCTCCATCTATGGGATTCTCCATGCAAGAATACTGGAGTGGGTTGCCATTTCCTTCTCCAGGGGATCTTCCTGACCCAGGGATCAAACTCAGGTCTCTTGCATTGCAGGCAGACTCTTTACCGTCTGAGTCACCAGGGAATCCCAGAAGGCTGGGTATCATCTTTAACAATTCTTTCTACTTCACCTCTCATAAGCAATTAAGTACCAAGGTAGCTGATTCTACCTCTGAAAAATATTTTAAACCCAGCCACTTCTCTCCATTGTTACTGCCACTACATGAGACTAGGCCACTGTCTTACCTGGATTACTGTAAAACCTCCCAAATGAATCCTTACACTCTTTTTCTATTATCTCTAATCCATTCTCTACATTGCATCCAGAGTGAACTTTACAAAACAGCCACTGATTAAAGTCCTTTAGTGATTTCCCTTTCAGGATAAAGTCCAAATCTTTAAAACAGCAAAATTGTTTTCATGATCGAGATCCTACTTATTTCTTCACCCTTATCTGTCTCCATTCTCCTACTTGTACATGAACTCCAGATATACTGCATTACTTCAGTTTTTAAAAAGATCTGTATCTCTTTCTCTGCCCTGGGCCACTGCATATTCTCTACATCTAAAATAATTTTCTAACCCTCTTCACCACTACTCTAGTATTCACCTCTCTCCATCCTTGGCTTATGCCTATATATTCTTCAGGCCTTAGTCATGTTTATCAGGAATCCTTTCCTGGCCTATTGAAAACAGAGTGAGTGTACTTTCTATATAAGTTCAAGTTATCTTACACTTCTGTCACAGAATCACTCATCACACTGTGTTGAAAAAACCTACTTACTTATTTGTATCCTTCACTCAACTGTAAGCTCTATGAGGACTGAGACTAAAACTCTCTCATCATTTTATCTTCCACATCTACTATAGTGCTTGGCACATTCTTGGTGTTCAATGAATTTGAAAAGGAAGGAAGGAAGGAATGATGTGGAATAAATATGAAAAAAAAAGAATGAAAAACTTGGGATACTAAAAAATAATTGTCTTAGAAAAGGTGGCTGCCATTTCAAACTGCACACCTCTCCATGTTTCCCAATAGTCTCCATATTTTAGCCTCATGACTCAGAATCTTCTTTTTACCAAAAAAAAAAAAAAAAAACCTAGAAAAGAAACCAGTCAATCCTGTAGGACATCAACCCTGAATATTCATTGGCAAAACTGATGCTGAAGCTGAAGCTCCAATACTTTGGCCACCTGATGTGAAGAGCTGACTCACTGGAAAAGACCCTGATGTTGGAAAGAGTGAAGGCAGAAGGAGAAGGGAAAGACAGAGGATGAGATGGTTGAATGGCATCGCTGACTCAATAGACAAGAGTTTGAGCAAACTCTGGGAGACAGTGCAGGACAGGGAAGCCTGGGGTGCTGCAGTCTATGGCGTCTCAAAGAGTTAAGACACGACTTAGAGCTGAACAACAACAGAAAAGATACAGGCGCTCTGTCATTTTCTTGGCTCTGTTTTGTAGCTTGATCGATTATTTTGCCCTGGATATGATGGCGAAGGCTTAGTTAGTCTGCTAGTGACTTATCAAGAGAAGGAATTCCCATTCCTTCCTCACTTGAAAGGGAGACTCTTGCTCAGTACTCATCTAGGAGAGTGATGAGTCACTCTCGTAAGTCACAATTAAAATCATCTTTAGATTTTCCAGCCCAGTCCACCACAGATGGAGCCACAAAAAGGCAAGAGGATCTAGTTTCAATTGTTGAACCAAAGCAAGGCTACATACCCCTGTCCATTTCCCTCTCTCTGGTTTAAAAAATAAAGAAAAAAAAGGCTCATGAAGGAAAGGTTTGTATAACTATGCTCCAAACATGGATTTATAGATTAATTATTAAAAATTATAGTATCTTTCCCTATGGGCTTCCCTGATAGCTCAGTTGGTAAAGAATCTGCCTGCTATGCAGGAGACTCCGGTTCAATTCCTAGGTGGGGAGATCTGCTGGGGAAGGGATAGGCTACCTACTCATGACTGGGTCAGATATTTCCTTCACACTTTTCCTATAGAAACCATATTATGAATACAAGTCATATTCCTAGTCAAGCCTTTACATAACTCTAAAGTACTTCTGTGGATACCTATCTAATTGATACACAGAATAATAACTATAGAACAAGGGATAAATGTTATTAAAACTAACCTTCAGACGTTTAACTGGAGGAAGAGATGAAACAGCATTTCTATTTCTTAAATCAGATAAATATGAAGAAATTGTTGATTCTTTCACTTCTGACTTCTGTGCAACTCCAGTTTTACCTATGAAAGGAAATTCTAGATTCTTTAAGTTCAATTTTAGGTATTATTCAAATAAGACCAAATTTCTTCAACATTTCTAATTTAATATTTACTTTTTAAAAATGTTGTCCACAAAAGAATAAAAATTATTTGAGTTATAAGCTGCATAATATAAATATCATGTATAGATAATCAGGGTATGATTACTATTCCTCAAAAACCTTTTAATTTTTAAAATCTGAAATAAACTGTTTTATGGAACTCACAGCAGTCATGTCCACATGTATGTTTATTTTTACAGTGATGATTACATTCTCGGTTCCCAGGTTTTTTGCAGGCAGTCATTCCTAAATCAATAAAAGGGGAAAAAAAAAAATCTCTTTTTCACTGTATCTATTAACACAACTGTTAATTATAATTAATTTTTATCCACCTCTTTCCTTTATGATGGTACAAAAAGATAACGATTTTCACACTTCCTCAAAAATTAACCCATTTAATACGTATTTTCAAAAGATATTCTGGTAACAGTCAGTCCCTGCCCACCATCAGCTCTATCCCAGCTTTTCACAAGAAGCACTGAGTCACCTATAAGCTTCTCTTAACCTCCCTAATATAAACAGAATTAAATATCAAAGAGTATCAGTTAACTCTTGCTGAATGAGGTAAGAATGTGGGTGGAGTTTTGAAACTTTTTTTCTACTTTATACTTAAGCCTGAAAAACCTGGAAAGAAGCAAACCTCATGGCATTTTGTTGGCACCACAGACAGCAGCTAATAGATAGGACACCATGCATATTTAATAAATGTTAGAAATAAGTGCTTAGGGATATAAATAATTTGCTATATGAATTCACAGAAAGGAGAGATTGCTTCCACGTGACCCCTGTAAACTAGAATTAATACACCTAAATACATAATTTATTCTTCATTTATTATATTTAGGTAGGCTTTTTCTTGATTCCAACTGTCCAAACAACATGTAGGAAGGGAGAGACATTTGAACTGATCCTTAAAGGACAGACATGATCTGGACATGAGAAGGGGACCACAGGAAGATGTCCCAGGTACAGAGCATAATATCCAAAGGCAGCAAACGACAGACTAGAGAAAAGAATTGGTATATTTTTGCTGGAGAACAGATTTTTAAATGAATTAGAAATGCTGGAGATAGTGAACAGCTTTGAATACTTCTGTAATCTTTCTTGGGCCTTTACTCTTCATTTTCAGTATGTTACTCAATCAACCTTTTTCAAAGCATGGCATAGCTAAACAAAGATAATATCTATATAGCACCCTGGGGTAAATGAATAAGGCTGTTCACCATATGAGAGAACTAGTTAGATACCATGAGATTAAGGAAATCAATGTACTGGGTACTGAATAAGTAATAAAATATTACTGGCAGCTGGAAGCTGATAGCTAAACCATAGTGTTCCCAACTGAACATAAACAATTTTGGCAAAATATAAACAACACTCAGATAAGGCCACTCTATGATTATAATGGAAGACAGATATGAGACTACTGTATAATTATTTCTGAAAATAGAGACAAGGACACTGAAGAACCACAAAAATAACTAAACATCTCCCTCTTCTGGCTAATGCAAATGACTACTATTTCTTTAATCGTTCATCTCCAAGACAAGACATACCAAAATATCCAATACCCTACTTGCCAACAGCACCCAATCTAGAATTGACCTCTGCTTTCCTAAGTCCTTCTAAGAATCGCCTGTCACAAGCTGAACTCCTATAGTAGGTTCCTTCTGATTCCCTGAGATGACCCACAGTTCTGCAGATGCTATCCTCTCCTTTGAGGCAGCAAGTTAGAAACTACCTAACTTTCTTCAAATATGGGCTTCCCAGGTAAAGAATCTGCCTGCCAATGCAGGAGACACAAGAGATACAGGTTCAATCCCTGGGTCAGGAAAATCTCCTGGAGTAGGAAACGGCAATCCCCTCCAGTATTCTTGCCTGGAAAATACCATGGACAGAGGAGCCTCATGGGCTACAGTCCATGGGGTTGAAAAGATGGGATATGACTGAGTGACTGAGCAGCATCATCACCTCAAATACAGGTATGCTCCTAGTGGCCCTTGTCTGAAAGTTTTTAACATTATATTTTACAAGGTGTGCCACAGCATACTGGTTGAGAAGTTTTGTCCCAGTTCAAGATCTCTGGTTTCCTTGAATCCAGTCCTACCAGGCTACAATTTATTTTATATGCTGTTGCTTAGTTAATCCTCCCAAAATTCAGCTCTGATCAGATCATCTGCTCACTTAGAAACATTAGTTACTTCTTGCTGCCAACAAAATTAATTCCATATTTAAGGTACTCTACGATGTAATTCTTATCATCCCTTTTAGGACACACATTAACCCTTACTATCGAAATATATCTATTTGCCATTAGTATTCAAACAGTCCCAAGCCTTTCTATGATTGTACCTCTGATATTACCTCTTGTCTTAGAGACTTTGTCTATCAGAAGCATATCAACTTTCAGTTCAGTTCAGTTCAGTTGCTCAGTCGTGTCCGACTCTGTGACGTCATGAATCGCAGCACGCCAGGCCTCCCTGTCCATCACCAACTGCTGGAGTTCACTCAGACTCATGTCCATCAAGTCAGTGATGCCATCCAGCCATCTCATCCTCTGTCATACCCTTCTCCTCCTGCTCCCAATCCCTCCCAGCATCGGAGTCTTTTCCAATGAGTCAACTCTTTGCATAAGTTGGCCAAAGTACTGGAGTTTCAGTATCAGCATCATTCCCTCCAAAGAAATCCCAGGGCTGATCTCCTTCAGAATGGACTGGTTGGATCTCCTTGTAGTCCAAGGGACTCTCAAGAGTCTTCTCCAGCACCACAGTTCAAAAGAATCAATTCTTCGGTGCTCAGCTTTCTTCACAGTCCAACTCTGACATCCATACATGACCACTGGAAAAACCATAGCCTTGGTGACTAGATGGACCTTAGTCAGCAAAGTAATGTCTCTGCTTTTCAATATGCTATCTAGGTTGGTCATAACTTTTCTTCCAAGGAGTAAGCATCTTTTAATTTCATGGCTGCAGTCACCATCTGCAGGGATTTTGGAGCCCCAAAAAATAAAGTCTGACACTGTTTCCACTGTTTCCCCATCTATTTCCCATGAAATGATGGGACCAGATGCCATAATGCCATGATCTTCGTTTTCTGAATGTTGAGCTTTTAGCCAACTTTTTCACTCTCCACTTTCATTTTCTTCAAGAGGCTTTTGAGTTCCTCTTCACTTTTTGCCATCAGGGTCGTGTCATCTGCATATCTGAGGTGACTGACATTTCTCCTGGCAATCTTGATTCCAGCTTGTGCTTCTTCTAGCCCAGCATTTCTCATGATGTACTCTGCATATAAGTTAAATAAGCAGCCAATATATTGTCAAGGTGACAATATACAGCCTTGACATACTCCTTTTCCTATTTGGAACCAGTTTGTTGTTCCATGTCCAGTTCTACCTGTTGCTTCCTGACCTGCATATAGGTTTCTCAAGAGGCAGGTTAGTTGGTCTGGTATTCCCATCTCTTTCAGAATTTTCCACAGTTTATTGTGATCCACACAGTCAAAGGCTTTGGCATAGTCAAGAAAGCAGAAATACATGTTTTCCTGGAACTCTCTTGCTTTTTCCATGATCCAGCAGATGTTGGCAATTTGATCTCTGGTTCCTCTGCCTTTTCTAAAACCAGCTTGAACATCTGGAAGTTCATGGTTCATGTATTGCTGAAGCCTGGCTTGGAGAATTTTGAGCATTACTTTACTAGCGTGTGAGATGAGTGCAATTGTGCAGTAGTTTGAGCATTCTTTGGCATTGCCTGTCTTTGGGATTGGAATGAAAACTGACATTTTCCAGTTCTGTGGCCACTGCTGAGTTTTCCAAATTTGCTGGCATATTGAGTGCAGCACTTTCACAGCATCATCTTTCAGGATTTGAAATAGCTCAACTGGAATTCCATCACCTCCACTAGCTGTGTTCGTAGTGATGCTAAGGCCCGCTTGACTTCACATTCCAGGATGTCTGGCTCTAGATGAGTGATCACACCATCGTGATTATCTGGGTCGTGAAGATCTTTTTTGTATAGTTCTTCTGTGTATTCTTGCCACCTCTTCTTAATATCTTCTGCTTCTGTTAGGTCCAACCCATTTCTGTCCTTTATCGAGCCCATCTTTGCGTGAAATGTTCCCTTGGTATCTCTAATTTTCTTGAACAGATCTCTAGTCTTTCCCATTTTATTCTTTTCTTCTATTTATTTGCATTGATCACTGAGGAAGGCTTTCTTATCTCTCCTTGCTATTCTTTGGAACTCTGCATTCAGATGCTTATATCTTTCCTTTTCTCCTTTGCTTTTCGTTTCTCTTCTTTTCACAACTATTTGTAAGGCCTCCTCAGACAGCCATTTTGCTTTTTTGCATTTCTTTTCCACGGGGATGGTCTTGATCCCTGTCTCCTGTACAATGTCACGGACTTCTGTCCATAGTTCATCAGGCACTCTATCTATCAGATCTAGGCCCTTAAATCTATTTCTCACTTCCACTGTATAATCATAAGGGATTTGATTTAGGTCATACCTGAATGGTTTAGTGGTTTTCCCTACTTTCTTCAATTTAAGTCTGAATTTGGCAATAAGGAGTTCATGATCTGAGCCACAGTCAGCTCCTGGTCTTGTTTTTGTTGACTGTATAGAGCTTCTCCATCTTTGGCTGCAAAGAATATATCAATCTGATTTCGGTGTTGACCATCTGGTGATGTCCATGTGTAGACTCTTCTCTTGTATTGTTGGAAGAGGGTGTTTGCTATGACCAGTGCATTTTCTTGGCAAAACTCTTAGTCTTTGCCCTGCTTCATTCCTTATTCCAAGGCCAAATTTGCCTGTTACTCCAGGTGTTTCTTGACTTCCTACTTTTGCATTCCAGTCCCCTATAATGAAAAGGACATCTTTTTTGGGTGTTAGTTCTAAAAGGTCTTGTAGGTTTTCATAGAACTGTTCAACTTCAGCTTCTTCAGCATTACTGGTTGGGGCATTACTTTGATTACTGTGATATTGAATGGTTTGCCTTGGAAACAGAGATCATTCTGTCGTTTCTGAGATTGCATACAAGTACTGCATTTCGGACTATTTTGTTGACCATGATGGCTACTCCATTTCTTTTGAAGGATTCCTGCCCACAGTAGTAGATATAATGGTCATCTGAGTTAAATTCACCCATTCCAGTCCATTTTAGTTCTCTGATTCCTAGAATGTCAACGTTCACTCTTGTTATCTCCTGTTTGACCACTTCCAATTTGCCTTGATTCATGGACCTGACATTCCAGGTTCCTATGCAATATTGCTCTTTACAGCATTGGACCTTGCTTCTATCACCAGTCACATCCACAGCTGGGTATTGTTTTTGCTTTGGCTCCATCACTTCATTCTTTCTGGAGTTATTTCTCCACTGATCTCCGGTAGCATATTGGGCACCTACTGACCTGGGGAGTTCCTCTTTCAGTATCCTATCATTTTGCATTTTCATACTGTTCATGGAGTTCTCAAGGCAAGAATACTCAAGGGTTTGCCATTCCCTTCTCCAGTGGACCACATTGTGTCAGACATCTCCACCATGCCCGCCCGTCTTGGGTGGCCCCACAGGGCATGGCTTAGTTTCATTGAGTTAGACAAGGCTGTGGTCCTAGTGTGATTAGATTGACTAGTTTTCTGTGATTATGGTTTCAGTGTGTCTGCCCTCTTGCAACACCTACCGCCAATACTGACTCAAATAGCACCTCTATCATGAAGATTTAATCATTAGGAAATCACTCTGATCACCTAAATTGGAAGTGATTTCTCTCTCCTTTGAGTCCTTATGGCATTTCTTTGTCCCTCTCACTAACTGTATGCTGCCTTATACTTAATGTATTTACATGAAAAACACAGTAAGGAAAGTAGAGTAAGATAACGCGAGTCCTAATATGGGCTCTTCTCTGTAGAAAACAGGGATTAAAAATAATACTGTTTTGTTATCTCACAGAAATAAAAAGATAAAATGAAATTACGTATGTGACTGCGTTTTAAAATTAAGTAATAAACTAATATATTAGTATATGTATTAACTCTACTATTACATTAACTATAAGTTATACAATATAGAATTATTTTGACTGCTATGAAGGAGAGGAGCACAATGCTATATAACAGGGGAATGGTCTGGTAAGGAAATGTTTTGGAAAGCTTCCCTAAGGAAGTAATAATTGGACTGAGGACTGAAAAAAGAGCAGCATTTACAAGGGGTAGGAGAAAGAATGTTTCAGGCAGAGGGGATAGCATATGAAAAAGCTCTAAGACAAGGGAAAGCATGGTATACAGAGAAATTAAAAGGTCAACGTGGCTGATGTTCAGTAAATAAGAGAGAGTGCATGAGATGAGACTACATTGGTAGAAAGATCAGTCTATGTTCCTAGGGAAATGGCTCTACCATGGCACTCTGGTGATTGTATGTCACCACCTAGGCAAGGCTCTGCTAGTTACAGAATGTCCTCTGATCTTCTCTGGGACATGTCAAGCTATACGGTCTTGTGAGGAACTGTTTGTAGGCCATTTCTCATCTACCTCCTTGGCTTGTAGGAGGCTCCCTATCTTGCATAAGGCTGCCAAGAGGCAGTTTCTCATCTGTCTCCTGGTTCTAGTCAGGCATACAACTGTCCACTTTGCCTCTTTCAGGCACAGCTATAGGCTATAAAACTGCTTAGCTATAGCCTAGAGTTGATTCCTCAAAAACAAAGCAACTCATGATATCTGGTCCCTCCAGTTCAGTGTCATCCTGTGAGATGATGGATACATGCAGCTGATATCATGCTGATCTTGTTTTGCCATCTGTGTAAAAACTGTCTGAACACATTTGGGTCTCTTGGGTCCTTACTAGTCAACCCTATTGGAGGTGAAGCAAGAATTACATAGCAGCTGGCACCCCACTGCTACTTAGGAACTCACTGTTTATGTGATAATGTGGAAACTTGTTGAGAATGTTAATGATTTGTATTTTTATTCTAAGAGCTATGGGAGCCACTGAAGTATTTTAATCAAAGAAGGAATATAACTGAATCTGCATTTTGAAAAAGCAATCTATGGAGTGTAGTATGGAGAATGGATTTGAGAGAGGACAGAGTAGATGTAAGAAAACTAGTTAAGAGGTTACTGTAAGAGAACAGATTTGAGAGCAGACAGAGTAGATAAAAGAAAATTATGGTAACAGTCCAGAGTGGTAGTATTAGCAGATTCAAAGAGAATGGACTAATTTAAGAGATGTGCAGAAGGTAAATGTATTTTCCAAGCAGAATCAAGTTAGTGTTTTTTTTTTCTTGAGCAATATTTTATTTTCTCTGAAGCTTTACTGCCTTCCTTTTAGTCTAGCAATGTCTACCTTAAGTTTACTTATTAGTTCATTCAATATTCCAAAGATAAGGACAACTACATGAAAACATCTTGCCTGCTCACTCCCCCTCAATAGTTATCTCTTTTCTAGAGCCCTCCAACCTCCTCCCAATGCAATCTAGGCCTGTACTATAGTTGTCATCCTGGAACTTCCTTTCATTAAGCTCCTGGATTGAATCTACTATTGCTGGATTCTTTGACTTTTTCTTTATTGTTTAACTGTTTTTTTTGATTGTGCTTATCCTTGAACAACAACTGCCTGAGAGAGGATGTATGAAAGTTAAATTTTCTGAATAATTGAATATATTAAGATGTCTTTACTTTCACACTTAATTAATAGTTTGGCTAGGTATAGAACACAGGGTTGGAAATAATTTTTTTTCCCCTGGACTTTTAAGTCCACTGTCTTCTAGCATCCAGTATTGCTGATGAAAACACTAAACTATTTCAATTTTTGTTCCTTGGAAGCATTTATAATTTTCTCTCTATCCATCATGTTCTTAAATGTTGTCTTCTTTGTAGATCTTCTTTCATTCATCCTAACTAGCACTGTGCTAAGTTGCTTTAGTCATGTTTGACTCTGTGAGATGCTATGGACTGCCAGGCTCCTCTGTCCATGGGATTCTCCAGGCAAGAATACTGGAGTGGGTTGCCATGCCTTCCTCCTGGGTGTCTTCCTGATCTGGTGATGGAACCAGCATGTCTCTTATGTCTCCTGCATTGACAGGCGGGTTCTTCACCAGTAGTGCCATCTAGGAAGCCCTAAGTAAACCCTTTTGATGTGCAGACTTATGCCTCACTTTAAGTCTAGCAAATCTTCTCAAATTATTTCTTCTGATTTGTTTTTTCTGTCTTTCTGGAACTCTTATTAGTTGGGTATCAGGCTACAGATCGCCCTCCTGTCTCTTATTGTTTTGCTTTCATTCAGATTATACTGACTTTATCTTCTGGCCCTCTAGTTACACTATTTTTTTCTTTTTGAATCATAGTTTTTACTTTCCTGTGCTTACACTTCTTCTCTAATTGATTTTTTTTTCATGGTATCCTATTGTTTTATATTTGCAACTTAATCTTTGTCTGAGATTACTAATCTATTTATATTACATCTGTGAATTATCCTGTTTTTCTTTTATTCACTTTCTGTTTACTTATTTGGGACTTTCTTTCACATGTTCTAAATTTTCTTTGAATGTCTCTTTATCCATGGCTGTCTGCCTGTGTGGCAGTCCTATTATACCTTCACAGATGAGAAAATTATTTCACAAAGAGGTGAAGTAACATGTTTAAGACTATGCAATAATAAGTAGGAAATTTCAGATTTTAATTCAGGTAATCAAATTTCAGAGGCTGATCTCTCAACCACCCTGCTTTACTGGTTATAGCAGCTCCCTTACTTCTCCCCCATATAATGCATTTCATTTACTTAGTGATGAAATTTTATCAAGTAATTACTTACTTGATGCAAGTGAAAGATGAAAGTGAAAAATCTGGCTTAAAACTCAACATTCAGAAAACTAAGATCATGGCATTATGGCATCAGATCCCACCACTTCATGGCAAATAGATGGGGAACAATGGAAACAGTGAGAGACGTTATTTTCTTGGGCTCCAAAATCACTGTAGATGGTGACTGCAGCCATGAAATTAACAGATGCTTACTCCTTGGAAGAAAATCTATGACCAACCTAGACAGCATATTAAAAAGCAGAGACATTACTTTGCCAACAAAGGTCCATCTAGTCAAACCTATGGTTTTTCCAGTAGTCATGTAATGGATATGAGACTGGACTGTAAAGAAAGCTGAGTGCTGAAGAATTGATTCTTTTGAACCATGGTGTTGGAGAAGACTCAAGAGTCCCTTGGGCTGCAAGGAAATCCAACCAGTCCATCCTAAAGAAAATCAGTCCTGAATATTCATTGGAAGGACTGATGCTGAAGCTGAAACTCCAATACTTTTGGCCACCTGATGCAAAGAACTGACTCATTAGAAAAGACCCTGATGCTTGGAAAGATTGAAGGTAGGAGAAGGGGAGAACAGATGAGATGGTTGGATGGCATCACCGACTCAGACATAAGTTTGAGCAAGCTCCGGGAGTTGGTAACAACAGGAAACCTGGCCTGCTGCAGTCCATGAGGTCGCAAAGAGTTGGACACGACTGAGCAACTGAACAGAACTGAATTTACTTAGGAAAGGAATCCATGGTTTATGGGTGGGAAGAATAGGAGGAAATGCCTTGCAGGTTGTTTTGTAGTAACAGATAAGGAGTCACTCTGTCCCTTATCCAACATCTAATAGATGAGCTTACAAACATTACCACACAATGGTGCACAGAACCCATGTCTCTTCCGTCTCCTGTATTGGCAGTTGAGGTCTTTAGCACTAGCGCCACCTGAGAAGCCCCCCTCTTAACTATAAATTCAAATAATTTGGATGTTTGTAAGCTTCTGGAGTTAATATTTTTAAAAGAATATTACTTTCATTTTGTAGTTCCTGATACATGGTAATTGCATGGATGCACTTTATAATTTTACTTTTTAAATGAGAAGGCAAATCTCCTTTTAATTTTTGTCAAATATTATACTATCATTTTGTTATTTATCAAAAAAAGGGTAACACTGATGAATTGGAGTCCTTGATTTACAATTTAATGAATATATATACTGAAAAGTATAAAGAAAAGCAGACTGCCTTTTGACTAGTATTTAAATGTACACAGTTCCAAAATGCTTGGGCACTGATATTATCCTTGCATTCTTCAAATACATTAAATTTTCATACTCAAAAGGCATAGCCAATGCAAATGAACTGATTAATGTCAGATTTTCTTCAAATGAAACAAAGCCCATACTTTGACCCCATGGACTGCAACATGCCAGGCCTCACTGTCCATCACCAACTCCCAGAGATTACTCAAACTTATGTCCATTGAGTCGGTGATACCATCCAACCAGCTTGTGCTTCTTAAAGGATAAGAAGTTTAAATGCTAAAAATAAAAGTTAAAACAATTTTTACAACTGAAAATGTGTATTTTCACACTGCCTGATCTTAAGAAAATAGCAAAAATATTTTTCCTTAAAATGTACAAAATGTTTTATCTCTTGGACTGTAACTGTGAGAAACTACAGCTAAAAAATGTTTTCAAACTGTTATAGGAAGCATAATAAGAATTTTCAATTCTATTATGTACTCTAAGGTGTATACTTTTGTCTAAATATGGTCCTACAGTTTGACAAAATAAAATATTAAAATATTTGTTGAACCTGAAAGCAAATTTGGAAACAATCATTTAAGCAACTAGATTTTCTGAGCTAAATATTTTAACATTTAATAATATGGTCAGACAAGAGGTCAGAAAAACAAATCTGTATTGTTTTGAAAGGCTATTTTCACAACCTTAGTAGGGTAAATTGTGTAAGTTTACTGAGAAAGAAAATGCAGGTAGTGTATGTATGTCATACATGAAGAGATAATTATACATCTTTATTTGGGGATATTTGATTTTGTATATAAGAACTTAATTACATATCCAGAATATATAACTCAGATATAATTCAGATATAATGTATATTTGAAATATAATCTGACTGTATAAATAAGAATGTATAATGGGATGGTTGTATATATAATATGTGTATATGAACGGGGTATGTGTGTAATAAAACACTTGCCTGATAGGAGACATCTTTGATCTGCTTTCTACAGGGTCATACTGAAAATCTGGGGGACTTTTGCTCTTAAAAAGTCTCATGCTAAAACTAAGCAAAGTAAACATCCTAATTTTCACTACAGTTGCAAGCAACAGAAACAATTCAAGCTATTTTAAACAAAAACAGTTACAACAAAAAAACCCTTGTGGGGTTGGTGGAAATGTATTACATTGTTGATCAGTCAACAAGTCCAGTCCGACTCCTTGTGACCCCATGAACTGCAGCACACCAGGCTTCCTTGTCCTTTACTATCTCCCGGAATTTGTGCAAACTCATGTCCATTGAGTCCATGATGCCATCCAACCATCTCATCCCCTGCCTCACCCTACTCCTCCTGCCCTCAGTCTTTCCCAGCAGAGTCTTTTCCAGTAGTACTGGAGCTTCAGCTTCAGCATCAGTCCTTCCAATGAGTATTCAGGGTTGATTTCCTTTAGGATTGACTGGTTTGATCTCCTTGCTGTCCAAGGGACTCTCAAGAGTCTTCTCCAGTGCTCAGCCTTCTTTATGGTCCAACTCTCACATCTGTACATGACTACTGGAAAAACCTTAGCTTTGACTATACGGACCTTTGCTGGCAAAGTGATGTCCCTGGCTTTTTAATATGCTGTCTAAGTTTGTCATAGCTTTTCTTCCAAGGGGCAATCCTCTTTTAATTTTGCAGCTGCATTCACCATCCACAGTGTCTTTGGAGCCCAAGAAAATAAAATATGTCACTGTTTCCACTTTTCTTCCAACTATTTGCCATGAAGTGATTAGCCTGGAGGCCATGATCTTCATTTTTTGAATAATGAGTTTTAAGTCAGTTTTTTCACTCAAAAGGCTCTTTAGTTTGTCTTCACTTTTCTGCCATTAGAGTGGTACCATCTGCATACCTGAAGTTGTCAATATTTCTCCCAGCAATTTTGATTCCAGCTTGAGTCTTCCAGCCTGGCATTTTGCATGATGTACTCTTCATATAAGTTAAATAATCAGGGTGACAATACACAGCCTTGATGTACTCCTTTCCCAATTTGGAACCATTCGTGTTCCATGTCCAGTTCTAACTATTGCTTTTTGTCCTGCATATAGGTTTCTCAGGAGACAGGTAAGGTGGTCTGATATTCCCATATCTTTAAGAATTTTCCAGTTTGTTGTGGTCCACACAATCAAAGGCTTTAGTGTAGTCAATGAAGCAGATGTCTTTTTTGGAATTCCTTTGATTTTCTTTATGATCCAGTGGATGTTGGCAGTTTGATCTCTGGTTCCTTTGTCTTTTCTAAATCCAGCTTGTACATCTGGAAGGTCTCGGTTCAGGTACTGCTGAAGCCCAGCTTCAAGGATTTTGAGCATTACCTTGCTAGCATGTGAAATGAGCACAACTGTATAGTAGTCTGAACATTCTCTAGCATTGCCTAATTTTGGGACTGGAATGAAAACTGACCTTTTCAAGTCCAGTGTCATACTGAGTTTTCCAAATTTGCTGGCATATTGAGTGCAGTACTTTAACAGCATCATCTTTTAGGATTTGAAACAGCTCAGCTGGCTTTCCATCATCTCCACTATCTTTGTTTGTAGTAACGCATCCTAAGGCCCACTTGATTTTACACCCCAGGATGTCTGGCTCTAGGTGAGGGACCATACCATCATGGTTATCTGGATCATTAAGGCCTTTTTTGTATAGTTCTTCTTTGTATTCTTGCCACCTATTCTTAATCTCTCTGCTTCTGTTAGGTCCTTTCCATTTCTGTCCTTTATTGTGCTCATGTTGGCATGAGATTTCCCCTTGGTATCTCCATTTTCTTGAGGAGATCTCTTGTCTTTCCTATTCTATTGCTTTCCTCTATCTCTTTGCATTGTTCACTTAAGGCTTTCTTATCTCTCCTTGCTACTCTCTGGAACTTTGCCTTCAGTAGGATATATCTTTCCCTTTCACTTTTCTTCTTTTCTCAGCTATTTGTAAGGTCTCCTCAGACCTTCTTGCCTTCTTGCCTCAGACCACTTGGCCCTCTTGCATTTATTTATCTTGGGGATGGTTCTGGTCACCACTTCCCGTACAATGTTATGAACCTCCACTCATAATCTGGTTCTTCAGGCACTCTGTCTACCAGATTTACTCCTTTAAATCTATTTGTCACTTCCATTGTATAATCATAAGGGATTTGTTTAGATCATAGCTGAATGGCCTAGTGGTTTTCCCTACTTTCTTCAATTTAAGTCTTAATTTTGCAATAAGCAGCTCATGAGCTGAGCTATAGTCAGCTCCAGGTATTGTTTTTGTTGACTATATAGAGCTTTTCTATCTTTGACTGCAAAGAATACAATCAGTCTGATTTCAGTATTGACCGTCTGTTGATGTCCATGTGTAGAGTCGTCTCTTGTGTTGCTAGAAGAGGGAGTTTGCTATGACCAGTGCATTCTCTTGGCAAAACTCTTTGTTAGCCTGCTTCATTTTATACTCCAAGGCTAAACTTTCCTGTGACTCCTGGTATCTCTTGACTTCCTACTTTTGCCTTCCAATCTTATAATGAAAAGGACACCTTTTTTTTTGTTGTTATCTTACAAAATCCAAAAGCAGGGTGGCAGCTAGGGATCAGGAGGGACTGAAACCAAGAAATGGAAAGTCAGTAGAACTAGCTCTAGCGTTCTCACCTTTGCTTCCTTCTGTACCTTTGCTTTAGTCTTCTCTTACGCGGTCCAGCTATCTTTGATAATTTCTCTACATGGTAAAGAACAGAAGGCTATCTGTACTACTGATAGCCTTGATTTTATAAAATCTCAGTCCAATCCTAATTCTAAACTGTTTTTCTTAAATGGGAAGTATCTCTTTCCTTCTAGGAATTTGGACTTTGGCCTGAATAAAAGAAGGTTACGCTAGCTACTGATAATTTTGCTGTCAGAAAAACAGTGGTCAGAACGAAGGTCCAAGGAGAATATAGTATAAACAAGACAAACAACCTACTTGCCCCTTTCTCCTGGAATCACTAATCTACTTTCTATCATTATGTATATGTCTATTATAGACATTTATATAAATGGAATCATACAATATCTGATCTTTTGTGACTGCTGCTGCTACTGCTGCTAAGTTGCTTCAGTTGTATCCGACTCTTCGTGACCCCACGGACTGCAGCCTACCAGGCTCCTCCGTACATGGGATTTTCCAGGCAAGAATACTGGAGTGGGGTGCCATTGCCTTCTCCATCTTTTGTGACTGGCCCCTCTAATTAGCATGTTTTCAAGGTTTATCTATGTTGTAGCATATATTAGTAGTTTATTCTCCTTTATGGCTGAGTAACATTCCACTAAATGAATATGCCACAGTTTTCTTATCTGTTAGTTGATAGATATTTGGGTTGTTTCTATTTTTTGGCTGTTAGGAATAATGCTACTATAAACATTCACATACACATTTTTACGAGTATTTTTTAATTCATTTGGACATATACCTAAAGGAGGAATTCCTGGATCACATGGTAATTCTATGTTTAACTTTTTGAGGGAATGACAAAATGTTTTCCAAAGCAGCTGCACAATTTCATATCCCCACTGCCAAAAGTGTGAGAGTTTTGATTTCTCTGCATCCTTGCCAACATTTGTCATTGCCCATCTTTTTTATTAAAGCCATCCTACTGGGTGGTAACACCCTGGTTTTGATTTGAATTCCTGTATTGATTAATGATGTTGGACATCTTTTCATGTTGTATATTGGCCATTTGTAGCTCTTTGAATAATATCTACTTAAATTCTTTGACCAGTTGTTTTTTTAATTAAATTTTTATTTTTACTTTATTTTACTTTACAATACTGTATTGGTTTTGCCATACATTGACATGAATCCGCCACAGGTGTACATGAGTTCCCAATCATGAAACCCCCTCCCACCTCCCACCCCATATCATCTCTCTGGATCATCCCCGTGCACCAGCCCCAAGCATCCTGTATCCTGTATCGAACACAGACTGGCGATTCATTTCTTACATGATAGTATACATGTTTCAATGCCATTCTCCCAAGTCATCCCACCCTCTTCCTCTCCCTCAGAGTCTGAAAGTCCATTCTACACATCTGTGTCTCTTTTGCTGTCTCGCATACAGGGCTTTGACCAGTTTTAATTGGGTTGTTTGTCTTTTTGTTGAGCTGTAAGATTTCTTTATATATACTAGATACTATCCTTTTATCAGATATATGACTTGCAAATATTTTCTCATTCTATAGATTGTTTTCCACATACTTTTTCTTCACTTTCTTGATAGTTTTATTTGAAGCACAAAAGTTTTCAATTTTGATAAAGTCCAATTCATCTGCCTTTTTCCCCCCTTTGGTTGCCTGAGCTTTGGGTGTCATAATAAACTACTGCCTAATCCAAGGTCATGAAAATATACATGCATGTGTTCTTCTAAGGGTTTTACAGTTTTAATTCTTATCTTTAGGTCACTGATCCATTCGGAGTAAATTTTTATATACAGGATGAAGTAGAGGTTCAAACTAATGCAACTGGTTATCCAGATGCCCAGTCATTTTTGGTGAAACACCATTCTTTCCCATCTGAATTATTTTGGCATTTTTGATCAGAATCAATTGACCATAGATGTATACATTTATTTCTATACTTTCAATTATATTCTATTGGTCTATTATTATACCAGTACTATACTATCTTGGGAATCACTGATGCTCAAGTGGTAAAGAATCTGCCTGCAATACAGGAGACCCAGGCTTGATCCCTGGGTTGGGATGATCCCCTTGAGAAGGAAATGGCAACCCATTCCAGTATTGTTGCCTAGAGAATCCCAAGAACATAGGAGCATAGAGGGCCATAGTCCATGGGGTCGTAAAGAGTTAGACACAACTGAGTGACTAACAACATAACACAAATACACTATCTTGATTAAGTTTTATAGTAAGTTTTAAAATCAGGAATTGTGAGTCTCCATGTATGTTCTCTTTTTAAAGACTGATTTGGCTATTTTGGGTCTGTTACATTTCCATATGAATTTTAGAATCAACCTGTAAATTTCTGTCAAAAGAAGCTGGAATTTTGAATAGGGATTGCATTGATTTTTTGAAATAATTTGGGAAATATTGCCATCTTAGTGATATTAAGACTTCCAATCCACAAACATGGTATATCTTTCCATATATTTACATCTTTAATTTCTTTCAATGGTGTTTTATAGTTTGCAGTGCTCACATNCAATGTTAAAAAGAAGTAGTAATAGAGAAGACCATTTCATCATTCTCCATTTAAATAGGAAAGTTTAAAAAATATTTCAATATTGTATATAACATTTGCTATATATTTTTAATAAAAAAATTAACACTGGATTTTTGTCAACCTTTTTTTGACATCCATAAAAAAGATCACATGTTTTTTTTCCCTGTTAATGTAAGAATTATATTTATCCATTTTTAAATGCCAAGGCTTTCTTGCACAGGTAGAATAAGCTATACTTAACTGTACTGTATTATGGTTTTTAAATATGTAGCTAGATTCCACTTGCTAATAGCTTGAACAATTTGTCTTTCTTTTAATGTCCTTGCCAAGTTTTGAAACCAAAGTCATGCTGGCTTTTGAAAATTAAAACATTAGAAAATGTTCATTTTTTTCTAGAAAAGTTTGGGTAAGTTTTACATTGCTGTGCTGTTCTGTGTGCTCAGTCATGTCTGATTCTTTGTGACCCCATGGACTGTAGCCCACCAGGCTCCTCTGTCCATGGAATTTTCCAGGCAAGAATACTAGTGAGTTGCCATTTCTTACTCCAAGGGATCTTCCTGATCCAGGGAGCATAGCCACAACTCTTGTATGGTGGAATATAATATAATCCAGAATCTGCAGATATAATGTCTGCCATACAATAAGAACTTATGAAACCTGCAAAGAGGCAGGACCATATAACTCATATTTAACTATATAAGAAAATGAAGTCATCTGAACCTCAGGATTTCTTTATGGAAATATCTTTTTAAATTTCTTCAGTTTTATTACTAGTGTCAAGACTACTCAGATTTTCTATTTCTTCTGTCAGTTTTAGTAAGATTTCCTGTCAAGGTATTTGTTCCTTTTTACCTAAATTATGTCAAATTTATTGGTAAAGTTATTTATAATATCTTGGCAGATTCTTTTATGCCTATCACCTTTTTCATTCTTGATATTGTTAATTCATGTTTTATCTCTTCATTTTCAGTCTTATGTGGTCTTCTGTGTGTTTATCTCTTCTTGGGTTTGCTGAAATTCTGAATCTGTGAGTTGATGTCTTTCACTGTTTTGGAATGTTCTCAGCCTGTCTCTTTGAATACTGCATTTGTCCTGTTCTTTCTCTACTCAGACTTTATGCATATGTTAGCATTTTGAGTATTATATTCTTTTGTGTTCTTTCTATTCTCTTATCTCTGGGGCTTCCATTTGGATATTTTCTATTGATATGTCTAACAGTTCATAAATCCTATATTTGAACATATCCAAACTAATATTAAACCTACCTAATGAGTTCTTCACTCAAGATACTACATTTTTCAGTTCTAGAAGGTTCATTTAAATCTCTATGGAATTCCAATTTTCTGGTGAAAATTTCCATCATTTCATTCATTTTGTATATTTTCTCCCCCTATTTTCTTGAAAATATTAATCACAGTTGTTTTATAATCTTTAAATGCCAACTCTACCATTTGAATCACCTACAGGGCTGTTTCATTTTCTTATATAGTTAATTATGAGTCATATGGTCCTGGCTCTTTGCAGGTTTCATAATTTCTTATTGTATGGCAGACATTAAATCTGCAGATTCTGGATTATGTTATATTCCACCAGCAAGGGTTCGCTTTTTTCTCTGTCAGGAAAACATAGAGAATGGCTGATCCCACAAACTGTGATGCAGCCAAAAAAAGTGCAGTTTGGTGCTGTTAACTTGATAAATAACAACTAATTGTTGTGTGTATAATGTAGAATAAAGATTAGTGGCATTCTATCATTTTTGGAATCATTGAGAATCAAATTTCTCAGCATGGCAGAAAGGAGATACAGATCATTGAGTATAGATCATTAATTTAAGGATAAATACTATAGCTCTGAATTTGATTTGGACATTTAACTATAAATAAATTATGTATTTTGTCTTTAAAAACAAAAAAATCACATATTTCATAATTTTGTGCATGGAAAAAGGTAAGAGATAATCTCTCAGTGGCAATGAGCTCCTCAAGCACACAAATTATTTATCATGAAAAGAAACCAGGGATCTTTGGAGAAAAGGCTTATTACAGGTCTGAGGCTGGAATTATAAAAGGTAAGCCTAGAACATCATATCATCCCACACAGCACGAAAGCTATCAAAACTACTAAGGACATAGCAAAAGGATTCAGGAGCCAATCTGGTATATCTAGATGGCATCAAGGTGATGTATCTATGATATTTATGAGTAATCAGCAATTTGAATATTAACTCAGTATTGGATAATAATTAGTTACCATTAGTTTTTTATGTAATGCAGTTATTTTTTCTTAAATCCTTACCATTTACAAATATATACTAAAACAGTTATGGAGGAAATAATATAATATCTGATTTTCTTCAAAAAAAATACAAGAGGAAATATGAACAGAGGTACAGATGATACTATATTAGCCCTGAGCTGATAACTGTTTAAGGTGGGTGATGGGTACATATACACTTCTTTCTACTTCTCTATTTGAATGTCCCATAATAAAAAAAAAATTGTCACCTGTTTTATATTATCAAATCTGTTAATTCCTGTACATCACTTACTCTCTCCCTAACATGGCCATAAGAATGGAGTGGGTATTAAAAGGGGAAATATATATATAAAAAGTCAATTTTTTTCACCAAAAATCACCCTGGAAGATTCTTGAGCTTTCTTTGAAGAAAGGAGTACAAATGCTGCAGTGTCTTTTTGGAAGGAGCCTGAGGTCCAGCAGTAGCCTAAATGAACCTCAGCTGAAAGGAATTGTGGCAACAGTATTCAGCCAGCAGGGATATTTCCTGAAGATGTACCGTCTGATATTTCCAGATGGTACCGTCGATGAGACCAAGGACGAAAACAGCGACTACAGCCTCTTCAACCTAATCCCTGTGGGTCTGCATGTGGTGGCCATCCAAGGGGTGAAGGCCAGCCTCTATGTGACCATGAATGGTGAAGGCTATCTCTACAGCTAAAGATCAACCCCTGAGACTTTGGAGTGGGAGCACTGACTCCAACACCCTAGCCTACCAGAGAACTAACCCTAGGGAGTATCAAATAGTGAGAACTCACACAAAGGAAACCACCTGAATACAAGACCCAGCATCACCTAACCACCAGTAGCACCCTGTGAAGGACATCTCATCTAAACAACAAACAAAACAAAAATACAAACCCAATCATCAGCAGATGGGATTACCATCTTACTCAGCCTTGCCCATCAGAGGAAAAACAACAACAACAGCAAATTCAGCACAAATCTCACCCTATACAAAGCTTACACAAACCACTTGATCAACCTTAGGAGGGCAGAAACCAAAAGGGAGAAAAAATTCAACCTTGCGGCCTGGGAAAGGAGACCTCAAACACAATAAGTTTAAAAAAAATATTGAAAAGTCAGAGAAATACTACACAAATGATGGAACAAACTAGAAACACAGAAGTCCAAATAAATGAAGAGGAAATATGAAAGTTACCTGAAAAAGAATTCAGAATAATGATAGTAAAGATGATCAAAACCCTCGAAAACAGAATGGAGAAAATGCAAGAATCAATTAACAAAGATGTAGAAGAATTAAAGAATAAACATACAGAGACAAATACTACAATTATTGAAATTAAATACTCTAGAAGGAATCAATAGCAGAATACCTGAAGCAGAAGAATGAATCAGTGAGCTGGAAGAGAAAATGATGGAAATAACTTCTGAAGAGCAGAATAAAGCAAAAAGAATGAAAAGAACTGAGGATAGTCTCAGAGACTTCTGGGACAATATCAAACACACCAATATTCAAATTATAGGGGTCCCAGAAGAAGAAGAGAAAAAAAAATGGTATGAGAAAAATTTTGAAGAGATTATAGTCGAAAATTTCCCCAACACGAAAAAGAAAATAATCAGTCAAGTCCAAGAGGCGTAAAGAGTCCCATACAGGATAAACCCAAGGAGAAACATGCCAAGACACATACCAATCAAAGATAGAATAGTAAAAGCAGCAAGGGGAAAGCAACAAGTAACATACAAGGGAAACCCCATACATTTAACAGCTGATCTTTCAACAGAAACTCTGCAGGCCAGAAGGGAATGGCAGGATATATTTTAAAAACTGAAAGGGAAAAACCTACAACCAAGATTACTGTACCCAGCTAGGATCTCATTCAAAACTGATGGAGAAATCAAAAATCATCCCAATTTGACAAACACTAACTGGAAGAATTCTTACTATATTATTAATGCAATTATTAGAAAGCCTAAACATCTAATTCCAGAATATCCACAATCTAAATGAAGCAATACTATACTGATGATACCATTTCCAGCCTTATATTTGCTTTAATGCAAAACAGGAATAAACACAGCTGTTTACCTTTTTTGGGCCCTGCTACAGCAGATCTATCTGAATGTTCAGAATGGGAAATCTCTGTTTCTGATTTTTTTTGTATAATTATTTTATTTCCAAATCTCTTGGGTCCTAAGTAAAAGACTGTAAATTTCTGCTGTATATCAAGTCCAACTGGAAAAAGAAAAAAAAGCATACAAATGCTTAAGTCATATATATTCATGCATGAGACCATTTATTTATTTTTATACCTCTTATATTTTATACCTTGTTGAACTAAAAAGCCTAACAAGTTCAGGAAATAAAAATGTTTTAAAAGAAACGTTAAAAAAGTATAACAAATGAAAAAGTACACATCTGTCATAAAAATAAAAATCAATGCTCCTACAATAATTGAATTTTACCTTAAAAAAGAAAATGGCTATAAATGAACAGATGAAATTTTAATTTTATTATCCTTGTCTACACTATCTTTACATACCCAAAGAAACTTCCTTTAAAATTATTCAT
>SJYQ01094431.1:299688-314652 GCA_006410935.1 Redunca redunca
AATATTAGAAATTAGAAAAGACATATATTTAGAGGAAATTTTACCTTATTAGAGAACAAAATACTTTATGTCATAAAAACTGACAAGCTGGGTGAAATGAATAGCTTAGGAACGTATAAATTAACAATAATTTATTCAAAAAATTAATAAAAGAACAAAAGATATGAAATAAATTGCTGAAAAATCCAACTTTTAGATTCAGTGACAATGGTGAGCCATAGCAGGTGGCTGGCTCTCTTCTTTGAACTCAAGACTATTTTTACAAATAAGTGAGAGAGAGGTTGATGGATTCCAGAATCAAATCCAAAAAGTATGAGAAATTCTCTGGTGGTGAAACACTAGAAACTTGACAAATAAAACAGTAATGAGACAAAGTTATTTGCTCTCTCTGAGACTAGAGAACATATACTAAAAGTTCTATCTACAACAAGATAAGAAAAATAGTTATAAACTATTAGAAATCAAGAGATAAAACCATCACTATTTATAGATAATATGGTTGTTTCTCTAGGTAATCCCAGCAAACCATTTAAAGGACAACTCATATTGTTAAGGGAGTTCAGTGAGAACCAGGTAAAACAATCAAAGCTGTTCTTGACTGACTATAAAAAGGAATGTAAAGGACTCACAATATAAAACTCTATAAAATACCAAGAAATAAAAAACCTAGTTCTAATGAGGTGGATGAAACTGGAGCCTATTATACAAGTGAAGTAAGTCAGAAAGAAAAACACCAATAGAATATATTAAAGCACATATATGGAGTTTAAAAGATGGTAACAATGACCCTATATGCAAGACAGCAAAAGAGACACAGATGTAAGGAACAGACTTTTCGACTCTGTGGGAGAAGGCGACGGTAGGATGATTTGAGAGAATGGCACTGAAACATGTATATTATCATATGTGAAAGAGATTGCCAGTCCAGGTTCGATGCATGAGACAGGGTGCTCAGGGCTGGTGCACTGGGATGACCCTGAGGGATGAGATGGGGAGGGAGGCGGGAGAGAGGTTCAGGATGGGGAACACATGCACACCCATGGCCGATTCATGTCAATGTATGGCAAAAATCACTACAATATTGTAAAGTAATGAGCCTCCAATTAAAAAAAATTAAAGAAGAAATATAAAACCTAAATGATGAGCTATAAAATATCACAGAAAGACAGAAAGATCTGAGTAGATGGCTAGAGATATCATACTTTATGGCTAGAGATATCATACTTTTAGATTTCAGTACTGAGAAAGAAGAATTCTTCCACAAACTAATCTATAAAACCAATTTCAAAAGGCCTTTTCCTAGATCTTGACAAACTGATTCTAAAGTTCATAGGGAGGAAAAATGCAGGAATATTCAAAATGTTTTTTAAAGAACATTAAGAAGGAACTTGCCTTGCTGCTGCTGCTACTGCTAAGTCGCCTCAGTCGTGTTCGACCCTGTGCGACCCCATAGACGGCAGCCCACCAGGCTCCCCCATCCCTGGGATTCTCTAGGCAAGAACACTGGAGTGGGTTGCCATTTCCTTCTCCAATGTATGAAAGTGAAAAGTGAAAGTGAAGTCACTCAGTCGTGTCTGACTCCTAGCGACCCCATGGACTGCCGCCCACCATCCATGGGATTTCCCAGGCAAGAGTACTGGAGTGGGGTGCCATTGCCTTCTCCAGGGACTTGCCTTACCAGATAACAAAACATGCAATAAAATGGTAGTAAGTAAAGCAATGTGGTATTGTCATAGCAACAAAATAAACAGACTAACAGTAAGTGTCCAGAATCACACCCTTAGGAATTTAGTTTATGTGAAGATGGCATTCCAAATCAATTGGCAAAGAGAGAAAGATAACATATTTATTAAACACTCCTGACTGTCTTTCAGGGATGAAATATAATTAAATTCTTAATTCATATCACATATAAAAATTAACTCCAAACCTATGAGAACCCTTTAGATAAATATCAAATGATTTTAAAGTATTAGAAGAGATGACAGGAAAAGTCCTATGATCTTAGGATATGTGGCAGACTGCTTTATCTATGTAACACTCATTTTCTATTTCCAACTTAATAGCAGAATCCTAATATTAATAAAGGCACAGTAACAACAAGACATTTCTGTCTCCTTTGCACTTGGCTATAGCCATGTACTTGGTGTGAAAGTGTTATCTGAGACTTCCAAGAAACCTATTGAAAAGAGAAAGGATATTCAAGTGTAATAATGGCTGAATCTCTAGCAGTCATTATGAACAATGAGGTGACCTTGAAATAGAAGTCATGTGTGGGACAGCAAGGCAGAAAGACAGGGATACAGATTTGAAAAATTTTTAATATAATTTTTCACTCATTAGATTAACAAAACTTCAAAGATACAAAACAATTATTGGGAGGATGTATGGAAATCATCCTTTTTACACTGTGGATGACAACTGTAAATAAAAGAAGCTTTTTGAATGCAATTTGCATTAAATATTAAATCTTCTCATGTATACCCTTTCACCTGGAAATTCTTGAAAAATATGGCATAAATATAAGGAAGTTCATTTCAGCCTTGTTTGTAATAGCAAAAATTTATAAGCCATCTAAGTCTTCATCAATAAAGGAATGGTTAAAAATTACAGTATGTTCATACTATAGAATACATTGCTGTTAAAATACACATTGGTATTAAAATAAATGAGGTTAACATGTGTAGGTACTGATATAGAATCTTCATATCACAAGAGCAGTAATTACAATAAGACCTCTTTATATATAGATATAACATGTCTATTAGCACATATTAAATATATATGTACTAAATAAATAGGAAATCGGAATGACCCACAGAAAACTACTGATAATAGTTACTTCTGGGGGTCAAAGGAGACCTGATTTTTTGCTTTATAAATTTTAATTTTGAATCTTCAAAAATGAATCTATGCATTACTTATTATATAGGTAATTTCTATAAGAATTATATAAGAAGAAACAAATATGAAAAGAAATCACTGATTTGGAAACACATCCTATAAGTTCATTGAAAAATACCAATTAAAGAAAACAGAGCTAATGCTGAAGAAGATAGACCTCAGAATTATGAAAAATTAAAAACAGTGATAAAGGGCAGAAAATTGAAGGATAAAATTTTTAAATTAAGAGGATTAACACCTGCCTGTAAAAGAACCGATCTGAAATTCAGCAAAGTAATAAGAATATGAGAGAGACATGAAAGTGGTAAATATTAGCCTTCATTACCCACCAAAAGACTGTACCTTTTAGATTAAGAAAATGCCTGTCAGACAGTCACTCTTCCTAGTCATGTCAAGTAGTGACATAAAGTGGAAAATTACAAAAGAAAGCTAATTTATGATACATATGTAAGCATGTGTGCCAAGTTGCTTCAGTTGTGTTGACTCTTTGCAACACTATGGACTATAGCCTTCCAGGCTCCTTTGTCCATGGGACTCTCCAGCCAAGAATACTGGAGTGGGCTGCCATGCCCTCCTTCAGGGGGTCATCTTGACCCTCAGGAATCGAACCCAATCTCTTACATCTCCTGCATTGGCAGGTGGGTTCTTTACCATGTGCGCCACCTGGGAAGCCCTATGATACATATAGAAATAATTACAAAGTCATGAATTTTAAGAACCTGATGGTCCTAATCAAAAGAATGCATGATCCAATCTAAGGCAAGGTAAGTGAAAGCATTAAAATTGCAAATATAGTGTTCCCAACAAGATGCTTGTGCAAAAATATCTTGATTTAATTTGACTCAGTAGTTAATGCAACAGGGTATATTGAGAAATCCATGGTGAGACTCAAGAGACCTAGATTCTAATTCTATAGCTGCCCTCAGTATAGCACCATAACCTCAAGCAAGTCACAACTTACCTAGGTATCACTTACTTCATTTGTAAAATGACAGGATTGGGGTACATGATCTCTAAGTTCTGTATGATCTCTGCTGCTGCTGCTGCTGCTAAGTCGCTTCAGTCGTGTCCGACTCTGTGCGACCCCATAGACGGCAGCCCACCAGGCTCCCCCGTCCCTGGGATTCTCCAGGCAAGAATACTGGAGTGGGTTGCCATTTCCTTCTCCAACGCATGAAAGTGAAAAGTGAAAGTGAAGTCGCTCAGTCGTGTCCAACTCTTAGCAACCCCATGGACTGCAGCCTACCAGGCTCCTCCGTCCATGGGATTTTCCAGGCAAGAGTACTGCAGTGGGTTGCCATTGCCTTCTCCTGTATGATCTCTAGGGATATTTAAATTTCTACAGAAATATGGCTAAGAAACAGAACACTAACTTCTGCCCTCCAAGCTGTACATCTGCCTGATGAGTAAGTATACGAAAAGTGAGAAGTTTGTTTCTGAGATGTCAAGGTATTTGGGAGATAAAGTTTAATAAGACTTTAGGAAGTATCCTAGAGAAACAGTGACCTCCTTTAGCTAAGGAGACAAAAGGAAATTCTTTGGCCAACTGGTTTTATTGAGCCCCATGAAAAAAATCATTTTTATTTGAAGTCACATGATCTAAATCAAGTTGTTTAACACTAAGATATAACTACTCAGAAAACCAAGCACTTGGCATAGCAGAAAAAGTATCATTGCCTGTGTGACTGCAAACTGAGTAAAGTCATTACAAACTACAATGTAATTTTAGTTTATTCTTCCAGTTACTCTCCTCTATACAGACTTCCCATTGCTGGCAGAACAGTCATCCCATTATCACATATGCATTCCTTCACTCAGGTTATTTCTTTTAATATGTCTTTCCTAGAACATCACTAATGTTCTAAAGACATTTACTACATGTGTTTTCATACTGTCCATTATTTTTATACACATGGTTCTCATTCAAGCCAACGTGAAAGCTCTTGTAGATGAGAAGCACATCTTCTTTCTATTGCTTCTCATCTACAAGAGCTTTCACGTTGGCTTGAATGAGAACCATGTGTATAAAAATAATGGATCAACAGATCACACTCTCAATGTTTGTTGATTTAAAAATTCACAAGTTATCTTTTTAAATTAAAGACAGAGTTTGGAGAAATTAATTTTACATCTGCATTCTGACTCCTCATTCTTATGTAAATGTTCTTTCTTTGTATTAAGGAAAACAAATTTAAAATGTTTTAAACTTATAAAAAACCTTCATAAACATGAATCATGGACAAGTAATTAGTATTTTAAGACATTTAACAATTAATTTTCTTTACCAATTTACTTTCATTTCTCTTGTTTTAATCCTTCCTTCCATTGGAAATCTGGAAATAAACAAGGCAAACTTTTATTATTATTACTTATTTTAGCTGAATGAAACCTTTTTAAAAATTATTTAAAACATTTAATTTCTGTACCTGATAGTTATCCGATTTGGATCTTTGTTCAAAGTATTCAATGCTTTCTTTTCATTTATTCTTAATTGTACATCTAGAAATTCCTTGCAGCTGGCTATCATTGTGACCTATAAAATTTCAGCATTTGTTTATTTGGTTATGTCCATTCTTTACTTCTTTTCTCTCATTTATTTTTCTGTACTTATTTATTTTTAATGCTGCTTTGGGACATCACATTTAGCACATTTTGCCTTATACATTTTGCTTCTTTAAGGATTCATTCATTCACTGACAAATATTTACAAATACCTGTTATATATGCCAGACACTCTGCTACACACTAGGACTATACCAATAAGATTGTAAAGATTAACAAGATGAAATTTAAAATATTCAGCCTAGCATGTGGCATATGATAAGCACTCAATAAATGAAGATTTCATTACTACCACTATTACTACTGTTATATTATTGTTCAGACTTCTATAGTTTGCAAATGGTTACACTTGCAGAAGGATAATTTTTAATGAAAAAGAATGCTGTTGGTATAAAGAAATTTATATTCTAGAACCTACCTAATTCTCCCAGATGCTTTTGTGCAAAGCACTCTGCTTTGAGTTCTCACACCTGTAAAATGAAACTAGCACCTTTTCTAATTCTAATTCTCTTTTACACTTACAGAACTCAAAATCAGATGGGTTAATGTTAACTCTTAATTTCTTCTCGGTTAAAAATAATATTTAACACAACACTGTAAATCAACTATACTTCAGTAAAAAGTAAATTAGAAGAGTATTTACATGAAAATACAAGCCTTCTACTCATCAATTTTTGTACAATTTTTAGTCTCAATATAATAATCTTATTGTAATAATCAACTTAGATATTTTAAATAAAAAGTTTAAATTTGAGAATAAATATAAAAGTCATGTTTCATGTTCATATTCCCAGTTAAGGAAGGAAGGAGCAATATAGTCACAGGTGCCAAAAATATGACTATGCTTCTATTCACCGCCGTAGCTACAAAGGTATCCCCCACTGGCAATATTTTAGGATAGCCTGTTTTTACTTCCCATTTTCTCCAAAATTAGTTCTTTCTTTCTGGCCTATCACCAATACTATTCTCTTTCTGCTGTTATTGTTATCCTGATGCAAAGGACTTAGGGAAGGGTTGCAAGTAACAGGCATGTGTCTTTCATTCATGGCAGACTTTCATAATATATCATGCCATACCATCTTGGAATCTTTCTCAACAAACTATACTTGGTAGCCATTACCAAGGTAATCAGAATTATCACGTAAGTTGAAAGGTAGTTGCTATCCTTTCTTCGGGTATGTATATAAATTTTCTTAGCCCTAATACAAAGATGCTATTGGAAATATATTCTAAGGAGTAATATTCCATATTTTACAATTAAAGGCAAATAAGGAGGAAAAATAGATGCACTACTATAAATGCTTCTGCTCATTTATTCTTAAATTGCAGGAGATATACAAATCAGTTGTTTCCCCCAATATTGTTTTATACTATATCACTGTATACTTATTTTCTTGTGAAAATTAATTTACCAGATCTGATAAAGTTTCTTTTCCACTGATTGTACAAAATTTCTTCACTGTCTCAAATGTAATATAATACCAAGCCATCAATCTTCCTGCCTCTGTGGAGAGAGATGGAAAAATAAACATTCCAAATCAGCTGATACAACTTGCATTTTCATCAGTTTAACACACATTTCTTTAGCATCTCTACTGTGCCTTTAATAGCATCAGGTACAGAAGACACCAAAAAATTTAGAAAACAGTTTCTGGAAGTTACAGTTTAGCTGGGGAGATAGCCACATGAGAAATAGCTAGACTAGAGGACAAAATCCAGTTAATAATAATGTTTACATATACCAACTTCAGACTGAGGAGATTAAGCCTAAGAGAATGGTCAGTGTGGGATTACCTTCTAGAGAAAATCGGCTTTGAGTAGCATTTTAAAGTAAACTATAGGCCTTAGTAGAAAGAAATACAGCCATTATGACCTCAGGAAAGAACAAGACTTGTTTATCAAAAGAGTAAAGTTAAAAAGACTATCTTTAGAATACTCTAAAGAGATATAGCTTGATAAACATACAACTGCAAATTCAGGTCAAACTGACCAGCTTGAAATACTTGAGCTGCTGTTGCTGCTGCTGCTGCTAAGTTGCTTCAGTCATGTCCGACTCTGTGCGACCCCATAGATGGCAGCCCACCAAGCTCCCCTGTCCCTGGGATTCTCCAGGCAAGAACACTGGAGTGGGTTGCCATTTCCTTCTCCAATGCATGAAAGTGAAAAGTGAAAGTGAAGTCTCTCAGTCATGTCCGACTCTTAGCAACCCAATGGACTACAGCCTACCAGGCTCCTCTGTCCATGAGGTTTTCCAGGCAAGAGTACTGGAGTAGTTGAGCTACCACTTACTAGTTATTAGGTAATCATGTGCAGGTTACTAGTTTCTTAATGTAATAGGGGAATGATAGAAGCATGCATTTCATATGTTTGTCATGAAGAAAAATAAATGCAATAATATACACATAGTACTTAACACGGTGCCTAATATTAAATAAATGTTGCCTACTTTTATTATCAAAACATGATGAGTGATAGAATATGGAGACTCTAAAAGATCCCTGAAATGCTGTTAAAGGAGCTTAGATTTTGGTTCTGATTTGTAAAATAGTACAGGACCACTTAAAATTCTTGAGCATTATTTTAATGAAATTGGAATTTGAAACTAAATTGTTTTGGAAATAAAACATTAGGTTGGCTGAGGGTAGGAGGATGGGCAGAGTGAGGATAAGTGATGAAATGGAATTCATTTAAAAGGTAACTGGCTTCAATTATAAGTTGTCAAAAACAGCACAAAGAATTTCAAGTCTTGTGAACACACAGAAAACAGCTGAGTAGAGGAAAATGGTATACTGCTTCTCAAGGAAAGGTCTATTATTTACCTACACGCTACAGATTTTGCTGAAGAATAAAGAATGTGACATTCCATCACTTAGAGTCATCAAGAACAAGGTACAGCAGACAGAACTTAAGACTCAGAAATAGCTACTTTCTCAGTTAGGAGTCTAGTGAACATGTTCAGCCAAAACATGAGTAATGCATTGGTTCATAAAAGTGAGATTCTAAGAGCTGTATGTGAGACAGAATATGACTACCAAGGGAACTAGTATATATTATATTTGAAAGTGAAAGTCACTCAGTCTTTTCCAACTCTTTGTGACTCCATGGACTATACAGTCCATGGAATTCTCCAGGCCAGAATACTGGAGTGGGTAGCCATTTCCTTCTCCAGGGGATCTTCCCAACCCAGGTCTCCTGCATTGCAGGCGGGTTCTTCACCACTAGAGTCACCTGGGAAGCCCCTTCTTATCCTAGATGTTTATAAATTACTATAGGGTATCTCCCTCCTGGAGAAAATGAAAGTTTTTGAGAAAAGGCTTATATTTGCTGGCTGATTAGTAAGAATGAAAGTTACCTACCTAAGGTATATAAATAACCTAGAAATGAAACTATGAAGAAAATGAGTCAAGGGAGACAGAATGGAAAGAATTTTAAAAGATTTGAAAGTGAAGAGAAAAAATAAAGAGACAACTGGCTATCAATATAGTTTTTGAATAATTATTTTCATAGTAGCAAATATAGGGTATTTCAAAGTAAAAGTCATAGAGTTAGACTGAGGGAAGGGAACTAGAGGTGATGAGAATGCACCTATCATATCTCCTACTGCAAGAAGTGCTCTGATGGATGGTCCCAGCTGCTGTGTTCTGAATCTATCACTATGTACACAGCAAGATCACACTTTTCATGAGTTGCTACAAACAAATGACCGAGCATGGCAGGAATATTAAGGTAGACCTTAACGGGACTCCTTGGATGGGCAACTTTGAATTGAAGATTCCCCATCAACTTTGCTGAACGGTCTTAGGACTGCACTGCAGGACAAAATTCTCCTTCCTTTTATCTTGCCTTCCTTTCCTCCTTCCTTCCTTCTCTCTCCTTCATAGAGGTAAGATTTGCATCCCAATTGAATGACTTTCTGTGCCTCTTGCAGTTACTGTCCATTTTCATTAGGTTGTTAATCCTTAAATTTGCACAAAATAAGACTTGGTCTTTTGAGCCCTTCTTCCATATACATTAGCAGGCAGAAGAGCTGAAAACCCAGACAAGAACACAAGCATACAGATAAAAATACCTAGATACTTGAGTATTATGATTACAAATTAAAAAGGCAAAAGCAAGAAGCAGAATTACTGGAACATACAGTCTAAAATTTAATACAAAAACAATACTCAAAGAGATAAAAGAAAATAATAGTAAAACAACAGATCATGAAGTCATAAAAAATAATTAATTAGAAATAATATGTAAAGAGCATCCACCCACATTAACAGCAGGCTTAGTAATTGTGATGGCAAAACCACTTCAGCATTCTTGCCTTGAGAACTCCATGAACAGTATGAAAAGACAAAAAGATATGACATTGAAAGATGAACTCCCCAGTTTGGTAGATGCTAGGAAGCTTGGCATGCTGCAGTCCATGGAGGCAGGAAGAGTCAGACACGACTGAGGAACTGAACAACAACAACAAAGTAATTATGAGCCAATCCGTCTGCTGAAAGCAACCAAATCAGAAAAATGAAATACATGAAATATCTTTTACTAATCATCAAAGAATTAACATGATATTTATCTGGGAGGGCACTTAAAACCAAAAGAATAAGCACACACAAAATACTTATAAAAACTGACCACATACGGGTCCATAAAACAAATCTCAAAAGACTGAAATCATACAGAGAACATTATCTGATACAAAGCAACTGCATCACATATCAAGAACAGTAACAATGAAACTAGAAAAGAAAAATAATTAGAAAACCATCAGATATACAGAAGTTACAAACTAGATTTCCAAATAATCCATAGGTCAAAGAAGAAATAGTGGAAATTAGAAAATACAACGACTGATTGATAACAAAACTATTACAAACCAGTTAATAAAAATTCTTATCCTTAAATAAATACATGCTGCTGCTGCTAAGTTGCTTCAGTCGTGTCCGACTCTGTGCAACCCCATAAACAGCAGCCCACCCGGCTCCCCTGTCCCTGCGATTCTCCAGGCAAGAACACTGGAGTGGGTTGCCATTTCCTTCTCCAATGCAAGAAAGTGAAAAGTCAAAGTGAAGTTGCTTAGTCATGTCTGACTTTTAGCGACCCCATGGACTGCAGCCTACCAGGCTCCTCCATCCATGGATTTTTCCAGGCAAGAGTACACAGTATTCCTATATTTGTATGTAAACCTTTATTTCCTATAAATATTTAGTATATGCATTCCTATAAATTCTCATATAAAACTGGATACTAAAAATAACAATGCTTATGGAAAAAAAGTATTGAGGCAAACAACAAATTCATACAACATTGTAACAAAAGAACTAACCTAAATAATCCTAATAAAAATGCTAGCACAGTTAAAAATACATTAAATTCCTCATAAAGAAATATGTACATTCATGTATATATAACACTTTGTGTGTGTTTAAACTAACTTAATGGTTTAGGCTGTAACAAGAGTTGAGGATGCTGAGTTAGTTAATAAACACAAAGGACAAAATATCAGACGATTGGGAATTGATAATATGTTTTCAAAGCAGAATATATGACCAACCTCAGCACAGAGGAGTACATAAAAGGGCATCATGCACAATAATTCTTCTGAGAATTCAGCTGCATTCAGCTAGAAAGTATATTTTATGTTAAGCTGCTGTGATGCTAAGTTTTATGTGTCAACTTAACTGGGCCATAGGCTGCCCGGATACTTGGTCAAATATTCTGCTGGGTGTGTTTGTAAGGATGTTTCTGGATAACATTAACATTGAATTGATACACTGAACACTGATAAAACATTAGTGTTCTTTGCAATATTAATGGATATTCCAATTAAAAGATTTCTCTGGGCAAATAAAAATGTAAAAATCCTAGGCTAACTAATTTTGGCTCTTTCTTACTGTCTTTCTTCTTAGCACATTTAATATGTCATTGAACCCCATGATTCTCCTAAAGAAGATAGTTCAGAGTAAAACTGCATTCTCTATTTCAGTTTGGAGTCTCTTCCCCACACCCTCAGAATACAGATTGAGATAAACTGTGAGTATGACACAAAGATCTGAATAGATTTTCACTATATATTGAAATATCACTCCCAGGGCAGTAGTTCCCAATTTTACATGCAAAAAATGCATCCAGGGTTCAAGCTTAAAATCTAAATTACCAGATTTTACTCCTAGAAGTTGAGGATTTTAAGTCTGGAGTAGAGCTCGTTAGTTTCATTTTTAACATAACAGCACTCTTAGATGATTTTGAGAGTAAGTAGTTAACCCAATCACACTTAGGAAACATTACCCTGCTATGTGATAAGGAATATTTTCAGCTCCAAGACTGGACTGTCCTTTTGGACACATCCTGCCTAGTCATGCAATGAGTAAGGAATGAAAGAGAAACCAAAGACATCAAACATTTTATAATTTTAGGCTTAACAAACTGGTTAGGCTATTGAGAAGGAGGGGCAAGTAGAGATATTTTCCTAACCTTGGACAAAAGAGAGTAACAACTCATGTTTGCAGAATTTTTTTTCCTATCAATGTTCATTATCCCATTTGATCATCATAACAACCTAATAAGGTAAATATATATATTATATATTCTTGTAATATATATTCTTATTTTACAGATATATAAAGTTATGAGCAACCTAGATAGCATATTCAAAAGCAGAGACATTACTTTGCCGACTAAGGTCCGTCTAGTCAAGGCTATGGTTTTTCCAGTAGTCATGTATGGATGTGAGAGTTGGACTGTTAAGNGGTGTTAGTTCTAAAAGGTCTTGTAGGTCTTCATAGAACCGTTCAACTTCAGCTTCTTCAGCATTACTGGTTGGGGCACAGACTTGGATTACTGTGATACTGAATGGTTTGCCTTGGAAACGAACAGAAATCATTCTGTCGTTTTTGAGATTGCATCCAAGTAATGAAGGAGTTAGGGCTTGTATTCTGACTTGTTTTTTCCTCTACTCGTCTGAGTTGACTGAAAAGGAATATTAAGGTGCTTATTGTTCTTGAGAGGAGCATGAGAAGGCAAAAGACTTCTGCAGCTGTGCACAGAAAATAATTCATGAAGTCAATCATTGACATTTGTTCAAGGACTTTTACAAAAGAGTGTTCCAGGATGAGCACATAGGCCGTAGCTTGAGGCCATGGGAGGGATTGCTATCTGAAGCCTATTTGTGAGGAGAATGTTTATGGTAAGGAGTTTACTGAATTTTAGGGCTTAGAAATAATTAAAATAGTTAGAAGTTAAAGATTTAAGGAATGTTGTAAAGTTAGCATATTTTACCATAGCTTATAGAAGTTAGGGACTTCCGTGGTGGCTCAGATGGTAAAGCATCTGTCTACAAGGCCGGAGACCCAGGTTCCATCCCTGGGTTGGGAAGATCCGCTGGAGAAGGAAATGGCAATCCACTCCAGTACTATTGCCTGGAAAATCCCATGGACAGAGGAGCCTGGTAGGCTACAGTCCATGGGGTCGCAAAGAGTTGGACACAACTGAGCAACTTCACTTCACATAGAAGTTAGGAATTTTTAGAGACACTATAGCTAGAAGCCTTTTTAAGAGATAGTGAGCTCAGGATGTTAGGGGCAAACAGGATTTAGGAAGATAAGTAGTAAACTGAGGAATGTAGCATAAGTTACAATGTAATCACAAGTTAATATAGGACACATTAGAGGAGGTAGATAATAGATGAAAAGGCTGATTTGGAGAGAATCACTGAAGCAGGAACTCTGTTTGAAGAGCAACAATGATTTATAAATATAATATATCTGGGAGAGGGAGAACTGAAAATGTCAATCCTCTGACCTAATGTTTCTGTAAAAGTATAAAAGACAATCTTAAACTTGAAAGAAATAGGCAGTCCAAGAAAACTGAGAGGCTGTCTCATTTGCTGACACTGTTCATCTCTTCAGGTTGAATCCCTGGCTGCTGGAGCTGGACTCTGGCAATTAATGGTCAAATGTTATACTAAAGGTGAAAGACCTAGATCAAAACCACAATTACATAATGACTATAGCTTAACCTGTGAAGGTAAATTATGTTTTCAAAGAAATTATCATAAACTGAGAATAAAGGTCCAACATCTGCATGTTTAAGAAGCCCATCAGTTCAGTTCAGTTCAGTCGCTCAGTAGTGTCCAACTCTTTGCGACCCCATGAATCACAGCACGCCAGGCCTCCCTGTCCATCACCAACTCCCGGAGTTGACTCAGACTCATGTCCACCGAGTCAGGGATGCCATCCAGCCATCTCATCCTCTGTCGTCCCCTTCTCCTCCTGCCCCCAATCCCTCCCAGCATCAGAGTCCGTAGTAAGGCAAAAAAAAGTCAGCAAACAGAAATTCATTAAAGAAGCAGGAAAAAGAGAATCAAAAGCAAGTTTAAAAGAGTAATAATCAAGTAGGAATAATATTCTTGAGAATTAAAGTATATAAAGAATAGATGATGAAGTTATATTAGTTTTCCCTCCTACTGTATAGCACAGAGAACTCTACTCAATACTCTGTGGTGACCTAAATGGGAAAGAAATCCAAAAAAGAGGGAATATATTAATATGTATATGTATAGCTGATTCACTTTGCTGTATAGTAGAAACTGGAATACAACATTGTAAAGCAACTATATGCCAATAAATTTTTTTTTTTAAATAAAATGACAGGGTTAAAAATAAAAAAGAAAGAAGTTATATTAGTGATTCTCATGACTCCTCAGTGAGACATCCTAGAATACAAAGAAGGTAATTCTCACAAACAAGTTAGATTTATCAGAATGAAGATGATGGGAGAAGGAAAAAAATGTTATAAATCTACGGCTGAGAGTTAGGGAGGTAAATTGTTTTTAAAGACCTTATACAAATAAATACATGACACGAAATCATACATTGCTATGGTATGGTTGCAAGTACATAAAAATGTATTTAAAAATAGATCGATAATGCAATGTTAGATAGTCATATATTGATTTTTTTCAAACTTTTCTATGCTTCCCAATTTTTATTAGGCAAAGTACAATGAAGTCAATATTTTTCCCCAAGAAACTTCTAATCATGTGTGCTAAAAACTACAAAACATTCTTTCTTGCTTCTATTATACCCTATATAGAATCAAAAAGAGAGAGGCAGAGACAGAGAGAGAAAGAGAAGGCACCTAAAGTCTTGTTTAAAGAAGTAAGAATTGGCAAAAGGTTAGCTACAAGAGTTACAATGTGACTGAAGCAACACAAAAATTTGAACTTTTCAATCCTCTGCTAAAAGTCACCAAAGTTAGTGAACAGAAATTTAATGCCTGTCAAAAAGGCAGCTCTATAATCTTATAAATAGGACTCACATAAATTTATCATGCTAATAATGATGATACACTGTTGAGAACTGAAACCACAATTTAATTTTACCATCATCTAAGTTTTAGTGGAACAAATGTTTAAATTTAGTCTTAATTGTTAAATTTACTAACAACAATGAAAAAATTACCAGTTGGTTTGAAATTAATATCTTCATCCATTTTTATCAGGTCCAG
>SJYQ01094431.1:316162-392557 GCA_006410935.1 Redunca redunca
ATATAATTTTTTAGAAGGAAATGCATCTAACCTTGTAATTTTGATTCAATTCCATCTTTGTTCAATCCAGATGCAAAGCCTATTTAAGTTATGAAAATTTATTAAAAATAAAATAGAATGAGATTTATTCATCCTTAGAAGCTTACTTTGATACCCCAGTTAACTAGAAAAGAGTAGTCTAACTAAATCTTAAATAGAAGAAAAAAGTACTTAAAAGTTAAAAAAAGGCTTAAACATCTATAGAAAATAACCATTGTTGTGAAATCCTTTCAATATCAATTGGCTTTCCTTTGTTAATTTTATTGTATAACAGTGACCAGGAATATTATATATATTTTTTCCTCTTACAGACCTGAAACTTTTGAACCTGTGGATAGCAAGTCAGGTTTTAATTTAATATTCTGCAATTCCAAGTATTTTTACTTTATAATCTTTACCACATGAAAGAACCCTCTAGAAGCAACATAACCATAGATGTTAGCTTTAGAAGGAAGATGAAAATTCCAACATCAACAGTATTATCATATATTTTGGTTTGAACACCAGTTCAGACAAAATTCAAAAATTGTTTTTGATTTTAACCACCAGGGAAGCCCTTTAACTTAATTTAAATAATTCTAAGCATTTAAAAAATTTTTACTGGAGACAATTTTTTTCTAAAAGGCCTATTTTTAACAGTGTTGATTTCAAGCCTTATTAAAAGACTAGAAGTAAAACAGATAAAGATTTCTCATGTTTGTCTACTCCTGCCTCTAAATGTATTTGTTATAGTTGTTACTTTTACTTCTGCTACCTATTAACTTCTGTAATCTATTTTGTGACCTATTAGTAAAAACTAGGCCCAATTGGCTTGATAAAATTACTACTCTTCAAAATCAAAGTAACAAACCATAATGAGATGGATTTTTCAAGGCTCTGATATAAAGCAAGGTTGATCGTATCCATTCCAAAGCAATATTCACATTTGTGATGGTATGCAATACTATCTCTGCATTTAAATGCTCAATAAGATGTCTGTGCAAACTAATAGGGGGAAAAAAAAAAACTTTTCATTAGTAATATGCATTTCAATGTCATAAAACTCATTGTTTAGAATAATATTTGAATAATTTAATGACATAGTTTAATATAACTGAATAATATTGCTACTTTAATAATTCTGAACTCTGGGAGATGGTGATGGACAGGGAGGCCTGGCGTGCTGTGATTCATGGGGTCACAAAGAGTTGGACACGACTGAGCGACTGAACTGAACTGAACTGAATAATTCATGAAAGTTAACTTAATTTTTAAAAATTGAGTAAACCTTAATGTTAGTTTAACTTTTCAAAAGTTACAGATTTCTTTCTACTCCATGATTCTAGAAGACAATATTGCTTTAAAAAATAAAAGGGTGGGGACTAGATTACATCCTATTTTCCCCAAGAGTATTATAGTCAAACACTTTACTAAAAGGTCTCAGGGTACCTGTCTCCTATTATTATGCAAATTTTAAAGATGTGAAAATTATATTCCTTTCATTACTAATTTGGCCTTTTATAAAAAGAATACATGCAACTGCATGCTGATAAACAATGCTAAACAACTATTTCACTGTCTTTTTCTAACTATTAATTTCTTAAAAGAATAAACTTTCTAATTAGGTTATTGAAAAATTCCAAGAAAATGGCCTTAGAAAATCCCTAATAAAAGGAAAATTACAGGACATATTAACATTATTTTTTGGAATATTTTACGTATTACCTGCTTTCTATAGTGTCACTGCAAGCAAGCATCTGAATATACTTCTCTTTTGTGCTTAACCGAGTCATAATAACTGCAGTAGCAGTAGTGTCAAACTGGAAGAAAAGAGAAAAAGAGAGAAATTTAATAAAGAAAAGTACATGTTGATACCAGTTTTCTTCAATAACTCAAGATTTTCATTTTACATTAAACAATTCCCTGTCTTAAACAACAGGTCAAAAAGACCTTAAAAATGCTTCTGAATTGAATGTTAACTGAAAATTTACCTTAAAATCCTCCCAACAGTATAGACATAAAAATACCACTTTGGTTTCAATATAACAATTTTGGCAATAGTAAAACCAAAACAAACTTAGGTAACTGGTTAAAAGCTGCACGATTTGGTGTATTTCACATATAATCTAAATTATCCTATAAAAATTATACATTTGTGTAACATATTTTGGTATTCTCTGAAAAGATATTCCTCCTAAATTTTACCTTAGTCCATATAAAAATGACTTTTTTATTCAAGAATTTGTCAGATTATGCCATGTTTTGTAATGTATATGGGCTGACTTTTAATTGTCACAATATCGGGGGACCACTACTGGAATTTGTGATAGTATGCAGGGATGCTACATGTTCTGCAATGTATGAGTCCTATGGAATGAAAAACAGTCCCACCCAAAATGCCAACAGCATTTCCATTCAGTATAAAAAGCAAACAAAACAAAACAAAAAAATCCCCAAAGCCAAAAAAGAAAAAAAAACCCAACCCCAAAACCCTGTAACAGCACATACATTCACAAACTCAATCATTCATCAACAAGTAGGAGTTTAGAGGGAGTGAAGGGAGTACTTGAGACTTGTGAAGGGAGTTATGTGGGACTTTGATGAGACTTGTTTTACTTCTACTCCTCCATGAAAGTAGTAGATTTTCTTAGTTACATTTATTTTTAAACCTACTTTAAATGTGAAATATTAACTTTTTAACAAAGAATACACATTTCTTTTTGCTTTTTACATTGTCTTTAAAATGAATTACAAAAAAGTGAAATACTGTCACTTACTTGAGGTCGACCAGCTCTACCAATCATCTGTAGAATATCTGTTTCACTGTATTCTTCAAACATTCCTCCAGCATAATGCATTGTAGATTTTATAACCACTAGGTGAGCAGGCAAATTGACTCCCATGGCTAAGGTACTGGTAGTAACTGTATCAAATTAAAGAATATTACTTTTAAGTCATATAACTTTATTGTTTCAGGTAAAAGTTCTCTTACAAAAGATATATNTCACTATGTAAAATAATATATCTTAAAGCTGAAAAACTACTAATTCTTACTTTTCAAACTGCACAGTGTTTGCTAAAGTTTGCAAGAGAGTTTACTGTAGCACATAATTTGTATCGGTAGTTATAACTTAGATTCTTGGAAGAAAAACAGAAATAAATAAGAATACCTGAGTTTTTTTCTTTTTTTCTCTTAAAGTAGTTTCTAAAAGATCTTATAATATCCACAAGAATATGTTTTACTTACAAAGAACTGGTATATCTCCAATAGTAAAAGCTCCTTCAACTACTTTTCTATCTGACAGTTCCATACCAGCATGATGATAAGCAACGCCATGTATTAAGATATCTACAAAAGAAAAATGTCATCTGTCATGTACTTTTAAAGTTAATTAGTAACTGCCTCCTTTTATCTATAGGTAAAAATATGATTTAGAAATTATCTCTAAACCTACCTCTCAGTTTTGAATCTTTTATGGAATATGCACACTTTTGTAACCTATTTAAAAAACACAAAATTATTGAGTTTTTCATATTAGCATCAAAAACTTGGATAGTGTATTACTTATTTTGAAGATTACAGATATCAAAATATGTTTATAACATCATTTTTCAAAAACCATCTTCAATAAGTAGAGACTATCTAAATTTCACACTGAGAAGTCCCTAATCTTACAACTAGGCAAAACAATAACAGAAACCCCTAGATTTTTTTAAAAGGGCAGAGGACCTGACTAGACTTTTTTTTTCAAAGATGACATCCAAATGGACAACAGAACAAGAAAAGGTGCTCAACATCACTAATCATCAGGGAAGTGCAAATCAAAATGACAATGAGACACCACCTCACACCTGTCAGAATGACTATTATCAAAAAGACAACAAATAACAAGTGTTGGTGAGGATGTGGAGGGAAGGGAATCCTTGTGCACTGTTGGTGGGAATATAAACAAATGCAGCCACTATGGAAAACAATATGGAGATTTCACAAAAGTTTTAAAATAGAACTACCAGCAATTTCATTTCTAGATATTTATTCAACAAAAAGAAAAACACTTAATTCAGAAAGATATATGCATCCCTATGTTCATTGCAGCATTATTTACAATAGCAAAGATATGGAGTCAATATGTGTCCAAAAATAGATGAATGGGTATATAAGATGTGGTATACACACACACACACACACACACACACACACGTGGAATATTACTCAGTAGTAAAAAAGAAATGAAATCTTGCCATTTATTTGTAACCACACAGATAAACTTAGAGGGTATTATGCTAAGCGAAGTAAGTCAGATAGAAAAAAGCAAAAATTATATGATTTTCCTCATATGTGGAATCTAAAAAAACAAAACAAATGAACATAGAATAAAAATAGAGTAATAGAAACAAACAGGTGGTTGCCAGAGGGGAGCGGGGAGCAAAGAAATGTGTAAGGGAGATTAAAAAGAACAAACATACAGTTATAAAACATGAGTCATGGGTATAAAATATAAAATGTGGGAATACAGTCAATAATTATGTATCAATATTACCTTATATAGTGACAGATCATTATGATGATCATGACAATCGTCACTAGACTTATTATGATGATAATCTTGAAATGTACAGAAAACACCAAATCACTCTGTTGTAGAACAGGAACACTGACCCCACAGTGTTGAAGGTCAATTATACTTCAAAAAGGAACAAACAAATTCATGGAAAAAGATAGTGGGGAAGGGGAACTAGATGAAGGTAGTCAAAAGGCACAAACTTCCAGCTATAAAATAAATAGGTTGTTGTTGTTGTTCAGTCCCTAAGTCGTGTCCACCTCTTTGAGACTCTGTGGACTATAGCATATCAGCTTCCTCTGTCCTTCACTGTCTCCTGGACTGCTCAAATTCATGTCCATTGAGTTGGTGACACTATCTAACCATCTCACCCTCTTCCATCCCCTTCTCCTTTCACCTTCAATCTTTCCCAAAATCAGGGTCTTTTCCAGTGAGCTGGCTCTTTGAATCTGGTAGCCAAAGTACCAGAGCTGTGCTTCAGTAACAGTCCTTCCAATGAATATTTAGGACTGATTTCCTTCAGGACTGACTGGTTTGATCTCCTTGCAGTACAGGGGACTCTCAAGCATCTCCAGCCCCACAATTCAAAAGCATCAGTTCTTCAGTGCTTAGCCTCTTTTGTGGCCTAACTCTCATTTCCATGTGTAAGTACTGGAAAAACCATACAGACAAAGCAAAATAATGTCTCTGCTTTTTAATATGCTGTTTAGGTGTGTCATAGCTTTCCTTCCAAGGAGCAAGTATCTTTTAATTTCAAGACTGCAGTCACCACCTGCAGTGATTTCGGAGCTCAAGAAAATAAAATCTGTCACTGCTTTCACTTTTTCCTATTTGCCATGAAGTGATAGAACCAGATGCCTTAATTTTAGTTTTTTTTAATGTTGAGTTTCAAGCCAGGTTTTTCACTCTCCTCTTTCACCCTTATCAAGAGGCTCTTTAGTTCTTCTTCACTTTCTGCCATTAGAGTGGTATCATCTGTATATGTGAGGTAGTTGATATCTCTTCTTAATCTCTTCTGCTTCTGTTAGGTCCTTAACCGTTCTGTCCTTTATCATGCCAATCCTTACATGAAATGTTCCCTTGATATCTCCAATTTTCTTGAAGAGATCTGTCTTTCTCATTCTACTGTTTTCCTCTATTTCTTTGCATTGTTTATTTAAGAAGGCTTTCTGATCTCTCCTTATTATTATCTGCATCTCTGCATTCAGATGGGTATCTTTTCCTTTCTCCCTTGCCTTTTGCTTCTCTTCTTTCCTGCTATTCATAAAGCCTCCTCAGACAACCATTTTGCCTTCTTGCATTTCTTTTTCTATGGGATGGTTTTGGTCACTGCCTCCTGTACAATGTTGTGAATCTCCATCCATAGTTCTTCAGGCACTCTGTCTACTAGATCTAATCCCTTGAATCTATTTGTCATCTCCACTGTATAATCATAAGGGATTTGATTTAGTTCATACCTGAATGGCCTAGTGGTTATCCCTACTTTCTTCAATTTAAGCCTAAATTTTACAATAAGGAGCTCATGATCTGAGCCACAGTCAGCTCCAGGTCTTGTTTTTACTGACTCTATAGAGTTTCTCCATCTTTGGCTACAAAGAACATAATCAGTCTGATTTCGGTATTGATCATTTGGTGATATCCATGTATAGACTTGTCTCTTGCGTTGTCGGGAAAGGGTGTTTGCTATGACCAGTATGTTCTCTTGACTAGACTGTTAGCCTTTCTCCTGCTTCATTTTGTACTCTAAGGCCAAGCTTGCCTGTTCTTCTGGGTATCCCTTGACTTCCTGCTTTTGAATTCCAATCCTTTAAGATGAAAACTACATCTTTTCTTGGGGTTAGTCTAGAAGGTGTTGTAGGTCTTCATAGAACTGTTAAACTTCAGCTTCTTTGGTATCAGTGGTTGGGGCATAGACTTGGAGTACTGTGATGTTGAATGGTTTGCCTTGGAAATGAACTGAGATCATTCTGTCTGTTTTGAGATTGTACCCAAGACTGCATTTTGGACTCTTCTGCTGACTCTGAGGGCTAGACCATTTCTTCTAAGTGATTCTTGCCCACAGTAGTACATATAATGCTCATCTAAATTAAATTTGCTAATTCCCATCCATTTCAGTTCACTTACTCCTAAGATGTTTAATCTTGCCATCTCCTGCTTGACCACATCCAATTTACTTTGATTCAAGGACCTGTATTCCAGGTTCCTAGGCAACCTTGTTCTTTACAGCATTGGACTTTACTTTCACCACCAGACACACCCACAACTGAGTGTTGTTTCTACTTTGGGCCAGTCACTTTATTCTTTCTAAAGCTATTTATTAGTAATTGCCCTCCTCTCTTCCCCAGTAGCATACTAGATACTTTATGATCTGGAGAGGGCTCATCTTTCTGTGTCATATCTTTCTGACTTTTCATACTGTCCATGGGGTCCTCCAGGCAAAAATACTGGAGTGGGCTGCCATTTCCTCCTCCAGTGGACCAAGTTTTGTCACAACTCTTCCCTATGACCCATCCATCTTGGGTGGCCCTGCATGACATGGCTCATAGTTTCATTAAGTTACATAACCCCCTTCACCGTAACAAGGCTATGATCTATGAAGGGGAAAATAAATAGTTACTAGGGATGTAATGTTCAATATGATAAATATAATTAACACTGCTGCATGTTATATATAAAAGTTGTTAAGAGAGTAAACCTTAAGAGTCTCATCACAAATGAAAAACATTTCTATTTCTTTAATTTTGTATCTATAGGTATGGATGACAAATATTCACTAAAATTAGTGTGGTAACCATTTCGTGCTATATGTAAGTCAAATCATTATTTTTTATACCTTAAACTTATATAGTGCTAGATGTCAATTATATCTCAATAAAACTGGGAAAAATAAGGAAATGAGTAAGTATAAATAATACCATCCAAAAAAAGAGGGAAAACCCGTGAAAGCTCAGGAAACACTTTCACTATGAGAACACTACCAATTAACTTCCTGAAGTTAACTAATGTTTTTCAAAATGTAAAAAATTCTTAAATTTAAATGCATGATATGCAGAAAAACTATTTTTTTAAAAATCTATGGAGACCAAAGTAAACAAAATGTTGGGTATGTTAGACAAGTTTAGAAACCTTAGTAACAGAATCTTGGATAGAAAGAACCCCTAGAATGTTAACATTTAACAATTAGGTGCAAGAAGTGAAAAGGGACTAAGACTGAGCAGAAAGCAAAATAGGAAGAAACATGGTAGACAGTGATCATGAAAACACACAGACTGGTGTTTTTAAATAAGGTGGGCGTGGTCAAATGTGTTAGAGGCTCCTGAGAGATGACTTGACAAGACTGGCTTTAGTAAAAGATTACAACGGGTGGATTGAAAATGAGTAAAAAATGAAGAAATATGAATAATCTTTCAAATATGGCTATGAAATAAAGAAGATAGGATCACAGTTGTACTAAGATTCATTGTCTTATTAATCCTCCAAATTACTATTATCCTTATTTTACAGATAAGGAAGCAGGTTTGGAAAAGTCAAGAACTTGAAAAGGTCAACCCAGTTTTCTCATCTCATTTAGGTTATCCCTGAAAGTCTTCTACATACAAGAAAATATTTTTAAATATACCTCTGTTTCTGTTCCACAGTCATAATAAATTTTGCATCTTTCACAAGAACAGAAGCAGCCTGTTGCACACCTTTCCTTGTTGCACAAAACTAAAAATGAATGAATAATTTTTATATTAATCATATTAAAAATTAAACATTACATTAAAAAATAATCAACCAACAATCCATACCACAAGTGTGGGTTTCTGGTCAGAGTACGTTTGTATAATACTGGCAATTTTGTAGTTGAGGGTTAAATCAAACTTGAATTCAGTTTGGTTATCACTGCAGGGAAACCCAAGAACCACTTTCCGAAGTTTCACTGGTCTATGTCTCTCATCCATTTTCAGACATACAGCAGATCTTTCACCATCTGAAAGCCATTCTGCAATCTTTAAATGACAGGACAATCAATCAAACACACAATCAATTTTTTTCTAATAAAGTTTTATGGCTAACATGCCCAATCACCTTAAAGTCAAGGTATACAAATATTTAGTCAAGTAGTCTTTTCAGCATTACATATTTTAAAGACACTATTCAATTGATATATTGGTAAATATTTTCAATTAGCAGTGTTTCAAGATTACCCACTTTTTAACATGATAAACTTTCAATTATTATTACTTTGTTTTATTTTCCTCCTATAGAGTCCAAATTAAAATTAATTTCAACAAAGAAACTTAATTTCTCAGTAGCATTGTAACTTCTTTGCTATTTTTCAGAACTATGCTCAGATATAGCTGACACTTCTTTTGTGTTATACTGAATACTAGCTGAATAGTAGCAAAGTAATGACTGGCATAGGCTGGTGAAGGTTGACAACTTTTCTAAACAAAGAACAAATAAACACTTGTGAGATGGAAATCCCAAAAGCACATTTCAGACTCAACTCTAGAATCCTTAGTTAATTTCTGAAACTGTGGAGAGCAATCCTTAACTTTACATAGACTGGCTAGGCTTCATGCTCTGCTCTGAAACTGTTGCTTTGACAGGAAGATTAATGAGTTTCTAATTGCATACGAAGGAATTATTAAAACATCTTCAAGGATCTCATAGGTAGGGATGAGAACAAGAATATACAATTTGAGAAGGCCAAGGATAAAGGCAGAAACTGAGGAACAGGACTTATAGAAAGAGACAGATGTTGTTCACAGAAGTAATGATTATAACAAAGGCGAAAACAGTTTCAAGAATTAGAGTACTGATATTTAGTAATTGCTTACAAATCAATATAAAAGTTTAGCAGCCCAATGTGAAAAAGGACAAAGTCTATGACCTGNTTCCAATGAGTCAACTCTTTGCATGAGGTGGCCAAAGTACTAGAGTTTCAGCTTCAGCATCATTCCTTCCAAAGAAATCCCAGGGCTGATCTCCTTCAGAATGGACTGGTTGGATCTCCTTGCAGTCCAAGGGACTCTCAAGAGTCTTCTCCAACACCACAGTTCAAAGGCATCAATTCTTCAGCGCTCAGCTTTCTTCACAGTCCAACTCTCACATCCATACATGACTACTGGAAAAACCATAGCCTTGACTAGATGGCCCTTTGTTGGCAAAGTAATGTCTCTGCTTTTGAGTATGCGGTCTAGGTTGGTCATAACTTTTCTTCCAAGGAATAAGCGTCTTTTAATTTCATGGCTGCAGTCACCATCTGCAGTGATTTTGGAACCCCCCCCCCTCAAAAAATAAAGTCTGACACTGTTTCCATTGTTTCCCCATCTATTTCCCATGAAGTGATGGGACTGGATGCCATGATCTTCGTTTTCTGAATGTTGAGCTTTAAGCCAACTTTTTCACTCTCCTCTTTCACTTTCATCAAGAGGTTTTTTAGTTTCTCTTCAGTTTCTGCCATAAGGGTGGTGTCATCTGCACATCTTACTGATATTTCCCCCAGCAATCTTGATTCCAGCTTGCATTTCTTCCAGCCCAGCGTTTCTCATGATGTACTCTGCATATAAGTTAAATAAGCAGGGTGACAATATACAGCCTTGACGTACTCCTTTTCCTATTTGGAACCAGTCTGTTGTTCCATGTCCAGTTCTAACTGTTGCTTCCTGACCTGCATATAGGTTTCTCAAGAGGCGGGTCAGGTGGTCTGGTATTCCAATCTCTCTCAGAATTTTCCACAGTTTATTAGCCAAAAATAAAAACCTATCTAGTCAACTAAAATGTAAAACAATATTAAACACACTTTCCTAAGAAAATAAGCATTTTCCCCTTGAAGGGATAAAGCACATATAGAGTTTTTCCATTCAAATCATCTCTTCATGGGAGAAGGCAAGAAGTACCCACTCCAGTACTCTTGCTTGGAAAATCCCATGGGCAGAGGAACCTGGTAGACTGTAGTCCATGCGGTCACTAAGAGTCGGACACGACTGAGTGACTTCACTTTCACTTTTCACTTTCTTGCCTTGGAGAAGGAAATGGCAACCCACTCCAGTGTTCTTGCCTGGAGAATCCCAGGGATGGGGGAGCCTGGTGGGCTGCCATCTATGGGTTCGCACAGAGTCGGACATGAATGAAGCTACTTAGCAGCAGCAGCATCTCTTCATGTTTATATCTGAAAGTGAATAATGTGTTCACTACCTCATCAATCAGAAACAATCGAACCAGCTGGACCAAAGAGTTATCTCTCCATTTTCTAGTCATGCTATCCCATTTTTCCTAGGAAAAAAATGCAAGTGGTTTAATATGATAAGGAATTATGATAAGTATTAAGATATTGATTAAATTTTAGGATGACATTACAAATGATGGGCAATATTTTAGTTATTAATATTTTAGTTAATATTGATGTCTTAAAAGTATCCAAAGAGACTTAAGGAATTTTGATAATATTGTGTTTAAAAAACTGAACCCCCATTTACTTTTAACTTTAATTCGAAATTATAGTCTAATTACCCTTTTTAAGCTCTGCCAAGGTCCTCCCTCTATAATACATAATATTTGGATAAAAGAATACAGCAACAAGTATAAGTTGTCCACAATAACAAACTGCCTATCCATATCTTTTGCCAGTTTACTCCCTTTAGTTGTTTATCTTTTACTTAGTTGACTTGTTAGTGTTCCTTATATAACCTGAACAGTAGTACTTTTTGTTTGCTTCACATTGCAAATACATTCTTCTACTTTGTATTTTCTTTAAGTTTTTATTCATGATAAAGAGAAAGAGATATTTTCTAAAAAACAAAAATATATATATAAATAACACCTACTGGAGTTGTCATAATAATATGGGCATGCTGAATCTCAAATAGGTCATCCATTACTGTATCTCCAGTGAGTTCTTTACAATTCAATCCTATTGGTCCAAATTTTTTTTTCCAATCATCAAAACGCTGACTACACAGGGCTTTTATTGGTGCCACTGCAATATATGATATCCATTTTGAATGTCAGTGCAATTTAAAAATTATCTTCACAAATGTTAATAAAGTTAGCACACATCTAGATGCTATGTAATATTTATAAATGAAAAGTTAATAACATAAACATATTCAGATATATAAAGTTAATCACTGAGCAGAACTAACAAAAAAAAATTGTAACTAACAGTGAAGAAAGGTAAGGCAGGAAATTATCACCCTTTATGATCATTGCCTTTTTTTAACCATGCGTATAAATTTGGGGGGGCTTCCCTTGTGGCTCAGATGGTAAAGAATCCACCTGCAATGTGGGAGACCTGGGCTCAATCCCTGGGTTCAGAAGATCCCTTGGAGGAGGGCATGGCAACCCACTACAGTATTCTTGCCTGAAGAATCCCCATGGAGAGAGGAGCCTGGCAGACTACAGTCGACAGGGTTGCAAAGAGTCATGACATGACAGAGTGACTAAGCACACAAATTTTTTGATGAAAAAAATTTTAATATATACCTTAAAAAGGAGAGTAGAGGGAAACCTGGGAAAATATGTTTTGAAATCTGGGAAAATGTGTTTTGAATTCAATGTTAATAGGACCAAATGTGATATGTCTGTATTTAAAAAGTATGAGAAACTAAATAATAATTCTTATGTCTTGAATTTGAACTTATTTCTTACTTTTACCTCAATGGTTTTTCATTATTATGATTAATTATTAGTTTTTCAATATACAGATACTTACTGTAAACAATTTTAATGTTTGACCATGGCAATGGTACTTCCATTAACAGTCTTGTTATAGCTAGTTCAAACACTACAGTTTTCCCAGAACCAGTTGGAGCACAAATCACAAAATTCCTATCTGTATAAAGAAGCTAAAAAAATAAAATTTAATCAATCATAGGACAGAATTTTTGAATTCTCAATTTGTTAGGAAGAGTCTATGGAATAATAGTTCAAACATCTTAACTTCTAAACTTACCAAAACAAGCTTGCTTTAGATCTGCCACTCTCAAAAATTAATACTATTAATAATTTATCATCAAGTTTTGTCAAAGTAATATGCTAGACCTAGAAGTAAATAATTTATTTAGCTTTCAGAGACATTTTTATAAATCTAAACAACCCACCTATGAAAATTACATGCATTCATTTAACAAACATTTTTTGAGCTCCTATAATGTACTAATCACTGATAGCACGAAAGACATAAAAATTAATGTGATCTGGTCCTTGTCCTTAGAGAGCACACAATCCAGTAAGAAAAGGTAACAGGTAAATAATTAAACAAAATACTTACATCATCAAAGGCTTTGGACTGTATATAATTGAAATATGGGAATTCTTTGAAAATACTTCTAAATTTAGCAGCTGAGAATGACATTAAGGAGTCAAATATTTCAAAATTTAAAAAATTGGTTACTCAACTGAAAAATTAAATCAATATTGACTGACAATATTTAATTTTGAGGCTTTAATACCTGTATTTTGGCATCATAAGAAAGGAACAGACAGTTACAGAGGGAATGATGGAGATGGCATCACACGAGGCTCAACTAAAAGAAAGGATCAGTGAACTTAAAAGGCAGGACAGTGAGGTTAATGCAATCAAGGGAGCAAAACCAAAAAAACTGAGAAAGAGTGAAACTAGCTTAAGGGACTTATGGAACAATATCACGTGGACCAATATACACATTATAAGGGTCCCAGAAGAAAAAGACATAAAGGGGAAGAAAGCTTATTTAAAGAAATAATGTCTGATAACTATCCTAGCATGGGGAAACAGACATCCAGATACAAAAAATCCCAGAAATTATCAGAGAAGTTAAATCTCAAGAGACCCATATTGAAACACCCAGTAATTAAATACCCAAAAGTTAAAGACAAAGGGCTTCTCTGACAGCTCAGTTGGTAAAGAATCCATCCACAATGGGATCTCCTGATCTCAGTTCACTTCCTAGGTTGGGAAGATCCACTGGAGAAGGGATAGGCTACCCACTCCAGTACTCTTGGGTTTCCCTTGTGGCTCAACTTGTAAACAACCTGCCTGCAAGGCGGGAGCCCTAGGTTTGATCCCTGAGTTGGTTAAGATTCCCTGAAGTAGGGAAAGGCTACCCACTCCAGTATTCTGGCCTGGATACTTCCATGGAATATACAGTCCATGGGGTCACAAAGAGTTGGACACAACTGAGCAACAAAAGACAAAGAGAGAACCTTAAAAGCAGCAAGGGAAAAGCAACTTATTACAAAGGAATTCCCATAAGACTATGAGTGAATATTTCAGCAAAACCCTGGTGGAGCAGATTGTAGAATGATAATTTTGGGGTGTGGAAAGAAAAAACTGCCAACCAAGAATGTTTTACTTAGCAAAGTTTTCCTTTAACTCTGAAGAGTTTTTGCTAGAAAAAAACTGAAGGTGTGGCAACACTTGCTGCCGCTGCGCCGTGCTGCGGGAGGAGGAGAAGAACGGCGAGGAAGAGACTGACGCTTCTGCTCCCCGCAGCCCACCACTTACGCAAGGGCCCCCAACCCAGCATCAGAGCTGCGCGTTAAAAAAAAACAAAACAAAACAAAACAAAACAAAACAGCCGTCACCTCTTGCAATATTGCAAGACAGGGGAAAAGCAGACCATGGTGAATTCAGGCAGCACCTCCCAGCCGCCCCTGGTGACGGCCGGCTCCCTTTCCTGGAAGCGGTGCGCAAGCTGCGGGGGCAAGATTGCCGACCGCTTTCTGCTCTGTACCATGGACAGCTACTGGCATAGCCGGTGCCTCAAGTGCTCCTGCTGCCAGGCGCAGCTGGGCGGCATCAGCACATCCTGTTACACCAAGAGCGGCATGATCCTTTGCAGAAATGACTACATTAGGTTATTTGGGAATAGTGGTGCTTGCAGTACTTGTGGACTGTCTACTCCCTGTGAGTAAACTCGTCCTGAGGGCCCAATGCAATGTGTATCATCTGAAGTGTTTTACGTGCTCTACCTGCCGGAATCGTCTGGTCCCAGGAGACCAGTTTCACTACATCAATGGCAGTTTATTTTGTGAACATGATAGACCTACAGCTCTCATCAGTGGCCATTTGAATTCACTTCAGAGCAATCCACTACTGCCAAATCAGAAGGTCTGCTAAAAGGTCAGAGTAATGCAGAATGCATGCCTTCATCTCAGGTCTCATTCATCACAGGTGGATCCCATGTGTCTTCAGTAGACAAGTCACCTTTGTAGCTAGCACCAGTGCCAGCTCCATGCCATTGCACCTTCTTTGGTCTTGATTGCTCTTCCTGGATTTATGAGTGTATTAAAATGACTGAATATGAACATTAAGGACTCCGTGAATTTGAGCTAATGGGAGACTGTAGAGAAAATGAAAAAAGATCCACTGGAGGACATCTTTGGGGGGAGGGAGCTTGGGAGGAGGGAAATGACTAATGAAGCTAAATTAAAAGAAGCATTCAAATCTGCTTTCCACCCTCATTAACAATTAGCAGGGCACTGGCCAGAGTCTGTACCCTGTGTTTTACCTTAACAACATTCTGTTTGCTCTTTGTATATTTAAGTGTTGTAAGGAAATGTGTTTCAATCAAAATTGAACATGAGATAAAGGAAAGAGATGTGGCTTTTGTGATATTCTATCACAAACACTTTTATTGTATCTCTGTAAACTACATTGTATGTATGCATGTAAGTGTGTTTGTCCTAATGTTGCTACTCCCATGGCAAAGACAAAAAAAAAAAAAATTGGAAAACAAATCAGGCTTATAGCAGCTACTATGTAGAAATTTCCTCCTAGTTCTAATTTGCTTGCTCTAGTATGGTGTATTTAAGTAATAAAAGCTTAAAAGAAAAAAAAAAACTGAAGGTATTGGTTACCACTAGACCAGTTTTGCAAGAAATGCTAAAGGAAGTTCTTCAAGCTGAAATGAAAGCATGATAATAAAGGTAGTTAATCACTTATAACTCTAGTATAATGGTTAGAAGATAAAAGTATTGTATTTATAATAATTTATTATTGGATACACAATATTAAAAGATATAAATTGTGGCATCAGAAACAAAATGTGAGGAAGTGAGTATAAAATTGTAGAGCTTTTGTATGTGTTCAAATTTTTTATCAGTTTAAAAGAGACTGTTCAAACTGTAAGACTTTTTAATGCAAGTCTCAAGGTAACTACAAAGCAAAACTCCATAGTTGATACAAAAGATAAATAGAAAAGAGCAAAAACATACCATTATAGAAAATCATCAAATCACAAAGGAAACAAACAAGAGAAGAAAGAAGCAACAGAACTACAAAATGTCAAAATACATTAAAGTGGCAATAGTAAGTCCATCTCTATCAATAAATACTTTAAAGGTAAATGGAATAAAATTCCTAATTAAAAGACATAAAAGTGGCTGAATGGACTTAAAAAAAATAGGACTAACTAATTTGCTGCCTACAAGAGATTCATTTCAGCTTTAAGGATACACATAGATTGAAAGCAAAGGGATGGAAAAAGATATTCTATACAAATGGAAATCAGCACATAGTAGAGTAGCTCTACTTATATCAGCAAAATAAAGACAAAAACTGTCATAAGAGACAAAGAGGTCCTTATACAATGATAAAGCAGTTAATTCATCAGGAAGATATAGCAATTATAAATACTTATGCACCAAACATCGGAACACCTAAATATATAAAACAAATATTAACAGATTTGAAGAGAAATAGACAGCAATACAATAATAGTAGGGACCTTCAAGATGCCACTTTCAACAATGGATAGATCATGGAAAAAGAAAATCAGTAAGGAAACACTGGGCTTAAACTATGCCTTACACCAGATGGATCAAACAACTATACACAGAGCATTCCTTCCAGCAGAAACAGAATATACATTCTTCTCATGTGCCCATAGCACATTCTCCAAGATAGATCATAAGTTAGGGCACAAAACAAGTTTTAATAAAGTTTTAAAAGAAGGCTGAAATCATATCATGCACCTTGTCCAATCACAATAACACAAAACTAAAAACCAAATAAAAGAAGAAAATTGGAAACTTCACAAATACATGGAGATTAAACAACAAGCTCCTGAACAACCATTAGGGTTAAAGAAGAATATCAAAAGGGAACATACCTTGAGACCAATGAAATGAAAACACAACATACCAAAATTTATAGGATCCAATAAAAGCTGTTCCTAGAGGGAAGTTTATAGCGATAAGTACCAAAAAAAAAAAAATCACAAATAAACAATCTAACTTCACATCTCAAGAAACTAAAAAATGAGGACCGAAATAAGCCCACAGTTAGCAGAAGGAGGAAATAACAATGATTAGAGGAGAAATAAATAAAAAGAAACACCAGAAAAACAACAGAAAAGGTCAATAAAGAATAAATTTATTCTAAAGAATAAATTTAAGTAAGTAAAATATCTGTATGTTGAAAATTATAAGACATTGATGAAAGAAATGAAGACAAAAATAAATGGAAAGATATTTCGTGTTCATGGATTCAAAGAATCAATATTGCTGAAAGTCCACACTACTCTAAGTGATCTACAGATTCAGTGCAATCTCTATCCAAATTCCAACTGCATTCTTCACAGAAATGGAAAAAACAAACAAAAACTCATAGAAAACCACACACAAAAAAAACCCACCTAAAGCAATAAATACTAAGAAGAACAAAGCTCTCCAGCCTTGTTTCCATAATATGCCCTGATTTAAAACTATACTACAAAGCTATGGTAATCAAAACAGTATGATATTGACATTAAAAATAGACATATAGATCAATGGAACAAAATATCCAGCCCAGAAATAAACCTATGCTTATATGGTCAATTAACTTTCATCAAAGGAGCCACAAACTAGGAATGGATAATCTCTTCAATAAATGGTGATGGGAAAATTGGATATCCACATGCAAAAGAATGAAACTGGACCCCTATCTTACATCATATGCAAATATAAGGTCAAAATGGATTAAAGACTTTAATGGAAGACTTGAAATCATAAAACTCCTAAACAAAAACAAAGGGGAAATGCTTCTTAACACTGGTTTGGGCAATGATTTTTTAGATTTCATACCAAAAGTGAAAGCAACAGATGCAAAAATAAACAAGTTTAATTATATCAAACTAAAAAGCTTTTGCACTGTAGAAGAAACCATCAACAAAATGAAAAGGCAGCCAATGGAATGGGAGAAAATATTTACACACCACACATCCACCAAGGGTTAATATCCAAAATATAAAAGGAACTTACAAAACTCAAAAAACAAATAATCCAGTTTAAAAATAGGCAAAGGATCTGAACAGACATTTTCCCAAAGACGACATACAAATGGCTAACAGCACATGAAAAGGCACTCATCATCCCTGGTCACTAGGGAAATGCCAGTCAAAATCATGAGATAGCACCTAACAACTACAAATCAAAAAGATAAGAGATAAATGCTGGCAAAGATATAGATGAAAGGGAACCCTTGTACACTACTGGTAGGGATATAAATCGAAACAGTCATTATGGAAAAGATTATGGAGTTTCCTCAAAAAATTCAAAACAGAAGTACCATACGATCCAGCAATCCCTGGGTTATATCCAAAGGAAACAAAATCAGTATCTCAAAGAAATGTCTGTACACCTGATTTCATTGCAGTTATTATTTACAGTAGCCAAACCATGGAAACAACCTAACCATTAAGAAATGAATGGATAAAGAAAATATATATACAACAGACTATTATTCAGCTTTTAAAAAGAAGGAAATTCTTCCTTTTGTGACAACATGGATGAAACATCATACAAAGTGAATTAAGTCAGACAGAGAAAGACAAATCCTGCATGGTATCACAAGTGGAATCCTAAATAAAAAGGTCAAACTCATAAAAATGAGTTGCCAGGGGCTGGGGATATAGGAGAAACAGAGGCTGGTAAAAGAATACAAACTTTTAGCTATAAGAAGATTAAGATATGAGGACCTAATGTACAAAATGGTGAGTAGAGTTGAAAATAACTGTATTATTTGCTGAGAGAGTTGAACTTGTGTTCTTACCAAAAAAAAATTTTAAAAGGTAAATATGTGAAGTGACAGATGTGTTAATTAACTTGATGGTGGGAAACTTTTGTAATGTATATGTTTATCAAACTACCATACTGAACACTTTAAATATAGTATAATTTTATTTGTCATTTATACCTTAATAAAGCTGGGGTGGAGGAGGAATTACATTATTCCAGTCCCCAGTCACATTCCATATTCTGAAAAGAACTTATAAAGTCCTTGTAGAGAAACAAGACTATCCAAGGGTTATACTTTGACAATAAGATCTGACAGAAGAAATGCAAATATATATGTGAAAATATATCAGAACTAAGCACGAAGTTTATCTTTCCCAGAGTGAAATTTTTTTCTTATTCATCTTGATTAGGCCACTTGCTTTTTATCTTTTTTAAAATCCCAAATTTCAATTTTTTTAAACTGTTGATTATGTTTCATTAGCTGATATATGTTGTTGCTGGTTACTTAACCCCTTAATTCCTTTGTTTTTGGTAATTTAGTTGTGCTAAGTGGTGGATTTAATTGCAATTATCAGCATATTGGCTCAACAGGAACTTAAATCAGCCCTCCTCTAAGAAAGCGCAAAAATATCAGTAGATATAAAGAATAAACTGTCTCCTTTCCAAGTTAAGAGTCTATTGCCAGTTGGGGAGACATTAGTACTTACATGGTATTCTTACTAGTCTTGAGTCACATTTGTCAACTACATTTAGTAAACACTATGCAGAATACATTACTAGATTACTGAGGAAGTTGTAAATAAAGAAGAAAGTGAGTTCCAGAAACTGAGGCTGTTACAGTCTATTAGGAGATATAAAACAGATAATACATTTCAGAACACAAGTATGTAGTTATTTAAGCAATTACATTTTTATAAAGATACAAAATATTTGACAGATTGTGGTAAGTGATCCTGCTAAAAGTTAAACCAAAGCACATTACAGCTCTGCTCAAATTCCCCCATTTCTCTCAAAGTATATGGCCACAAGGCCCTACATAATCTTGCCTCCCCACTTCACCTCTGTGTTTCTGACCTCATGTCTACCACGCTTACTTCTCATTCATTTCCTCCAGCTTCTTTTTCTAAAGACATACCCTGATTCCTGGGCTTCCCTGATAGCTCAGTTAGAATCTGCCTGCAATGCAGGAGACCCTGGTTCAATCCCTAAGTCGGGAAGATCCACTGGAGAAGGGATAGGCTACCCACTCTAGTATTGTTGGGCTTCCCTTGTGGCTCAGCTGGTAAAGAATCTGCCTGCAATGCGGGAGACCTAGGTTGGGAAGATCCCCCAGAGAAGGGAAAGGCTACCCACTCCAGTATTCTGGCCTGGAGAATTCCATGGACTATATAGTCCATTGGGTCACAAAGAGTCGGACACAACTTCACTTTCACTTTTCCTTCTTTACCCTAATTCTTCTATTTAATTCTAATCCTAAATGTCTATTCCAGCATTCCCAATTTAATCTCCTTTACTCTGCCCCATATTTTTCTTTTCTCATATTATTTATCACCTTCTAAAATACTATAGGACTTATTTATATACTGTTACAATTGTTCCCCACCTCCATCTCAAAAATGTTAACTTCTCAAGGGTAAGAATTCACTGTTTTCGTAACTGGCATATCTGAAACCTGGCACATAGTAAGAACTCAATTTATGCAGGTTTGTATATATTAAATCAAGGAGATAACTCACAAATCTTTAGTTTATCTTCAGTTGTATACTGTGTCAGAATACTCATTCCAAAACAAAAACATAATACTAAGTTTGTCAATCCATCAGCTTTTGAGTGAATCTCATTTTTTCCTTCAAAATATATCTCTTCCTTTAAAATATTTATTTTTAACAAGCCCACAAGTTGGTCATCATGCTGGTTTTTCTCTCATTAGGTAGTTCAACGTCAATTTACACTTGCAAAAATGAATCTATGATTCAGAGTAGATGTAAAATCAGTTTTCTAGCTTATGAGAAAACTCAACTACTAAGTACATCATTTATCATCACTATCAACACTTGATATTGAATTTCTCCTTTTGTCCAACAAATTCTCAGCAGTCTCCCAGTAATTACGTGTTATAATAGTGTATGGGGGGTGGGGAGGGGATGTCTGAAGACCTGAAAATGACAAAGTACTGTGGCAGTATCAATATAATCAAACTTCTATAGTCCTCAGGATTCAAATATAGCAAAATTCTGTAAAATAATCAGAAAATAAGTCCAAGAAATCCCCAAAGTCTCAAATTATCATGAGTAGGATACAGTCTTCCACTTTAAATACACACTTGGAAACAATAAAGTATAGTAAGTTCAGTGAGTTTGACAGAAAATGAATACAAGGGACACAAGAGTAGGCAGCAGTCTTAACTAACAAAGAGACCTAAGTAGTAGAACCACTTCAGCTGTGCTAAGATAGCAGGAAAATCTTTAAAACTCTTAAAAAATAAGTGTTATAATATGGCAAGTTCAGGTATGGGATAAGAATTTCCCATCATACAGATAATGAAACTAACTGTTTACTGCTAATCTGTTTCCTACATTTCCACACCAGAATTTATTTAGGTCACCAGACAGAAGGAAATGCAGCGAGACTGAGATGCCATGGTGAACAGGAGCACTAATGGCTAGCCATGTGTGACATTATTATATCATCGTTTATAACCCTTCTATAATCTGCTCCTCCCATTCCACCCACTCATTTATCTGCACTGGAGGCAACTTTTCACAAGTGGCCAAGCAAACATTTTCTAACTATACTTCAGAATTATCTCAGTCCTCAGGATACCCAGGATAAGAATCACCCATCCCTAGATTTCTCCAGCTCAGCTACCTAATATCTGAAATTCAGTTTCTGTTTTGCCAACTAGATCATTACTTCTGTGGATTCTAGAACATTCCCCAGCTTTGAGTCACTAATTCTATAATCCTAAAGCATGGTTTTAGTAATGTAACTTGACTTGCTCAAAAATACTTCATGGTTTCTCTTCATGGCTTAATAAATATATAAAAAGTAAAAGCAAAAACTTCTGACTTGGTATTCATGGCATTAAATGATCTAATCCTAATATACCTGCCCATCATTATTTTCTATTAATACTACCCTTTTTTAATATAAATATATTTATTTTAATTGGAGGCTAATTACTTTACAATATTATATTGTATTTGCCATACATCAACATGATTACTCAAGCTGGAATTCTTGTTCTTTTCAAATATATTCCATACTTTCTTATCCTCCCCTTTCCTCATGGGCTACTTTTTTGCCAGAACAACTTCCCTACTTTATATGGCTTTCAATGTATTTAAAGATAAGAAGATACAAAAGGTTTGGTCCTTGCTTTCAAGGAGTACATAGGTCAAAGGGAAATAGTCACAGAAACAGCTGATGAATTATAAAATAGAATAAATATACTGTAACAGACATACACAAGCTATCAAAGAAAAAATGTTACCTTCAGATACGTACTCAAAACATACATACTCAAAATATTTAAGTTGGAAATGCCCAGAAATATAAAATAGTATAAACTACAAATTAGGTTCTTTCAAAAATTACTCAATTTGTAAAAATGTCCCCAATTCATAGAATATCCCATTCTCAGTCATTTCCCCTACCCATGTTTATACCAATACCTAAAAGAATAAGAAATTATCTGTATCAATTTGTAAGTAAATATGCTAAAAGTTCATTCAATAATATAAATCTCATATCTGTACTTGCCACTGACTGGTAACCAACAGTTCACAACTGGCACCAGTCTGCAGACGACACTTTTAGTAGCATGATCACACATATTGGGACTCTTACATGACCCAAAAGATCTACATTTCCCTCTTTTGCTCTGTCAGCCAAAACAAACAGAAGTGCAATGAAATAAAATGCTTTAAAATTATTACTTCAAATATAATGCTGATGTAGTAAAATACTTTAAAGGATACGAATTTCTGTGACAGCCTTCAAGGAATCTAAACCTTTTTCTGTTACCCCTAGGGGAAAAAAAATCCTACATTCTTACAGATATTTTTAAACTTTTCCATAAAAGCTACTTCATTAGAATTTGTATAAACTTTTTACTAAGAGAATACATAAAACAATATTAGATCACAGGTTAAAAAACACAATATAATAAATTGCACATAGAGTGACAACCTACTCAAATTCATTTTTGTATTCTTACCTATACTAAGAAATACAAATGAGACTGTACTCATAAAATCAACTGAAAAAAGCAAGAAATTACCTTGAACTGTATGAGGCTGGGATGCAACTGGAAAAGATGGTGCTTTGATTATGCCTTCTCCGATTTCAGAAGCAAAAAGTGTATCACTGGCTGTCAAAATGTTACAGTCTGAATACTGAGGTTTCTGCTTACTATTGCTACCTTTCCATGATTTCCCTTTGTTCACTTCTGTTTGGACAATTTTCACTGAGCCAATATTAGAGTCCAAGTTCGCACTGTCATTGGAATAAGCATCCTCATGTATATTATCAGATATTTTAAATAACCTGCAAAAAATTTGCATATGTAATCATCACTTAGAATGTAAAAAACTAGCATAAAATTGGTTCCTTTAAAAATACCTATAGGTCATGGCTTATTAGAACACAAAAGCTAATCATTCTCCTAAAGTGCTGCTGCTGCTACTAAGTCACTTCAGCTGTGTCTGACTCTTTGTGACCCCACAGACTGCAACCTACCAGGCTCTGCTGTCCATGGGATTTCCCAGGCAAGCGTACTGGAGTGGGTTGCCATTGCCTTCTCCTTCTACTAAAGTATGATTTGCTAAATTTACCAATTATGGCTTATTAGAACACAAAAGCTAATCACTCTTCTAAAGTATGATTTGCTAAGTTTACCACCAAATTATGTCTTTGCACTTTCTTAAAACTCAGATAAATCCATCTGTGGTGGCCAGCCTCTGAGACAGCTCCGATGCTCCTTGTATCCTGTTGCTCACACTTTTTTGGAGTCACCTTCTTTGAATCAGGACTTGCCTATACGACTAGCAGAATGCTGTGGAAGGACAAGCATGTGACATCTCAGGCAAGGTCATGAAAGACTGTCACTTCCACATCGTCTCTTAGATCATCCATTCTGAGGGGACCGAGCCATTACAACATGAGAACACTGAAGCAGTCCTACAAAGCAGCCCCTGTGGACAGGGTCTTGTCAGTAACTAGCACCAACTTCCCAAGCACTGTTCAATAATCATTTGAGTGTAAGAAATGGCTCTCTGCAAAGTTCTGTAAAACAAAGAATGGCCATCTTTATGACTGTAATTTACTATAGTTGACTGATTCAAAGATAATCCATCAAAGTAATTTGTTCACAATAGCCCTAAGGGAAGAAGTGATCAATAAGATTCCTAATAATACAACACTAGCACGTTATAGAATAACTAACAGAGCTGACAGCAGCAGGTTATCAGTCTTACGGAATTCTGTAAGGAATGACACCCAAATAATTACAATACAAATACAAAATATTTTCTGTTATTTTCACTATTAATCTTAATGATAGATTTTTTTGTGTTAGTCACTTCAGTTGCATCCAACTCTTTTCGACCCCATGGACTATAGCCCCCAAGGCTCCTCTGTTCATGGGATTTCCCAGGCAAGGATACTGGAGTGGGTGGCCATTTCCTTCTCCAGGGGATATTCCTGACCTAAAAACTGAACCTACGTCTCCTGCATTGCAGGCAGATTCTTTACCATCTGAGCCACCAGGGAAGCCCAAGTTTTTGTATGAGACCCAGTCATGTATGGATGTGAGAGTTGGACTATAAAGAAAGCTGAGCACCAAAGATTTGATGCTTTTGAACCGTGGTGTTGGAGAGGACTCTTGAGAGTCCCTTGGACTGCAAAGAGATCCAACTAGTCCATCCTAAAGGAAATCAGTCCTGAATATTCATTGGAAGGAAGCTGAAACTCCAATACTTTGACCATCTGATGTGAAGAATTGACTCATCTGAAATGACCCTGATGCTGGGAAAGATTCAAGACGGAAGGAGAAGGGGATGACAGAGGATGAGATGGTTGGATGGCATCACTGACTCAATGAACATGAGATTGACTAAACTCCAGGAGTTGGTGATGGACAGGGAAGCCTGGCATGCTACAGTCCATGCGGTCACAGAGTCAGACAGGACTGAGTGAACTGAACTGAATCGAATCTTTCAAAAAACTAGAGACATGTATTCTAAAACAAACTACAGAGCTGCATCTTCCAATGGTAGCAGTTCTGTTTTTAAAGACAGAAAATTCAAAAGCAGATGGTTAATCTTTCATAATACAACAGAATCCCATTTTACAATGGTATTGAAAACAAGGAAAACACTGTTGCCAACAGTGTTATATGCTGTGATATCACTTAAAAGCACAGATTTTGGAATCAGACAAACCTGGGTATAAATCAAAAGCTTCTCCACTTCCTATCTGTATGACTTTAGAGTTTGAAATAGATTTTTCCAACTGTAAAAATATTATCCACACAACTACTTATTTAAATCCCCTGAACCTCAGATTCTTCCTAGGTCCTTTGCTTCTTTACTGAATTTTATATTTACTTCCTGGTCTTAACAAAAATATTTACTTGCCCTGGAAAACTCTCGCTCTTAAAAAAACTCTTAAGTGGACAAAACTGCTAATTCTCTCACATTTCTTCTCCACGCCAAATTTACACTGTTACTTTTCCACTCTCTCACAAAAGTATCTGTGCTATCTAGCTATGCTACATTGTATTCCCCCTCATTGCATATATCCTATATCAACCTGTGGTCACTTTAGAATCTTTTCCTCTTAATTACAAGCTCTTCCATAAACTGGGTTGTTGCTGTTCAGTTGCTCAGTCGTGTCCTATGTGACCCCCATGGACTGCAGTACGTCAGGCTTCCCTGTCCTTCACCATCTCCCAGAGTAACTGAGTTACTTCACCATCTACATAGATAACCCATTCAAAATTCTACCCTCTGCGTTTCTTAGCCTTTTATCTCTAGTAGCTTTCTCCCTCATCTGATTTCAGTCACCTACTCTCCCACCTTAGATGTTATCATTATCCTCTTCTCAAAACAACAATTCTAAAAAATCATTTTCTGACCTCAACCTCCTATCCTTTTAGCTTGTTTGCTCAAGGTACTAATGAGGTCAAAGAACAAAACTACTATAATTAACTTCTTTATTTTCTCCCAAACCATCTTCCCCTTCACTTTTCTCAGGTACCTTGAATGCATTTAATACCATGACATATCTTTTCAATCATTCTCTTACCAATATTCTAAACCCCTCTCCCCTTTTATACTTTTATCATACCTATCTTACAAATCTGAAATTCTATGTAAATCTATCTACTATTTTTTCATAATTGCAGTCAAGTGGTAGAACACTATTGAAAAAAGCACAACTGTTAGGTAGATGAATAATATTCAAATTCAAATTCACATCAGCCAAGACTGAAGAAACAAAATCAATATACAAAAATCAATTGTATATCTACACACTTTCAACGGACAATCTGAAATTCCATTTAAAATAACATCAAAAAGAATAAGTACTTATGAGTAAATGTAACAAAATAAGACTTGTCCACTGAAAGCTACAAAATACTTTGAAAGAAATTAAAGAACATCTAAATAAGTGGAAAGGTATCCCATGTTCACAGATTGGTAATCCTAAGTAAAATGCTTTTTAAAATCTGTGAGTAATTCTAGCAAAGTATTATACCGAATGCACAGTGGTGGGAACTCCCAAATTTGCAGACTGCAAGGCAGAAATTTGGATAGCCTGTCACCCTATTTGTGGTTGGCACTTGAAGTAGGGTAGTCTTGTGGGACTGAATCCTTACTTAACTCTTGGAGTGTGATGCTAACTCTAGGAATTAATAAGAAGATTGAATTGTATTGTTGGCCATCAACTGGTATTGAAGAATCAGATAAATGGATGGTATGAAAACACTCCAGACTTTCCATTTATGGTCAATGGATTATCAGTGCAAGTGCCATGTCATTCAACGGGGAAAGAACAGTTTTGTTTTGCTTTTAACAAATGGTGCTGGAACAATTGGATATCTATGTGCAAAAGAATGAAGCTGGGCTTCTACTTTGCACTATATTGAAAAATTAACTCAAAATGGATGATAGACCCAAATGTAAGAGCGAAATCTTAGAAGAAAATGTAAGAGTAAGTGTCTACAACCTTGGATTAGGCAATGGTTTCTTAGATAGGACACCAAAAATCCAATCAAAAATTAGAAAAATTGGACATCATCAAAATTAAAAACTTCTGGCCAGCTAAGGATATGAACATAAAAGTGAAACACAGCACATAGAATGTAAGAAAATATTTGCTACTCATATAACTGATAAGGGATTTTCAACCAGCATAAGCAAAGGACCCTTACAACTCAACAATAAAAAGACAACACAATTTAAAAAACAGATCAAGGATTTGAATAGACACTACTCCAAGTAAGATATGAAAATAGCCTATAATCATGTGAAAAGCTGCCCAACACCTTTAGTCAGCAGAAACACATGAATCAAAACCACAATGAGACATACATCACGCCCATTTTGTATGGCTATAATAGAAAAGACAAACAACAAGTACTAGCAAGGAGGTGGAGAATTCAGAAACTTCATACACTACTAGAGAAATTGTTCAGCAGTGTGCTGCAGTCCATGGGGTCACTAAGAGTTGGACACGACCGAGCGACTTCACTTTCACTTTTCACTTTCATACACTGGAGAAGGAAATGGCCACCCACTCCAGTGTTCTTGCCTGGAGAATCCCAGGGACGGCGGAGCCTAGGGGCTTCCATCTACGGGGTTGCACAGAGTCGGACACGACTGAAGTGACTTAGCAGCAGCAGCATAGTTACTTTGTAAAACAATTTGGCAGTTTCTCAAAAAAAGATAAATATAGAATTAATATATGACCCAGCAATTCCACTTCTAAGTATAAATCCAAAAGAATTAAAATACATTTGACCCTTGAACAACACAGGTTTAAACTGCATTGGTCTACTTATACTCGGATTTTTTTCTTCTTCAATAAATACTACAGTAGTATATGATCTGAACTGGTTGAGTCCACTGATGCAAATCTACAGATAAGGAAAGCCAACTATAAAGTTGTACTTCAATTTCTGACTTCCCAGGAGGTCAACACCCTTATTAAGCCCTGTGTGTTCAAGGGTCAAATGTATATATTCACACAAAAACTTACATCTGAATTTTCATGGCAACATTATTCATAATAGCCAAAAAGAGGAAACAACTCAAAAGTCCATCAATTGACAGATCAATAAACAAAATGTAATCTACCCATTCAATGAAATGTTACTGGCCATAAAAAGAATAAAGTACTGATATATGACAGAACATGGTTGAACCTTGAAAATGTTGTCCTAAGAGAAAGAAGCCAGACAGAAAAGGCTCCACTTATAATATTAAATATCTAGAATAGGAAAACCCACAGAAACAGAAAACAATTGGTAAATGCCAGGGGCTGGGTGAGAGATGGAGAAATGGGGAGTAACTTAATGAGTATAGAGTTAGTCTGGGGCAACAAAAATTGTATAGTAGTGATGGTTGCACAACTCTGTGATTATTCTAAAATCTATAAATTGTATACTTTTCAAAATAATGAATTTTATGATATGTGAATTACATCATAATAAAATTTATTTAAAAATTCACAGACATCAACCTCAACTGGGACCTTCACAGTGTCCAACAATTCTACCATTATTCTAATTAGATTGCTTTCCCATCCATAATTTCTTCCACCCTTCTCATACTTGCTCAATACCTCTACTTTCCCCCTCAAATTCCACAGATGACTCCATCTCTTATGTCACAGAAAAAACAAAAACTATCAATGATATCTCTTCTGAATCCTAAAGCCATATATCCAACTGTCTATTTGGACATTTTTAAGTACTTAAAACAACATGTACAAATTTGTACTCACTTTCCCCTATTCTTCCTTTGCAGTTTCTACATCATGAAAGAACACTATCATCCTTCATCAATCTGGCTCAAGCCAGACATTTATGAATCAGGTCCTAGGTCAGGCTACCATTTTCTCTCATCTAGACTAATAAAATAATCTAAATGACCCTTCACAATATATTCCAGTTCTCTTCTAATTTATCCTATTGGGGCAAAAATGGACTTTAAATAAAAAAGAATATCTAATTTTACTTCTCTGCTCAAAACCCAGGAGCTTAGGGCAACAGTTCTCAAACTTTTATGTGCCTAACAATCATTCAAAAATGTGTTAAAAATGAAGATTCCTCGGTCCCATCCCCACCTTGATCCAGAGTGTGATTCAACAGATCTAAGGAAGGAACCAGGAATCCAAATTTTTTAACAAGCACTCCATGTGATTCTGATGCAGTGAGTTCACAGGCCACAATTTAATAAGCACTACCTTAAAAGTACAAAATGTTTCATTCCCTACAAGATTCTGAATGACTTGGCCCCTCCATACTTTGTCTCTTAGCATGCTCTCATTCTCTCTTAAACTAGAAAAATTTCTAAGAATAAGCCAAGCTCTGTGCTACTTTAGTCCATTTGCACAGACTATTCCTTCTGCCTGAACACTCTCCTTTATTTGCACTCAGCTTGACTTTATTATTCCTTAAACTTACAAAATCATTTCTTCAGGGACATCTTCCCTGATTGTGCAGCAGATTAGGATCCCATATTAACAGCCACTCTCAAACGATGGTCAAGATTCAGAGTTCAGGGGATCAAAACAATTTCCATAACACTTTTTTCCCATCATTTTAATTTATAATATGGTTAAATATCAATAGATATAACCCAAAAAAGCAAAAGCTCTTATGGGAATCCTCAATAATTTTTAAGTGGAAAGGGGTCCTGAAAACAAAAAGTTTGAGAACCTCTGCTCTATCCATATATCTCATCAAAATAATTGTCATACAAAAAGTGTTTAATTATTTTTGGTTACTACTTGCCTTTCCCTCAATACACTGTAAGCTCTCTGAAGGCAAGAACCTATGGCTAGAACTCAGTTAAAAGTGTCAAGTACACAGTAGACCTCTATTTGTTGTTGATTTCTTTTCTCATTCAGATTCTATCATACTTCAAACTTCTGGACATATACATATTCAACTGTATCACTGAATATCATTTTTATTTCATTTAATTAATTACCTTTTGCAGAAGGGTGATGTGCTCACTCTTTTATCTTGTGCAGAATTAACTAACTTTGTATCATCTGGAACATTTTTCTCAAGTTCTATCTCAGTGCCAATGTGATTTTTGCATTTCTGAGAAGAACCATATGTCAGCTTGCCAGCAACATGTAAGTCATTGTTACCTGCCCCTCCTAAATTTAGATCATTTTCTTCATACTCATTAGAAGGGAAGTCAAACTGGAATTTTTGAGTTTGTGAAACATAATTTGTGTCTTCATTAGTTATCCTTAAATTTGAGGGTAACATTTTTGATCTTTTATTCTGACCTACAAAAAAGAAACACTTTAATTACTACACATTCTCCTTGAAAACAAATTTTAAAAATGATGATAGAAAAATTTAATAAAATTTTTCAAAAGAGCTTACTAGGTGAATATGAAAAATAACAAAATGATCTGTAATACCATTTGTGATTTTGAAATACAATAGTTGTTACTCTTATGGTACATCATAACTGAAGGATAACTCTAAATTAGTTAAGAATTATTGAAATTAAGTTTGAAATTTAAATTAAGCCTATATTATAAAACAGGTTTAATTTCTGACCCACAGAAATAACCATAACTGAAAGTGGGTTGCAAGAATACTGGGGTGGGCTGCCACTTCCTCTTCCAGGGGATCTTCCAGACTCAGAGATTGAACCCACGTCTCTTATGTCTCCTGCACTAACAGGCGGATTCTTTACCACTGCACCATCTGGGAAGCCCCAAAATTAAGATAATAGAATATTTTCATCAAGGTGACGGAACTTTAAAGGTGTCTTTACAGAAACTTTAAAAGCATCTTTGAAAGTGTGGAAGGCATTTGGAGGCCTTTTTAGGCCTTAAATTTGCCTTATCATTTACACTATACTAGTATACATACATATTATATATATGGGTGTGTGTTCTATTATAACACACAATAGAATTACTACATTCTATATATAATTTGCTATACACAAGAGTATAAAATATATAAAAATTTTGAAACAGTAATAAAATGTACATGCATGAACCTACTACTTAATTTAAAAATCAGTTTTACCAACAATATCACATTAGATCACATATACTATTTGAGTGTGTTTGTTTTCTAAGTTTGTAAAGATAATAAACTATATAGTTTTTGCATCTTATTTTTTTCACTCAATATATTTCATGAATCTGGTTTCCTAAACCAGAGGATCCTACCTTTAGTAAAGTCTAAGACAAAAACTAAATAGCAGTGACAGTTTTAATGGGATGAGGAAACAAATTCACAGAACAATGTAACAGGTGTGTGAGATAGTATATTTTGTGCCTGTAATATACATATGTGTGTATATGTATGCATGGAGAAGGAAAATGTTTCAGATTTTAAGGTTTGGTGACCACTATTTTGAATAAGTCTCTAACTTTCATTTTATTCCATTAAAATAAAAGAAATGAATATTTCAATATTAAATTTTTTACACTGACATGAGCTGAATGGATTTGACTTCACAACTTATATGTGATAGTTTACCTAACAATTCATGACTTTCTATTTCTTCCTCTAATGCTTGAGTATCTGGAATTGCTGAAATCAGTGGAGTAGTTGGAAGAAACCAATCCAAAGGTTTTTCACTGTCTAGGTGGCTATATAAAATAAAAAAACATGAATTTATGTTAACAAAGATATAACATCAGAGACTATGTATTTATTAACTAAACATAACTCAGTTACAGACTGGAAAAGGTCAGTTTTCATTTCAATTCCAAAGGGCAGTGCCAAAAATTGCTGTACAATTACAGTCATTTCACATGCCAGCAAGGTAATACTTAAAATCCTTCAAGCTAGGCTTCAATAGTACATGAACTGAGAACTTCCAGATGTATAAGATGGATTTAGAAAAGGCAGAGGAACCAGAGATCAAATTGCCAGTATCTGTTTGATCATAGAAAAAGCAAGGAAATTCTAGAAAAACACTGACGTCTGCTTCATTGATTATGCTAAAGCCTTTGACTCTGTGGATCCCAATAAACTTTGGAAAATTCTTAAAAAGATGGGAATACCAGACCACCTTACCTGCCTCCTGAGAAACCTGGATGCAGGTCAAGAAGCAGTCATTAGAAACGGACATGAAACAAGACTGGTTCAAAATCGGGAAGGGAGCACATCAAGGCTGTATACTGTTACTCTGCTTATTTACCTTATATACAGAGTACATCATGAGAAATGCCAGGCTGGATGAATTACAGGGTAGGATCGAGATTGCCAGAAGAAATATCAATAACGTCAATATGCAGATGACACCACCCTTATGGCAGAAAGTGAAGAGGAATTAAAGACCCTCTAGGTGAAGGTGAAAGAGGAGACTGAAAATGCTAGCTTAAAACTCAACATTCAAACCAAAGCAATCTTGGGAAAGAAGAATGGAAATGGAGGAATCAACCTGCCTGACTTCAGACTATACTACAAAGCTACAGTCATCAAGACAGTATGGTACTGGCACAAAGACAGACATACAGATCAATGGAAGAAAGTAGAAAGCCCAGAAATACATCCATGCACCTATGGACACCTTATGTTTGACAAAGGAGGCAAGAATATACAATGGAGAAAAGACAATCTCTTTAACAAGTGGTGCTGGGAAAACTGGTCAACCACCTGTAAAAGAATGAAACTAAAATACTTTCTAACACCATACACAAAAATAAAATGGATTAAAGATCTAAATTTAAGACCGGAAACTATAAAACTCCTACAGGAAAACATAGGCAAAACACTCTCTGACATAAATCACACCAAGATCCTCTATGACCCACCTTCCAGAGTAATGGAAATAAAAGCAAAAATAAACAAATGGAACCTAATTAAACTTAAAAGCTTTTGCACAATGAAGGAAATTACAAGCAAGGTAAAAAGACAGCCTTCAAAGTGGGAGAAATAACAGCAAATGAAGCAACTGACAAAGAATTTATCTCAAAAACATAAAAACAGCTCATGTAGCTCAATACCAGAAAAATAAACGAGCTAATAAAAAAATGAGCCACAGAACTAAACAGACATTTCTCCAAAGAAGACATACAGATAGCTAACAAACACATGAAAAGATGCTCAACATCACTATCAGAGAAATGCAAATCAAAGCCACAATGAGGTACCATCTCATGTCTATCAGAATGGTTGCTATCAAAAAGTCTACAAACAATAAATGCTGGAGAGGATGTGGAGAAAAGGGAACCCTCTTATACTGTTGGTGGGAATGTGAACTAGTACTGTCGCTATGGAGAACAGTGTGGAGATTCCTTAAAAAAACTGGAAATAGAACTGCCATATGACCCAGCAATCCCACTGCTGGGCATACACACTGAGGAAACCAGAATTGAAACAGATACATGTACCCAACGTTCATCACAGCACTGTTTACAATAGCTAGGACATGGAAGCAACCTAGATGTCCATCGGCAGATGAATGGATAAGAAAGTTGTGGTACATATACACAACGGAATATTACTCAGCGATTAAAAAGAACACATTTGAATCAGTTCTAATGAGGTGGATGAAACTGGAGCCTATTATACAGAGTGAAGTAAGTCAGACAGAAAAATACCAATACAGTATATTAAACCATATATATGGAATTTAGAAAGATGGTAACAACAACCCTATATGTGAGACAGCAAAAGAGACACAGATATAAAAATCTGTGGACTTTTGGACTCCATGGGACATGGAGAGGGTGGGATGATTTGAAAGAATAGCACTGAAACATGTATATTACCATATGAGAAACAGATCACCAGTCCAAGTATAATGCATGAAACAGGGCACTCAAAGCTGGTACATTGGGACAACCCAGAGGGATGGGATGGGGAGGTAAGAGGGAAGGGAGTTTGGGATGGGGGAAACATGTACACCCATGGCTGATTCATGTCAATGTATGGCAAAAACCACGACAATATTGTAAAGTAATTAGCCTCCAATTAAAATAAGTAAATTAACAACAAAAAAAAAACCCAGCATTCAAAAATCTAAGATCATGGCATCTGGTCCCATCAGTTCAGTTCAGTTCAGTTCAGTCACTCAGTTGTGTCCAACTCTTTGCAACCCCATGGTCCACAGCATGCCAGGCCTCCCTGTCCATCACCAACTCCTGGAGTTTACTCAGACTCATCTCCATTGAGTCGGTGATGCCATCCAACCATCTCATCCTCTGTCCCCTTCTCCTTCTGCCCTCAATCTTTCCCAGCACCAGGGTCTTTTCAAATGAGTCAGTTCTTCACACCAAGTGGCCAAAGTATTAGAGTTTCAGCTTCAACATCAGTCCTTCCAATGAACACTCAGGACTGATCACCCTTACAATGGACTGGTTAGATCTCCTTGCAGTCCAAGGGACTCTCAAGAGTCTTCTCCAACACCACAGTTCAAAAGCATCAATTCTTTGGTCCTCAGCTTTCTTTATAGTCCAACTCTCACATCCATACGTGACTACTGGAAAAACCATAGCCTTGACTAGACGGCCCTTTGTTGGCAAAGTAATGTCTCTGCTTTTTAATATGCTGTCTAGGTTGGTCATAACTTTCCTTCCAAGGAGTAAGCATCTTTTAATTTCATGGCTGCAATCACCACCATCTGCAGTGATTTTGGAGCCCAAGAAAATAAAGTCTGACACTGTTTCCACTGATTCCCCATCTATTTGCCATGAAGTGATGGGACCAGATCCTATGATCTTAGTTTCCTGAATGTTGAGCTTTAAGCCAGCTTTTTCACTCTCCTCTTTCACTTTCATCAAGAGGTTCTTTAGTTCTTCTTCACTTTGTGCCATAAAAGTGATGTCATCTGCATATCTGAGGTTATTGATATTTCTCCTGGCAATCTTGATTCCAGCTTGTGCTTCATCCACCCCAGCGTTTCTCATGATGTACTCTGCTGCTGCTGCCGCCACTAAGTCGCTTCAGTTGTGTCCGACTCTGTGTGACCCCATAGACGGCAGCCCACCAGGCTCCCCCGTCCCTGGGATTCTCCAGGCAAGAACACTGGAGTGGGTTGCCATTTCCTTCTCCAATGTATGAAAGTGAAAAGTGAAAGTGAAGTTGCTTAGTCATGTCCGACTCTTTGAGACCACATGGTCTGCAGCCTACGAGGCTCTTCCATCCATGGGATTTTCCAGGCAAGATTACTGGAGTGGGGTGCCATTACCTTCTCCACATGTACTCTGCACATAAGTTAAATAAGCAGGGTGACAATATACAGCCTTGACGTATTCCTTTTCCTATTTGGAACCAGTCTGTTGTTCCATGTCCAGTTTTAACTGTTGCTTCCTGACCTGCATACAGATTTCTCAAGAGGCAGGTCCCATCACTTCATGGCAAATAGATGGAGAAAAAATGGAAATGGTGACAGACTTTACTTTCTTTGGCTCCAAAATTCCTGCAGTGACCGCAGCCATGAAGTTAAGACACTTGCTCCTTGGAAGAAAAGCTATGACAAACCTAGACAGTGTGTTAAAAAGCAGACACATCACTTTGCTGACAAAGATCTATATGGTCAAAGCTATGGTTTTTGCAGCAGTTGTGTACGGGATGTGAGAGATGGACCATAAAGAAGGCTGAGCACCACAGAATTGATCCTTTCAAATTGTGGAGCTAGAGAAGACTCTTTGAGAGTCCCTGGGACAGCAAGGAGATCAAGCCAGTCAATCCTAAAGGAAATCAGTCCTTAATATTCATTGGAAGGACAGATGCTGAAGCTTCAATACTTTGGCCAGCTCATGCAAAGAGCCAACTCATTGGAAAAGATCCTGATTCTGGGAAAGATTGAAGGCAGGAAGAGAAGGGGATGACAGAGGACGAGACGGTTGGATGGCTTCATTGACTCAATGAACATGAGTTTGAACAAACTCCAGGACAGAGAAGCCTGGTGTGCTGCAGTCCATAGGGTCACAAAGAGTTGGACATGACTGAGCAACTGAACAACATTCAGTTACAAACTCTTAAACTTAATGTACTACCTTTCTGTGATGACTTCAATTTACCCTTATAGAACAGCGTATAGCATATCCCTATACGTTCTCAATCTTTTTTCCCTTGTGTGTCATGGGATTAATGACACTGCTCTGAGGTATGCTACCTAAATAATAGCTATAACTCCATTTTATTTTCTCCAATTCAAATGTTGTGACAGGGATCTTAAATCTGCTCCAATATAAAAAAAAAAGAAAGTAATAAATCATTCCAAAACTTTAGCATCTTAACCAATACAAGTTAACAAATTACTGATGATACACTGGACAACTAATCATGGGTCGTAAGTGTGTAAATGACACCAAAACATTATTATAAATTAATGTCCTAACCCAAATATTCCTGGTCCGAAACCATCTATGACAACAGAAAAGCCAAGAAACCAGTTGAAATTGACAATCAGTTTGAAAACCTGTAGTAACTGATGAGATTTTTGTCACCCTATTGGCATCTGCCTATTGCCCTATTGTTCAGCTGTGATCCTATTAACATGTAATGTTTTAATATTTGCTTCCCTGGTGGCTCAGAGGTTAAAGCGTCTGCCTCTAATATGGGAAACCTGGGTTCCATCCCTGGGTTGGGAGGATCCCCCAGAGAAGGAAATGGCAACCCACTCCAGTATGCTTGCCTGGAGAATCCCATGGACAGAGGAGCCTGGTGGGCTACAGTCCATGGGGTCACAAAGAGTCAGACACGACTGAGTGACTTAACTAACTTTTTCCAACCTAAGTTGGCTTGTCCTTCATTAGAACAAAGATAACCGATGGGAAACAGAAAATAAAGTTGAAGAACACCACATAAACTGTCTAAGCCAAGTCCTGAGGATTTGATGATCTTTTTCCTTATTGCTTTGTTTAGGGTTTTATCTCCCAGAAGAGGCCCAGTCTTTCACTTTTCTACATCTCATAGCACCTCAAACATAGCTACTGCAGCTCTATTTTCCAAATCAAAAATCTGCAACACATTACCTAACAATATCTAACAGATTGTCTGACAATACACCAAAACAGCTAATCATGGGTCATAAGTGTGTAAATGACACTAAAACTATGTCACAGAGTTCTAAGATCATCACCAGGGTCAATAATTCCCTAGGGTGACTCATAGGACTCAGCAATGTAGCGCTACTCATGACTGTTAGGTGAAGTCTGAAGGAACTAACAATACTTTGTATTCTTAGAAGAGCAACCATATATTCCAAATTTGCTGATGCCGGTCCTGATTAACAACTGTCATTCCATTTGGATGCACTCTTTCACTCTCAAAGTGTCCCAGTCTGAACTACATGGTCACATTATTTATGAATGATTCATCCATATATGTGTTGAACCTCAAGCTGACTATAAGTTTTTTAAAGTAAAAGTCTTTAAAAGTCTAATTCAGTAAATATTTGAATAAATGAAAGAATAAGTGAGCAATAAATAATTTACTCAATGTTTCACTAAAAAAGAATACATAGAAAACTTAGAATTAAAATGATTAACATGTGAAAATCCTTAAAAGCCAGTATTTAACAGACTTCCTATTCCCCAATTCATATTTCCTTTGGTATCACATTTTTATTTCCACCCCTGATTACTGCTTGAATTGAACCTGCCTATCACACTTGGCCTTTGGCACACTGCCCTTTCTGTTTCCAAAAGCTGCAATCATCACTCCCTGTCCTGAACTACTCTTTAACCATTACTTTCAGTCTTTACTTTAGCCAAAAGTAACTTGAACAAACCAGAAATGTAAATAAATGAAAGCCAAATAGGCAAGAATCTATTCTATTTTTAAAATTATAATATGTTAAACTTCAGTTATTCCCTTATACCTGAATTCCATATTTACCAAGTATATACCTGAAATGTCATTCTGTTGATCCCTCATTTTTTATTTATAAATTTACCAAAGATAAAACTAAAATGCCATAAAAAGAAAAAATCAAAAACAACAGACTGCTATTTTTTAAAGCAGACTTACTTTTCAGCTTCATCTGTTCTTTCAAAAAACAAATTATCCAAGGAAAACACAGAGTCATTTGATTCCAACATTGTTAAAAGCTGGACTTTGTCATAAATCTAAAAAATACCAAAATCCAGTTTATAGCCTATTTACAAAGATGTAGAAAAAATTTTTTCTAGATCCACAAACTATAATTATTAATTTCCTAAAATAATCACAGTCTTTCTTCTGTAACTTCCTCCTAAGTGCTTAAATATTCAAATACATTACTGTGTTGTCCACTCATTCACACATAGTCACACATATATGCCTCTCTTCACGCTGCACAAATGCTTAAAATGTGTTTTCTTCCATTCTCCACCTGACATATTCCTACCCAAACTTCGTGGTACAGGTCAATGTCACTTCTTCTTCAAAGGCTTCTCTGAATTTGTCCTCATGGAAAACAGAATTAGTGACTCCTTTTGGGCTCTTAAAATACTTTGTTCATACCATTATTTTTGAGTATAGTGCATTTTATTGTGATATTATATAGGATAGTACATTTTATTGTGAATGTGTGTGTTTCTAAAAATATACTGTGTACATATGCAGGGATTTCCTTCAAAATCAAGGGACAGAGTAGACTTACCTCAAAATAAATAGGAAAACGTTAAGGAATACTGATGAAAAAGATTGGCAATGAGTTACTAATTGCTAATGCTATGTTACAGATATGTGGAGCTCCTTATAATGTCTATTTTTATATGTTTCAATTTTTTTAAATAAAAAAATTAACAAGTTGAACACATATATGTTTATATTCATATTATATAACACACACATACATATGCTTAAAAAGAAAATTTTTACATTCAGCAGTGTTAATCTAAATGTAAAGGATAAAAACATTCAGTATTGGCTACCTAAAAAAATAACAAAAATCTGGGCTTCCCAGGTGGCGCAATGTTAAAGAATCCACCGGCCAATGCAGGAGACACAAGAGACTAAGGTTCGATCGGAGGGTAGAGAAGATTCCCTGGAGGAGGAAATGGAAATCCGCTCCAGTATTCTTGCCTGGAAAATCTCATGGACAGAGGAGCCTGGCGAGCTCCAGTTCATGGAGCTGCAAAAAGTTGGACACGATTAAGCACACTAGCGTACACACACAATAGAACCATGTCTATGGATACATACAATTATTCCCCCTGCACATCAACACTACATCTCAATTTTTTTCCTAATTTCTGAAACATAAAACTCTACACGACGAAACACGAAATCGGATGCACATATCATAAAATATAAGCCACATTTCTATTCTGTGATAGTTAATATACTGCAAATCTTTCCTTAGGATGGAAACTAACATCAAAGACGCTATACGAGCGCCATCTTCTGGAGAAATTTACAATACCAAGTCAGAGCTACTGCTGCTAAGTCGCTTCAGCCGTGTCCGACTCTGTGCGACCCCACAGAAGGCAGCCCACAAGGCTCCCCCGTCCCTGGGATTCTCCAGGCAAGAACAATGGAGTGGGTTGCCATTTCTTTCTCCAATGCATGACAGTGAAAAGTCAAAGTGAAGTCGCTCAGTCGTGTCCAACTCTTAGCGACCCCATGGACTGCAGCACACCAAGCTCCTCCCTCCACGGGATTTTCCAGGCAAGAGTACTGGAGTGGGGTGCCACTGCCTTCTCCGACCAAGTCAGAGCAAGTTCCTTCAATTTTGAGCCCTCCCTGATGTGATGAAGAGACACATTATTACATCAGGAAGTACGTGGGGAAAAGAGAAATGTTTCCACATGTACCCCTTTACAAAATGCTACTAACAAAGGGCTAAATTTGATTACATTAGGACTGTTCTTACTTTATCAGAATATTGTGGGGTTTTTCATTTGTTTAGTTATTGGGCTTTTCTCCTTTCCATCTGTTTAGCATAGTTGCCCTCTTCATTTTTCTCAATGTATTAATCATTTAGTCACCAAAAAAAAAGAGCAAAGTTCAAACAAATGAGCATGGTTCTATAAATGTTTTAAACAATTTAATTATGTTTAAAATAGAAGCCTAGTATAACAGGGCAGAAAGGCAGAAGGGAGTTACTCAGAAATTCCAACTGGAGTCTTTAACATCTTTAAAGTAAAGAATTTCAAAAGTTGAAAACAATTACTTGATAAACAAAAATGCCAGTCATGTTTCTATTCAAAAGTAACCAATAAAATGTTCCTTTTCTAGTCTTAGGAGAACTATGTAATCTTAAACAACAGGAAGAGTTTTCCAAATTAAAACTCACCAGATACCTTTTATATGGCTATGCTTCCTCAGAATATAAGTAGAAACTCTTAAGGTTAACACACATGTGTTTGAACTCTTTATTCTAAAAAAAGCTGCAAGCAAAACAATAAAACTGCAAATTAAAAATATTTGGTTCTGAAAAAATATTTAATAATCTAAAAACCTCCTATATAAACAGCAAATGTTTCCAAGAGAACTTTGGTTTGATGTCTAGTTCTGACATAAAAGAGAATATAACTTGTTTGGGTCCATAATAAAAACACTGTGTATATATTTTCATACTGATGCAGCTCTATGAAAGAAAACATCCTTTCTATCTAAAATACTGCATGCCCATATTGTGCATTATTTTTCTTCACAGCACTAATTTATAACTGCTCAGTTGTTTATCTTTCTCCCTGTAGAGAGAGCCAGTTCCTTTTATTTACTAATATATTCGTTTAGCTCATAGCTGATGATCCATAACAATTCTCTGTGGAATAAATGCATTAGCAATGTCCAGTTTACAAAAATAGTTTAGTAAAAATAACTTTCCATCAATTCTGAGTCTTAAAATTTTACCCCCCAGATCTTTAATGCTGTTTTAAAATGTAATTTTTTTTCTAGTTCAAGATACATGTAATCAAACCATGAAAGTTTTAAAAGACCATAAATTTGACACTTGAATTATGTAAATAATTTTTTTTTTAAACATAGGCCTAACAAGGACCTTGCCATACTTCAATATGAGTTTGTTATTGAAGAAATGATAGATTTTGGATTTTTAGGTTTGGAGTTAGATTTTCTGAGTACATTTCTGTGTTAGATTACTTTTTACAAAGTTCTAGTTTCAGCGTGTATGAAATTGTTATTTAAGTGTTTGCTTTTACTCTAACCACTCTTAAAACACTTAAACTGTTTTTGTAACTACATAATTTGATGAGTGTTGAAATGATCTACACCATACCTAATTATTTTAGTGACGATTTAGCATTTTATCTTCTACAGTCCTTATTGTGTAAAATGTTCAGATCCGTTAGTTATCTCTTAAAACTTTTACTCTCAGAAATACACACTTCAAAAGTGCAGAAACCTAGATAAGAAATACTGATTTGCCAGAAATCGATAGTCAGTGAAGACTCAGACCAACATTCACTGGAAAAACCAACCGTCACAAATGACTGCAGGGAAGTAAGTTGACAAAGAGAATGAACATGAGAACAAATTACCACCCTCAGCCTGGGAGAGGTCTTTACAGTCGGAGGCCTGATCTCCACCACCTGCCCGGTGAGACGCAGGGGGCCAAAGAGCTACAGCAGGAACCGAATTCGGGTCTGAGGCAAAAACATCCCCCTGATGTACCCTAAATCCGAGCAAGCCCACCCTTGACTCCCGGGCGCGCGGTGGAAGTCTTCAGGCCGGGCGAGTGACCACGACGCGGGCGCCAGCGCCGCCACTGGGCCCGGGGATCTAGGGTCGCGTCCCCGCGGACTCACGGCCACATGCGCGCCGCCCCCCACTCCGCCCCGGGCGTGAAACACACTTTGGAATAAACACGCGAGACTCCGGGAGCCGCCAAAGCAACGCACGATTCCGCTAGCGTTGTGGGCAGGCGGCCTGCCAAACCAGTCCCTCACCAGCCGGAGCCGCCTCAGGCCTCGCCTCGCACCTTCTGACTGGAAGGCGGCTGAGGAACCGCGCAGGCTTGGGCGGGGACAAGGTCCCGCCGGCCGTACTACATACACCTCCCCGCGCGCGTTTCCTGCCGCCCGACACTCGCCTTGGAAAATCGACCACTTCCCGGCAGCCACCCTGGCCTCCCTCCCCGCTGGGTCCCCGTTCTCCCATCTTTTCCTTCCGGGGAGAGCCCCGAGTCCCAGTCCCCACCTTCCCCAGCGGCCGTCCGGACTTTCCCGAACTCACCTTCTCGCCGGCCCTGGGAGCCGAGCGCCTATTCACCGGCCCGGAGGACCCCCAGCCTGGCTAAGCCGAGCTCCAAGCAATGGATCGCCGGACCCCCCAACCTCTCCCTTCCCGCCTCTCCTTGTTTTCTCCAGAAGTTTATAAGCCCTTTTAAATTGTCGCTCTCCGAATATGGTTGCCTATTTTCGTTGAATAGAATGCTTAATCCTTCCCTCAACTCTTGGTAATTTTAGTTTCCCTCCTTAAGAATTGGTCTATCTGAGGTACCTCATATAAGTGGATTTATGGATTTACATGGTATTTGTCTTATGTCTGGCCTATATCATTTACCATGATGTTTTCAGAGTTTATCCATGTTGTAGCAAGTTTCATTCCTTTTAAGGTGAGCTTCCCTGATAGCTCGGTTTGTAAAGAATCTGCCTGCATGCAGGGGACCCTTGTTCAATTCCCTGATGCAGAAGATCCGCTGGAGGAATGATAGGCTACCCACTTCACTATTCTTGGGCTTCCCTTGTGGCTCAACTGGTAAAGAATTCGCCTGTGATGTGTGAGACCTGGCTTCGATCCCTGGGTTGGGAAGATGCCCTAGAGAAGGGAAAAGCTACCCACTCCAGTATTCTGGCCTAGAGAATTCCATGGACTGTATAGTCCATGGGGTTGCAAAGACTCAGACACGACTGACCCACTTTCACTTCCACTCCATTTGTGGTCTTGGAGAAGACTCTTGAGAGTCCCTTGGACTGCAAGGAGATCAAACCAGTCAATCCTAAAGAAAATCAGCCCTAAATATTCATTGGAAGGGCTGAAGCTGAAGCTCCAATACTTTGGCCACCTGATGTGAAGAACTGACTCATTAGAAAAGACCCTGATGCTGGGAGAGATTGTAGGCAGGAGGAGAAGAGGAGGACAGATTATAAGATGGTTGAATGGCATCACCTACTTGATGGATATGAGTTTGAGCAAGCTCTGGGAGTTGGTGATGGACAGGGAAGCCTGGCTTGCTGCAGGCAGTGTCCATGGGTTCACAAGGAGTCACACAAGACTGAGTCCATGAAACTGAATTCCATTTGTAGGTATATACCACATTTTGTTTACCCATTCATTCATGGATGGTCATTTGTGTTGCTTCCAACCTTTTGGCTATTGTGAATAATGCAGCTATGAAAAAATGGTATATAAAACTCCATTCTGGAACTTATGGTTGGGTGGGGGATAGTTAGGGAGTTGGGGATTGACATGCACACACTGCTATACTTAAAATGGATAATCAACAAGCACCTACTGTGCAGCAGGGAACTCTGCTCAACATTATATAACAAACTAAATGGGAAAAGAATTTGAAAAATATGTATAACTGAATCACTTTGCTGTACCCCTAAAACCAGTGCAACATTGTTAATCAACTACACTATACTCTGATATAAAATAAAAATTTTAAATAAATAAAAAGCACATGAGGCAGAAAAAAATAATCTTGTTCTCAGTCCCTGTTTTCAATTATTTATATATATACCTAGGAGTAGAAACATCTACTTTTGTTTATTGACTACGCCAAAGCCTTCGACTGTGTGGATCACAACAAACTGTGCAAAACTCTTAAAGAGATGGAAATACCAGACCACCTGAAGTGCCTTCTGAGAAATCTGTATGCAGGTCAAGAAGCAACAGTTATCACTGGACATGGAACAACAGACTGGTTCCAAATCAGGAAAGGAGTACATCAAGGCTGTATATTGTCACCCTGCTTATTTAACTTATATGCAGAGTACATCATATAAGTTGGATGAAGCACAAGCTGGAATCAAGATTGCCAGGAGAAATATCAATAACCTCAGATATGCAGATAACATCACTTTTATGGCAGAAAGTGAAGAAGAACTAAAGAACCTCTTGATGAAAGTGAAAGAGGAGAGTGAAAAAGCTGGCTTAAAGCTCAACATTCAGAAAACTAAGATCATGGCATCCTGTCCCATCACTTCATGGCAAATAGATGGGGAATCAGTGGAAACAGTGTCAGACTTTATCTTGGGGGACTCCAAAATCACTGCAGATTGTGACTGCAGCCATGAAATTAAAAGATGCTTACTCCTTGGAAGAAAAGCTATGACCAACCTAGACAGCATATTAAAAAGCAGAGACATTACTTTGCCAACAAAGGGCCGTCTAGTCAAGGCTATGGTTTTTCCAGTAGTCATATATGGATGTGAGAGTTGGACTCTAAAGAAAACTGAGCGCTGAAGAATTGATGCTTTTGAACTGTGGTGTTGGAGAAGACTCTTGAGAGTCCCTTGGACTGTAAAGAGATCCAACCAGTCCATCCTAAAGGAAATCAGTCCTGAATATTCATTGGAAGGACTCATGTTGAAGCTGAAACTCCAATACTTTGGCCACCTGATGCAAAGAACTGACTCATTGGAAAAGACCTTGATGCTAGGAAAGATTGAAGGTGGGAGAAGGGGACAACAGAGGATGAGATGGTTGGATGGCATCATCGACTTGATGAACTTGCATTTCAGTTACCTCCAGGAGTTGGTGATGGACAGGGAAGCCTGGCGTGCTGCAGTCCATGGGGTCACAAAGAGTCCGACACAACTGAGCAGCTGAACTGTAATGAACTGAAGGACTAATGATGTTGGGCATCTTTTCATGTGCCTTATGACTTTTTAAATATTTTCTTTGGGGAAGTGTCTGTTCATATCCATTGCTAATTTTTGTGCTATTTGTTTATTATTATTATCTTTTATTATATATTTTTAAAATATTCTGGATATTGACATGATTTGTAAATATTTTCTCCTATTCAGTAGGTTTTCTTTTTGCTTTTATGATGGTATCCTTTGATACACAAAAGTTTTTAATTTGGGGGAAGTCCAATTTATCTTTTTTTTTCTTCTTTTATAACCTGTGCTTTGGTGTCATAACTGTGAATTCACTCCCAAATTCCATTACATGAAGATTTACTCCAATGTGTTCTTCTGAGAGTTTCAATTTTAGCTCTTAAGTTTAGGTCTTTGATCCATTGTGGGCATACCATAGACCAACAAGTTGTATTTATTTCAGATAAAGGAGGGGTGTATTGAAAGACTGGAAGAACTTGAAAAACAAAAAAGAGATGTTTATGACACAGAAACAAATAGATTTCTGCTAATAGAATTGATGCCTTAGGTTCTGGCTCATAGTCAACATAATAAAAATTTTCTCTACTTTGTAGCTTTCATTTTTTTTAAACTCTGATCAAGAGGAGCTGATAATTGAAAAATTAGTGCTGATGGCAGTAGAGAAGGAAGCACCAAGAAATGTCATAACTTCAAGACTATTTTTCTCTGTATGACAGCCAGAAATATGTTGTGCTATTGTCAGACTTGGAAAAGAAAAGGTAAGCCCATTTGGGAGACTCTGAAAAGTATACAGTTAATATCTGAGGAAATAAAAAGAAAAAAGAAAGAAATCAAGTTTGGTTGATGGGATTCATGGGAGGAAAGAGAAATTCAGAGGTTATGCACAATCGTGTAGAAGAGTCTGATGCTATTTATACACTTAATAGATGCTTAAATAGAAGAAGTATGAAGGGTTGATAGTCAAAAGTTAATTGTTCTTTAAGGAAAGATTTAGTAAGTCTCTGTGTAACCAAGAAAATAAATGAAAAATGTTAATTAGAAGTAATTCCTTGAGTTCCAGCTTCTAAGGAGTATGTTTAATGATGCAGAAGAAACTAGTACTCATATTTTAGGAGATCCATTTGCTCCGTTTGTTTGTTTTTAGGCAGAAATTGAGTCTTCAGCCAAAATGAATTTAAAAATGTCTGTTTTCTGGTTTTCAGTTCTCCAAAGCCAAGAATGTTGATTTTAATGAGACCTCTGGATAGGTTGCTCCAATTAGACCCAGAGCCAAAGCATCTCCCAGCCACAGCTAGCCAGAGTGTATTAATACAAAGAATATAAGCCTTCCATAGAAATCAGTTGATAAAGACTCAGTATTCAATGGCTGTTTTTTTTTTTTTCTTGTAATTACATAAGTAGAGTCTAAAATGTAACGTAAATCTTGAAGTAAGAAGCAAACGTGCCAGAACAGAGGCTTTGGGACAGTATTCCACACTGGAATAGAATTATTTCCTGGTTAAAAATTTATACCCATTTCTTCAGAATGAGTAGATGGAGAGGGATAACCAGTGCACATTCTTTATGGGTAGTTGTATTTAGATTTGTGTAACAAGTTGTACACACTTCTCCTTACAGAGTATACTGTGTTTAGTCATTCTTTGTAAATTCTTCTGCCATTATTATAAAGTCCCTGGGTAAATAGGAATAAATGCATTCCTTCAGGTGATTAGTATCTGAAGGAGGTAGGCTTTACCTAAATGGCATCCAGAATCTTACATAAGACTGTCTTAATAAAACATGGGATATATCTACAAAGATTCTTTGAGGGGACTTTAAAAAGCCACTGACAGACATTTTTAAAAGATTTCTAAATATTAGGGATCAAAGTATAAAACAGATTTTAAGAACAAGCATTCTTTGTTTTGTTTTTATCTAAAGATAACAGAGTAATTGGCAAGGTCTTGCAGTAATATGGTCAAATTGTTATGATTAATATGTTAAATCAATATGATTAATTTAAATTGTTTATATACTGTTCAGAATTAAGATCGTTTCTAGAGGTGATTGTATCACCATTGTATCACTGGGCTTCCCAGGTGGTGCAGTGGTAAAGAATCAACCTGTCAATGCGGGAGATCCAAAAGAGGCCAGTTCAGTCCCTCGGTCTGGAAGATCCCCTGGAGGAGGAAATGGCAATCCACTACAGTATTCTTGCCTGGGAAATCCCATGAATGGAGGAACCTGGAGGGCTACAGTCCATGGGGTCGCAAAAGAGTCAGACACAACTAAGCATGCATGCACATTATATCATTATTGCAAATAAAGAGATTTGCAATGTTGCAAGTAACCTGTTGGGCTTCCCAGGTGGTGGTAGTGGTAAAGAACCCGCCTGCCAGTGCAGGAGACATCAGAAATTCAGATTCAATCCCTGCGTGGAGATGATCCCCTGGAGGAGGTCATGGCAAACCACTCCAGTACTCTTGTCTGGAAATCCCCATGGACAGAGGAGCCTGGCAGGCTGCAGTCCCTAGAGTCGCACAGAGTTGGATGTGACTGAAGCAGCTTAGCATGTATGCAAGTAACCAGTTAAGATACTGGACAGATTGGAGTTCGAACAGAATAACAAAAATAAGAAACACCATGAAGAAACAAGAATAATGCATCTACCTAGAATCCTTTCCAGGAAGCTAGAGGGAATGGTGAGAGATACTACTAAAACTAGCAGGTAATTATTCATTTGTGATATATATTTATTGAGTTAAGATGTATTTAAGCATGGGTTATCTCATGTTTAAATATGCCAAAGCACTGAGAAAGCACAGTGCGTGTAATAGCATGCACTTTGTTCCAGGGAACAAAGCTGGGAGTGCTGTATCCTTGTCTGCCTGGAGTCTGAAGCCACCACAAAGAAAAGTAGACACGTCTGTTTTCTCACAACAGTTGTCACTATGAATAATCACCAGAGAAGTGAAAGTGAAGTTGTTCAGTCATGTCCACCTATTTGTGACCCCATGGGCTGTACCCTACCAGGCTCCTCCATCCATGGGATTTTCCAGGCAAGAGTACTGGAGTGGGTTACCATTTCCTTCTCCAGAGGATTTTCCCAACCCAGGGATCGAACCCAGGTCTCCTGCATTGTAGGCAGACGCTTTACCATCTGAGCCACTGTTGTTTCTCACAACAGTTATCACTATGAATAATCACCAGAGACGAGAAGGGGCTAAATCTGAAAACGTTCTCTGGCAATTCTAGCTGTTCGTCCCCTCTGTCCTGATCCCCCCAACCCTGTTGCTCTGCCCTCAGGCCTGGGAACATGAGATAACTTTCTGGAGGAAAAGTGGGTATAATAAAGTGCATAAGGAATAAAAGTAGTTCAACGGATGCTGAGGTTAAGGCCCCGCCTTACCCTCCGGTACTAGGCACCAGGAGGAAGACATTTGCATTCAGGGAGCAGCAGATTCATCAAGAAGCAGCAAAAGAAGGTGTAGGGACCAGGCTGTGGAACAGAGGCTACTAAGCTATGCTCACAGACCACTCCCAGGGCCTGGCCCTGCTAAGCCTTCCAGAGTGGAAGGTCCCGCCTTGATAGAGCTCTGCTGGCCTCAGAACAGTGCAAAGCCTGAGCACAGGCAACAATATGAAGCACCAGAATTGTTACCATGGCTGCAATGGCAGCTGTAAGTAGGAGGTGTGAATCAGCCAGGAAAGCGTGCCTGTCTTATGAAAAGTATATGCTATTTGTGATAGTTGATAGGACTGATTGCTAAAGCCAGGAGAGTTTATGAAGCCCTTCCTCCAGTTGCCAGCTGGGAAACAGGAGGGACATTTGGGTGGGGAGTGTCAGAGGAGCTGGGATTCTGACAATTAGGAGGTATGGTTTCAAAGTAATAACTTGCTTTGTTGTCTTTGGTGGAGAAAAAGTCACTTGCAATATTCCCTTGCTTTATATAACTTAGATTAGTGACCTATGAAACACCAGTGTCACAAAAAAATGTATATAGCACTCTACAGCTTAAAGCATTTGTTCATTCAGTGTATGGGGAAAATGTCTAAGAATTCACACAAATAGTGAGTGAGGGGCTGAGACAGTAGATGCATTGTCCGTGTGCGTGGATAGAGTGGATTCAGCGTGGATGGAGAATATATGTATTTTAGTAGAAGGAATGTTGTCCTTCCACTAGAAAATAGAGTAGGGTGGGTTAAAGCAAGTCCAGGTGAGACCATTCTGTCCAAGAACACATTCCAAATGGTGAAAACTGTTGACTTAAGAAAATACATGGAGATTGGGAGGGAAATAAAAACCCTATATGCCTAGGAAACAACAAGATAAAACAATGATTAATGTGAAAGTGAAGCAAAGTAATGTGTATTGTTAGAATTTTTTCAGATAACTGTGGAATAAAAAGAGCTATCAAACTTTCAGGTGTTATTGAACATTAGGAATTGTACTTGCTTGTTTTATGTGTCCCTTAATTAACAGAACACTTAAACAATTCTATCTTAGGAAAACAATTACACCATTAACTCCAAAAAAGAACTCCTGCCAAATCCCATAGCCTGTGTTCACACTTTCTCTCCCACCCATGGGAGACTTGTAGACATGGGCAAGTAACCAACCAGTGGGAAACTTCTTTATAGGATGTTTTGTATCAGAAATCATTTGGGGAAGCTTTGTTTTGTTTTGTTTTTCTAGATGATTTCATTGTATTCTATATTTCTGTAATTTTATGTTAAAACAGTAAGTGGACCTGTGATGTCACGTAATGAACAAACATTTCCACAACTGTTCAAAACAGTTTCCCTTAAAAAACTTATCTTTGAAAAATAACAAAAATGTTCTACTAAACAATGTTGAAATATAACAATTTGAGTTTTGAAGTCATTCATTTTGCTGAAAATATGTTCCTGTTTTAAACAAACAAAAAACCCTAAGATTTTAACTTGTCCTTATAAAGAGCTTAAGCAATATACTAAATCATATTTAGAAGCAAAAAAAAAAAAAAAAGGGAACTAAGATTATTAGACCTAAAAGTTTAGATAAAACTGGGAGTCTGTGTTTGTCTTCTATAACAAGGTATCTCCTTAATTCAAGAGAAAAAGAGATAGAATCCAGCATCTTTTTTTAAGTATGTGAAAGTGTCAGTCCTGTCAGATTCTTGGTGACCCCATGGACTGTAGCCTGCCAGGCTCCTCTGCTCATGGAATTCTCCAAGCAAGAATAATGGAGTGGGTTGCCATTTCCCTCTTCAGGTATTTGGGGGAAGTTTTAAAGAAATAAATGATTTGGTAGGCTATTATCTATAATACTGGATAATTAGAATGTTTTTTCCTGGATTGAAAAAAGTACGATTCACACAACTTATTTGCAAATGTATTCAAATGAAGAAATATTCCAGAAATTAGAATTTGATTTTTAATATAGTAATTTTAGCTGAATTTCTCTATGCCTGGCTCTTTCTACATACCATATTATTTCCTTTGAACAGCAGTTGTCACTGATTTGGTTGCAATTATTGTTTAAATATTCAATTAGAAGAAGTTTATTTTTAAAATCTCTGACTTTGAACAAAGTCCTGTTTCATTTGAAACATATGCTGTTACCTAGAGTAGACTTAAAGTATAAAGAAGATATATTTTTCCTTAGACTTCATTCCCAAGTGGCATTTTTTCAACATATTCATATATACAAATGACATAAAAAATATATACAGCAAAGCATCTTTTAAACAACTCTGAAATTTTTAAATTTTTAATTTCACCCAACTTAACATCTGAGCTGCCATATGTTTTGAATTTTTCCAATCCATAGAGATTACATAGCAAGTCACAAACCATATGACTGGAAAATCGCCTAACAACCAAAGTTAGGGATCATGCATCTCCACACAAATGGAAAAATGAACATCCCTTCAAACACACATCTGACACAAAACTAAAAAATTATTTTCAAGTCACAAAATGTTGGTGTTTCTTTTTGCTTACATCATTTTAAAGCAGAATGTATCAGTTGATTTGTATTTCCTAATTGAGAAAGTTTTTCAGAGGTTTCTTACCTGTGCTTTCATTTTCAGATGCTAAAAATGAATAAAATCTTGGGTCAAGTAAATGATTCCAGTTCCTTTTTTATACTGAGGGATTGATTTGCTTAAGATCAAAAAGCCAGTCACATACTGGCAGAACCAGAAAACTCAAATTTCGCTATACCTGTCCCCTGCTCTTTTTAAAAGTATGCTATCTCCCTTGAACAAATCTAAATAGATAATGTATAGCACATTGCATTTAGTTTTGGATGATTCTTTTATCAGTAGTGTTGACAAACTACAGTATATTCAAAGGTGGGAAACAGGAAGGTTAAGTAGCTTAGAACTTAAATAATTTTTTTTAGAGTCAGAGAGTGGGGAATTGGGGATAGGTGGTATCTAATACGGAGAAGAAAAGACTAAGAGAAGTATGGTGCCTCTTTTCAAATATTTGAGAGATACTTACAGTGGAATAAATAATTTGATCATGCTTTTATAGGTATGGTTTCAAAGGGCAGAACCAGAACACAATTAGTTAAGGGCTGTTACTGACTGAGAAATAGATTTCAGCTATGGAGAACGATATGAAAAAAGCTTTCTCACTTTTTTCTTATCAAATATATTGATAAATAATTTATGTACAAAACTGCATCCATTTAAAACATATAATCGAATGAGTTAACGACAGTTGTATATATCTGTGAAATCATCATCTTAATAAAAAATATTGAACATTTCCAGCATCCCCAGACTCCTCCTCCCTTCTGTAAAGATATCAGATGATGCTTAATGGAGAATCAGGACTTTTACCACTGCCCAACAATAATGAGACCATGTACCCTTCACACTGTTGGTGGAGACCACAGGGTGAGTTTAACATGAGCCTCTGAACAAAACATTAAAAAAGTGGGGATGTTTATTCCAGTTATAAAATTAACAAGTTCTGGAGATCTAATGTACGGCATAGTGATTATAGCTAACAATCGTGTATTATATACTTGTTGCAAACAGAATAGATCTTAAACGTCCTCACCACAAAAATAGAAAGGCAATTATATGACAGGATGGAGATGTCACCACAAACACAGAAAGGCGATTATATGACAGGATGGAGATGTTAGCTAATGCTATGGTGGTAAACATTTGCAATATATAAAAATGTATCAAACCAACATATTGTAACCTTAAATTATACAATGCTGTATGTCAATTAAGGCTGGGAATAAATTTTTTTTTTCTAATCACATAGTCCACATTTTACCTTCCAAATTTGTCTAAAAAACCCTCTCTCTCTCTGTTCAGTATCCAGAACCCTCAGGTAGTTGTGTTTTTCTGCATTCTGTCCAGAGTTATAACACTGCTATTTGTGGGAGGATTGGTTTATAAGATATTCAACTTCTCCATACCCGAAATAAGACTTATCATTTTAATCCTTGTATATTACTAAATATTGGGTTGAAATATGTGATTTCCTTGCACATGCCAAGATTTGTATAAAACTTTCTTAGGATATAGTTAGTGACAACCTCAAACCAGAAAGCAAGATTATTTTTTCAGTAATTCTACACTAACACTCCTACACTTTCAATGTGATAATATAAACTTTCAAAGCAAAATTTTTAGGATGACTGCATTAGTTACTTTAAAAAGAAATTTCTACCTTCATGTTTTAAATAGTAACTATATTTGGCCCTCCCTATCCACGGTTCAATGTCCTCAGATTTAACCAACTCAAACAATAGTAGATCAAAAATATTTGTTTTAATTCCAGAAATTTCCAAAGAGCGAAACTTGAATTTGCTATGCACCGAGGAATATCTCCTAACATTTAAAGTGTTTGCTTCTTTATCTTCAATGATTTGACTTTGACAAAAGGAGGAAACAGAAAATCTTAAAGACATAGATTTAGAAATCTTAGTAATTTAAAAAGTCAGAATTGGGACTAAAACTTCACTGAAATTTTAGCACACATTTTGGTAGTTTTAAAAATTATAATTTTCTGAATTTGAGAAAATTTCGTGACAAATGGTATACATATATAACTTTGATAGGAACATAGTTCACCTATATGCTGTTTTGACAGTATATGTAAAAGAATTTCAATTGTTCTGTTTTACTCTCTTCATTCTTTCTGAATCGATACTGCTAGACGATTACCAAAATTCATTCCAGACAAAGTTATAACTGGGCTTCTCCAGCAAGAGATAAGATTTGTGATTCCCACTCGCAGTTTAAGTGTAGCCACATGACTCTGTTTCTGCCAATAAAATGTGATGCAAGTGAAGTGTGTCACTTCTGACAAAGACCATAAGATACACTCTCTTTTCCACTAGCTAGAACTCATGTGCATGATGGTAAGTTGCTTTAGTCATATCTGATTCTTTGCAACCCCATGGACTGTTGTAGCCTGGCAAGCTCCTCTGTCCATGGGATTCTCCAGGCAAAAATATTGGAGTGGGGTGCCATTTCCTTCTCCAGGGGATCTTCCTGACCCAGGGATGGAATCCGTGTCTCTTGCATTCACAAGTAGGTTCTTTACTGCTAGCACCACCTGGGAAGCCCAGCTGGAATCAATAGTGAAGAGCTTTTGATCATGGAAATGGCAATAGTGCCCCAGAAAACAGCACAACATGATAGATGGAACATGAGTTCCTAAACGATCAGAACCAGAAAGGCTGTCTACCAGCCTGGAACACTCATAGCAGACTATTACATGAAAGATGAATAAACTTTACCTTCTTTAAGAAGCTGAATTAATATTGGGTTTCTTTCAGCAGAATAGCCTTACCCTGATTAACACACCCTGCTTTTGGTCCGAGTTCTTCAAGGCGATGGTACAGTAGGGAGAATAGAGTAAGCAGCAGATTCTACAATTGTTCTGCCCCATGCAGACTTCCCTGGTGGCTCAGCGGTAAAAAAAATCCACCTACAGTGTAGGAGATGTATAAGTCATGGGTTCAATCCCTGGGTCAGGATCCCTGGAAAAACCATAGCTTTGACTAGATAGACCTTTGTTGGCAAAGAAATGTCTCTGCTTTTTAATATGCTGGCTAGGTTGGTCATAACTTTTCTTCCAAGGAGCAAGCATCTTTTAATTTCATGGCTGCAATCACCATCTGCAGTGATTTTGGAGCTCAAGAAAATAAAGTCTGTCACTGTTTCCACTGTTTCCCTATCTATTTCCCATGAAGTGATGGGACCAGATGCCATGATCTTAGTTTTCTAAATCTTGAGTTTAAAGCCAGCTCTTTCACTCTCCTCTTTGACTCTCATCAAGAGGCTTTTAGTTTTTCTTCATTCTCTACCATAAGGGTGGTGTTATATGCATATCTGAGGTTATTGATATTTCTCCTGGCAGTCTTGATTCCAGCTTGTGTTTCAGCCAGCCCAGCATTTTGCATGATGTACTCTACATAGAAGTTAAATAAGCAGGACAACAATATACAGCCTTGATGTACTCCTTTCCCCATTTGGAACCAGTCTGTTGTTCCATGTCCAGTTCTAACTGTTTCTTCCTGACCTGCATACAGATTTCTCAGGAGTCAGGTCAGGTGGTTTGATATTCCCATCTCTTTAAGAATTTTCCAGAGTTTGTTGTGGTCCACACAGTCAAAGGCTCTGGCATAGTCAATAAAGCAAAAGTAGATGTTTTTCTGGAACTCTCTTGCTTTTTCAATGATCCAATGGATGTTGGCAATTTGATCTCTGGTTCCTCTGCCTTTTCTAAAACCAGCTTGAATATCTGGAAGTCCATGGTTCAGGTACTGTTGAAGCCTGGCTTGGAGAATTTTGAGCATTACTTTGCTAGCGTGTGAGATGAGCAATTGTGCAGTAGTTTGAGCATTCTTTGGCATAGCATTTCTTTGGGATTGGAATGAAAACTGACCTTTTCCAGTCCTGTGGCCACTGCTGAGTTTTCCAGATTTGCTGGCATATTGAGTGCAACTCTGTCACAGCATCATCTTTTAGGATTTGAAATAGCTCAACTGGAATTTCATCACCTCCACTAGCTTTGTTCGTAGTGATGCTTCCTAAAGCCCATTTGACTTCACATTCCAGGATCTCTAGGTGAGTGATCACACCATTGTGGTTATCTTGGTCATGAAGATCTTTTTTGTACAGTTCTTCTGTGTATTCTTGCCACCTCTTCTTAATATCTTCTGCTTCTGTTAGGCCCATACCATTTCTGTCCTTTATTGTGCCCATTGTTACAAGAAGTGTTCCCTTGGAATCTAATTTTCTTGAAGAGATATCTAGTCTTTTCCATTCTATTGTTTTCCTCTATTTCTTTGCATTGATCACTGAGGAAGGCTTTTTTATCTCTCCTTGCTATTCTTTGGAACTCTGCATTCAAATAGGTATATCTTTCCTTTTCTCCTTTGCTTTTGCTTCTCATCTATTCAACAGCTACTTTTAAGGCCTCCTAAGACAACCATTTTGCCTTTTTGCATTTCTTTTCCTTGGGGATGGTCTTGATCCCTGTCTCCTATACAATATCACAAACTTCCATCCATAGTTCTTCATGCACTCTGTCTAATAGATCTAATCCCTTGAATCTATTTGTCACTTCCTCTGTATTATTATAAGGGATTTAATTTAGTTCATCCCTGAATGGTCTAGTGGTTTTCCCTACTTTCTTCAATTTAAGGCTGAATTTGGCAAAGTAAAAGTAGAAAGTCAAGAAATACCTGGAGTAACAGGAACATTTGGCCTTGGAGTACAGAATGAAGCAGGACAAAGGCTAATAGAGTTTTGCCAAGAGAACCTGCTGGTTATAGCAAACACCTTCTTCCAACAACACAAGAGAAGACCCTACACATGGACATCACCAGATGGTCAACACCAAAATCAGATTGATTACATTCTTTGCAGCCAAAGATGGAGAAGTTTTATACAGTCAGCACAAACAAGACTGGGAGCTGACTGTGGCAGAGACCATGAACTCATTATTGCCAAATTCAATCCCTGGTTGGGGAACTAAAATCCCACATGCCAGGGCAAGGAAACCTGCACGCTTCAACAAAGACCTAGTGCAGGCAAAATTAAAAAAAAAAAATACCATTCAATACATGTTATTACCATTTAAGTACAGGTTCCAATGTTAAGGACATTAGGAGGTAGCTATAAGTTTCAGCTTTTCCTATGAGAATTTACCTCTTCTTGATTACAATGATACCAAGCTGTTAGCTTAACTTGCTCTTGAAAACAAAGTAAAAATGCAAAATAGTCCATAGGCCTACCTACTTTGTGTCCCTGTTTTGTCTCTCCTTAAAGTCTCACTGACCTGCACAATATATCATGAATTGACTAAGTTTTTGTGGTCTGTTTCAAATATTTAACCTTGATACATTCCTTCCTCCAGTGCTGTAGTGTTTCCATTTTAATTTTTCTTCTACTCATTCTCTCCCTTAGAATAACCTCTTTCTTTCAAATTATGAAAGGACTATTCTTTTTCCAATTTCTTTTTCATATCCTTGAATGTGTCAGATTTCTTGATTTAAACACCATTTTGTAACTCTCCCTGTTAGAATTTCTATTCCCCAGCAGCTCCTTTCTGTGCACACCCATAATGACCACACAGTCTGTCTTGGACTCCAGGTATGTCAGAGCTGACTACAGGCTGAATAAACTTGTTTCCCCTTCCTCAGCACAGAGTTGACTACTTTTCCCAGCCCCAGTGTATCTTTTAGAACCAAGTGACTAAATCTCATTACACAATTAGAAGACATGTGTCCTCTTGGGATCAAGGCAGCTTAAAGTATGCCTTGTCCATACTCTACTTTTGCTCCTTGGCTGGCCAGATGCAGAGGGTTCAGGAAGAACTCAATATCCACAGGAAAGCTGAGTCAGAAGACAGGCAGAGCCTGGGTCTCTGAAGCCTTGTGTGGAAGGTCATTTGCCAAACATCTAATTAGACTGATGAGAACAAAAAATAATAAACTTTTGTTATTTTAAGCCATTGAGATTTGAGGAGTGGAGGAAGAGAGAAAAATGTTATTACATCATAGCCTGCTGCTGCTGCCGCTAAGTCGCTTCAGTCGTGTCCGACTCTGTGCGACCCCATAGACGGCAGCCCACCAGGCTCCCCCGTCCCTGGGATTCTCCAGGCAAGAACCCTGGAGTAGGTTGCCATTTCCTTCTCCAATGCATGAAAGTGAAAAGTGAAAGTGAAGTCGCTCAGTCGTGTCCAACTCTTAGCAACCCCATGGACTGCAGCCCACCAGGCTCTTCCATCCATGGGATTCTCCAGGCAAGAGTACTGGAGTGGGGTGCCATTGCCTTCTCTGAAGATGGCTCTCAGTTCAGTTCAGTTCAGTTTAGTCACTTAGTCGTGTCTGACTCTGCGACCCCATGAATCGCAGCATGCCAGGCTTCCCTGTCCATCACCAACTCCCAGAGTTCACTCAGACTCACGTCCATCAAGTCAGTGATGCCATCCAGCCATCTCATCTTTTATCTTGCAAATATTTTCCCACTCCATAACTTGTCTTTTCACCCTCTTAACAGTGTCTCTTGATAACAGAAGTTCTTAATTTTAGTGATGTTCAATTTATCAATATTTCCTTTTTTGGTTAGTGACTGGTTTAAGAACTCTTGGACAACACCAAGCTCATAAAGATATTTTCCTATGTTATCTTGTAGGAGTATTATTCCTCTGCTTTACACAAGAACTGATTTTTGAGTGTTGATTTTCTACATGGATATTCAATTGACCTGGCACTACATGTTGAAAAGAATATACTTTTCCCCACAAAATCAGCAAAGCTGCAGTGGCATCTTGGCTATATATATTAAGTGTGAATTTATCTCTGAGCTCTATCCTGTTCCATTGGTCTATTTGTCTACCCTTGTGACAATACCACACTGTATTAATTGTTGCTTTGGGTCTTGGTATTTGATAATAAAAGTTTTTACAACTTTATATTTTAAAACTTTCTCTTTATATGTGTTTCCATATAAATTTTATAACCAGTTTGTCAAGTTATAAAAAAATAACAATCGTGCTGGCATTTTGGTTAGCGTTGCATTGTCAATAGGTTTATCCGAGAGAACTGAAAATCTTGCACTATTATTATTATCAGATGGTTTCTTGTTTATTTTTAATTTTCTTTGTCTCACAAATTGGGATATAAGTTCCATGAGAGCAGAAACTTTATTCTTTTTTTTATTGCCCCTTCCAGAGCCTAGAATAATACCTGGCACATTGTATGTTTTCAGTAGTTTTGAAGTAATTAATTAATAGCCTAACTAAGGTACCTTTTTTATTCTCCTCTCTGCCTTTTCTTGGTCAACCCACCTCATCCTTCAGATCTGAAATCATCTGCTAGTTCCTCAGGGGAACTTTGCCTGATCTCCAGAGTGAGACAGGCTCCTCTGTTACCTATCACTTGTTATGACATCCTGTACTTTTTTTTAGCACTTACCTACATACAATACGTAATAATAGTCAACATTAGTCTCCCATGCAGAAAGTAAGCTCTGTGAGTATAAGACCAAGTCTATATTCATTTCTTACTCACTGCTATACTCCTGGCATTTGGCCTGGTACCATACACAAGGCAGATATTAAAAAAAAAAATTTTATTAAATTATTCTCTAAAAGAGGCCTAGACTCCTTCTACTGTTTCTTAAAAATAGAAGTTATTACCAACGTTTTTCTATCCTAACATCACAAATCTCTCTAGATGTTTCTGTTGCTTTTATCTCCTGGATTATTTGGTGGACATCCTCTACCAGATTTCCTGGGGTGGGAAGGGGACCCTTCAGGACCCCTACCCAGAGTAGTTGAATCAGGAGACTCCTGAACTGGAACATGGAATGGTATGTTGCTAACAAACTCTTCAGTAACTGTTGCAGTGGTGAGTTTGGCACTCACTTCCTTGGATTACATTCATGACACTGCTGCTTTATCTTTTGCATGCCATAATTTTTGTAACACAGCTCTGGGTCCAGTTTCTCTCACCATCCCTCCTCATGTCATATTCTGCTTTTGCTCTCAAGGCTGCATTTTTTTCTTCAGCCATCTGCCCTCCAAGGACAGCTGGAAGACCACCCTGACTGCCTAGTTAAGAACCTCATTAATCTCATCTTTATCCTTCTGGTCATGCTGACCACCCGGCTAGAAGGGTCACACACTGTCACAGCTCTCTGATCCAGCTTCAGAGACACTGAAAAGGAACTCGCCTAAGAGTTAGGGAATTTTGAGCCAGGAAACCAGAATTTGCTGTCTGTGTGATCTTGAAAATGTCAGTTAATGCTCTTCACTCCAGGTGTAATAATAATACCTGCTTTCCTTACCTTAGAAATATGAGGATCAAGTGATATGATGCATCATGTCAGAATTTTGTAAACTATGAACAGATGTATAAATATTAATTATAATTAATAATCTCAACCATCCAACTCTTTGCATGATGAGACGGACTGTTTACACACTGTATGTTTAATGGGAAAGGATATCCTTCTTAGCATTGCTTTGTTCCTTGTAAGATATAAACCAACTGGCTAACTGCTGTCTTCTCTGACTTCAAAACCTCTCATATACTGTGGTTCTAGCTACAGAGTAAAATCTGTTAATACTTTTGATCCTTTCTATTTTTCACTACTTATCTGTATGGGTTACACAAAATTGCCTTTAAGAGTCTTTGGATTCAGTCAATCTAGGGTAAAAGCAATGTTTTTCAAGTAATAAAAGTAGAAAAGTCTCAAGTTGTTCTTTTGAAAAGCCAGAAGGGAACTTCCCTGGTGGTCCAGGGGTTAAGGCTCTGTGCTTCCACTGGAGAAGGCATGGGATCAATCCCTGGTCAGGGAACTAAGGATCCCACATTATTCATGACAGTGGCCAAAAACAAACAAAAAAAGAAAGCCAGAGTATTAACCAGTAATGAACTTTAATGATCCCTACCCTATAGTCTTATCACTCAATCCTATTGATTCTAATTACTAGTTAATTTCCTCTCCCCTTAACCTCTACTGACATTGTCTTATTTAAACCTTTCTCATCCTTAATGCCAACAATTGGAATTCCCTCCTGACTTAATTCACTGCCTTTGTTTGTTGTCTTTCAGTTCTTTTGCACTGCCATCAGGGGTCAGCAAACTATGGCTTATGGACCAAACAATGACAGTCCATAATATTTTATTGGGACACAGCCACATACATTTATGTACATATTGTCTATGGCTGCTTTGGTGTCACAGCTGCAGAACTGAATAGTTTCAAAAGAGACCAGGTATCCATTGATACCTTGGTTGAATGATGGCCCTCCAAATGATGTGCATGTGGGCATGTTCAGTTGCTTCTGTCATATCCGACTCTTTGTGACCCCATGGACTGTAGCCCTCCAGGCTCCTCTGCCCATGGGCTTATCCTGGCAAGAATACTGGAGTGAGCTCTCATTTATAGATCTTCCCAATCCAGGGATTGAACCTGATGTGTTCACTTCCACATCTCTGGAACCTGTGAATATTACCTTTTTTGGGGAAAGCATCTTTGTAGATGTAACTAAAGAAAGGATCACAACATCATAGATTATCCAAGTGGGCAGTAAAGTCACTGATAAGCATCCTTGTTAGAGACACACCTCGAAGGCACACATAAAGTAGTAGATGAAGTGAGGATGAGATTCAATGATGTGGCCAAGGAAGGCAAGGAATGTTTAGAGTCACCAGGAACCAGTAGACACAAGGAACAGAATCTCCCTGCCCCCAAGAATCACTGGAAAGAGTGCAGTCCTGCTGACACCTTTATTTTGGACTTCAGGTCTCCAGAACTGTGGGAAAAAAAAAAAACAAAAAACGATTTCTTGATATTTTAAGCCACCAGGTTGTGGTAATTCTTTTTTTACAATAGCCCTAGGAAATTAACCCACCTCACAATTCTAACATTGTCTATCCAGTACTTTAAGATAAGGTTTGTCAATTCTTGCATTTAGAGTTATCTTTTCTAAAATACAAATCGAACTTATTAGCACAATTTATGAGAAGCTTCTTAACTAAACCCTACCTACTTTCCCAGCTTCATATTGCCCACTTTTCCTCTTTATTTTATCCTCCTTTCTTTTTTTAATAAACCTTTAATTTAGAATATATGTAGATTTAGGGACTTCCCTGGTGATCCAGAGGTTGAGACTATGCCTTTCAATGCAGGTGGTGTGGGCTCAATCCCTGATTGGGGAGCTGAGACCGCAAATGCCTCACGGCCAAAAAAACAAAACATGAAACAGAAGAAATATTGTAACAAATTCAATAAAGATTTTAAAAATGGTCCACATCAAAAACAAACAGAATACATGTAGATTTATAGAATATTGCCAAGATAGTATAGAGGATTCTCATATACTCTGAACCCAGTTTTCCCTTATCAACATTGTACATGCGTGTCAACTACAAATTGGCACTTACCAAGAGCATTGCTGATGACTGAACAACAAAGGCATTTGCCACCTGCCTCTACAGAGAGTAAACCCCACGCTGCTATAGGTGTTGACCTTCAACAGTCCCTGAGGGAGTTCAAGGTAGAGTAAGGTACTCTGTGCACCAGGGAATCTGGTGGGACAGGTCTTTAGATAGTAGGATGTTTTTAGAACAGATTTTAAGATCTCAATCCTTGCATCTCCTCATATCTAGAGACACACTAAATTCCTTCATGGTGACATCAAACCCTCATGACTAACAAAAAAACCGTTTGTAAACTGAGTGCTTCGTGGTATTGAACTCCCCCTTCATCAAAACCTTATATATTGACTTTCCCCCAAAGCCACTTTGGAGCAGTCTCTCAGAGTTATCTGAGATGCTGCCTCCCGGGCTGCAGTCCTCATTTTGCCCCAAATAAACCTTTCTCACAACTCTCAAGTCGTACATCCTTTTTTAGTTGACATGAGTATGGTACATTTGTCACAGTTAAAAAAGCAATATTAGTACATTATTAACTAAAGTCCATTCTTTATTCAGATCTCCTTAGTTAACCTGTTTTCCATCCCAGAACCTCATTCACATTACATGTAGTCATCCTATATCTTTCTTTTTCTCTCTTTCCTTTTCTTTACCTTTCCTTTCCATCTTTCCTTGTTTGTTTTTTCTGCTCTGTGCCAAACAGTAGGCATATAAACAAGCATGGCTTCTCCTTAGAAAGTCCAGTGAGGCTAACTGAAAGTGAAAAGTGAACAAATTAATTAATTAATAGAGTCAAGATAAATGCAAAGAAGGTGAACAGGAGACAGAAGCCACATTTAACAGAGTCATATTAGGGAATAAGTCCATCTGATTATTATTATTATTATTTTTTGGCTGTGCGGAATGCAGGATTTTATTTTCCTGACCAGTAAATCAAACCCATGCTCTCTGCATTGAAAACATGGAGTCTTAACCACTGGACCCCCAGGCAAGTCCCCTGATTATTTTTTAAAGATTATTCTTAGTGAGAGTAAAAGTTGCAGAAGCAGCCCTCATTAAGGAAGCTACTGCCATCGTTCAGATTAAAGATGACAGTGGCTTGACTTGAATTTTGCAGTAGAGATGGAATTAGAGATTTCAGCCACATTCCAGAGTTATTTTTGAGGTAGAAACAAAGGGTCTTGATAAGTGTAGCTGTGGATAAGGATGTTCTATCCCCCAGCCATACTAATCACTTGTTCCTCCTCATACTTCCCCTGATAGGGAAGGTTCCAAGCTCTCATAATTATTGAATCCTCTCTGGGTAAATGCCCTTTACGTCCCTGGTTGTTTTACTGGTAAATAATTTCTCTTCAGTATTCTGTTCTCTTTAATATTTTTCACCACTTCTGCAAAGCCTTCCTCTACTTTGCCTCTGTATTTCTCCCTCCACCCACCTCTCTGAGTGAGGGATCTTTCCCCATTCTGTGCTTGTAGCAGTCTGTACTAGTTTGTGGCACCCTGCATTGTACTGTTATTTGCTTACATATCTATCTTTTGAAGGCATTGTGTCATATTCCTAGTACAGTCCCTGGCACAGAGAGGAGTAAATGAATATTTAATTGATCAAATCTTTACTACAATTTTGAGCTTCCCTTGTGGCTCAGCTGGTAAAGAATCCACCTACAAGGCAGGAGACCTGGCTTTGATCCCTGGGTTAGGAAGATCCCTTGGAGAAGGAAAAGGCTACCCATCCCAGTATTCTGGCCTGGAGAATTCCATGGACTGAATAGTCCATGGGGTTGCAAATAGTCAGACATGACTGAGCAAATTTCACTTCGCTTCACTTACTGTAATGTCACAGAAATGGGAAAAGAATGTTACTGATAAATTTCATATTAGAAATCTTAATCAAAACCATCACTAGCAAATCTAAAATATAACTAATGTCATCCACAGTGCACTTATGACTTCTAATCTTTTGCAACCACATTTCTTGTTAAAACTTGTAATTTAAACAAGTGTCTTTTATTCTAAAATATATAAAACTCTCTATTTAAAGAGACATCTGTACAGGAGTCATATTATTTGTAAAGTTTCAGTCTTCATTTTTTAATTCCACCACTCTTTTGGTTTCAAGTAAGAAGAGAGTCTCCATGTCTAAAAGTTAAGAATCACTCAGGTAAATCAAAGAATTAAAGACCAAACTTTGATTAATCAAAAGTTTATGGAGATGTTCTTAAATGTGTGTATGTTTCAATTCCTTTTCTTTCAGAATACTGCCTTCTGTTTGATCTCATGAAATTAGGTTATGCTTATGTAACTTACTTAATCAGCTTGATTTATAAATTTAATTAGTCCATGTTGATTATAAGGGTGTTTTTCTTCTTTTTTTAATTATTATTTTATATTTGAGTATAGTNTGTTGATTATAAAGGTGTTTTTCTTCTTTTTTTAATTATTATTTTATATTTGAGTATAGTTGATTTACAATATTGTGTCAGTTTCAGGTGTATAGCAAAGTGATTCATTTATACATATACATGTATCCATTCTTTTTCAGATTCTTTTCCCGTATAGGCTATCACAGAATATTGTCATCTTAATTATCAGGTAACTTTAGCCCAGAATCCCTTCAAAAGATATTTGCCTTGTATTTATTTTCATATTAGAAACATGGCTCACAAGTTGGTCATATTTTTATAAATAGTAGATACTACATTTCCTAAAATCAATGGCAACTTCCAACAAGTATGCCTTATTCAAAGTTTTATAAATTCCTTTCAAGATTTTCTCAGAAAAAAAGAAACGATATTCTGCTGGGTTCTACAACATTTTGTACTATACAACAGTTAAAAAGCCTGGAATTGAGGTTGCCCAAATGTAGCTAATTTTCAAATCTTTTAAGACATCATAGTTTTAAAAATGTTAGCTAATTCTTGCAAAGAAGTACTCTAAATATCTCAACTCCAGACTGGGAGTCAGAAAATTATGGCTTATTTTCAGACAACAAAGATTCAGCGTTATTCATTAGATGAATATAAATAACTTGCTATTTGTTTCTATTATGTGTAGAATTTGCTGGTTTCTGTTTACGTGTTAGCTTCAGTCAATAATACCAATTCAGATATTTGAATTGTTGGAAAGCAGTATCTCATTATGTTGAACATACTCTATTTTGTATTCTGGATACTAATGTGCATGTATAGAAATGTTTTTAAACATTTAAAAAATCATTCAAATATTTAAATAATAACACAGCACCCTTCAAAAGTTCATTCTGGGAAAACACATCCCCCCCACCAACAACATTGTCAGATAAGATAGCCAGATGGGCCATATTCCATCGAAAGTTCTTTTGTAAATAATCTTTCACTATTAAAGAATTCTGGCCTCTGACCCTGCTTGTTTTTAAGGAGAAAAACTGACGCTTATCTATAAGGGAAGCCTATCTTTCTAAAAAAGAATATCTTGCTCCCATTAGCTAAACAAATAGCTGTCGTCTGGACTCCTCTTTGGGTAAGTTTCCCCTGCCACCACCATCTCCAGAGTTTAGATGGGAAGCCCTTTGTTTGCATTCCAAAATGGCTCTGTTAATATTTAGACTAAATCGACTATGTCTAAGTCAGCTCAATCAAAGTGCTGTTAAAAATCTTCAGGGCAGAGTAACTTACAACATCTTTAGTGGTAACTGCAAGAACAGGAATAAGGACAGAGAGAAGGGAAAAAAAAAGAGAGAGAGAGAGAAGAAAGAGAAGGGCAAAGGAAGGGAAATCCTTAGGGAGCTTTGAAAACAATGGCCCCTCTTATTAAAACATTTTTCCAGTCTCATCAAGATCTGAGCAGATGGAAACCACAGAATGTCTGGGTATGTTCCAATGGCCCTTGAGTTTCTTTTGTACCACCACCATGCCCAGATTTCATACCCCTTTAGAAACTTGGCTCTGGCTGAAACACAGACAATAACCAAATTCTTTTCCTCTTTTCTCTAAACATAAATGAGAGCCCCCATATGGTGAATGTATATTCACCATAAATGTGAAATTGCTTAGGAAGTATCCAGGGCAATCTCATTAATAGGAAGTAGAAATATTGTGGTTACCAATTTCTAGAAACACAAAATTAAGTCTGTAGGATCAAGGCTGCTAGTTGTTATCCAGTATCCATTCTCTCTATTTTTGTAATGAAACCACTGAGTTTTAGCTGCTCAGAATAAAAGCTACACTTAGCAATCTGCCTTGCAGCTAAGTCCAGTCACATTACTGACTCTGGTCTGTGGAATCTGAGCAGAAGTGATATATGTACCTCTTGATCTACCCTTAAAAGGGAAAAGATCTACCCTCCATGTTTTTTTTCCCTTTTTGTACTAACTGAAATGTAGAAGTGATGCTGAATAGTTTTAAGCAATGAGTACATGGGAAATACCTTGTGGCAACAAGAAAGAAGCAGCCTAGATTCCTGGATACTCACCAGGTCTCCTGAAGCAAAAAGCTACCTTTTAGCCCTGGACTGCCAACCACCAGACTGTTACACAAGATGAGATAAAGAAATAAGTGTCTACCACGTTTAAGTCATTAATCTGGGTCTCAATCTAGGTACTGTTTCTATATTCCGAAACAGACCATTATGCCAGTGAATTAGATAGAAGAATAACAAAAATAGCCTAACATTGAAAATTATGTTCAAAAGGATGCAAAGAAACTCAGATGTGGTCAAAATATTAGCATCACAGGTAAAAAGTTGAAATTTAAATATAAATTTTTAAAGTTATTTACTTATTTTTGGCTGTACTGAGTCTTTATTGCCGTGTGATGGCTGCCAATCACAGGGGCTTCTTTCGTTGTGGTGCATAGGCTCCTGGCATGCGAGCTTCAGTAGCTGTGGTGCACGGGCTTAGTTGCTCTGCAGCACTTGGTATCTTCCTGGACCAGGGACTGGGTCCATGTCTCCTGCATTGTCAAATGGACTCTTGGCACACCAGGGAAGCCCCTTATATTTAAACGTTTTTAAAAGGCTGACGTGCCATTTGAGGTTTGATAACAGAAAACTGAAATTGGTAAAACTGATTAAAAAAAATAGCAAGTAACGTTCAAAAGTTTAGCAAAAATATCAGATGAAATTAAAAAATCTTATCACAGATGAGATGTTAAATTTTTGCCCTAAACAAAGGACGTGGATATTTTGAGTTGATAACAGTTTGCAGAAAAGATTTGAAATCCTTCTATTCCAACTAGTGAAAAGGAAATGAGGATTTCTGGAAAAGATGGCTAATTTCAACTGTGCATTTAACATCTTAAATAATATTTATACTTTGTTTCATCAGTAAGAAAGTATAAGGAAGGATCAAAAAATAAATTGACTAAATAATCTTAAAATGCTATAAAATGGGTAAAGTGAAAAATGACAGAATCAACCATACCACATAATAAATTTGTTTATTTTTAGAAATAAATAAAGTTCTAAAATTCTATTTGAGAAATTGGGAGAGAATCCTAAAGACTCAAAACTTTGGAAAGACAGAAATGTCATTGAAAAGTCTGAAAAGAAATTAATGTATACTGACATTTAAAAAAATATGTATTATTGATATGACAGAAAGAGGATGAAAGGGGATGCAGATAGAGATAAGAATAGGGGTTACTGAACGTGAGTAATGGTATGAGCTATGAATTCAACTTCAAACTCCCTGATTGGGAGTGAGGGCAAAGGTGACCAGGTTTCTCACATTTTATTCTTGTTCACCACATAGTGAAAGGTTCTTTTTTTTATATATATATTTAATTCATTTATTTATTTGGCTGCATCAGGCCTCAGTGGCAGCACATGGGACCTTTTGTTGCAGCTCATGGACTCTCTAGTTGAGGTGCTGGTCTCAGTGGCTGCACTGCATGGGCTTAATTGCTCTGTGGCATGTGGGACCTTGGTCCCCCTCACGGATGGAACTCGCATCCCCCACATTGCAAGCTGGATTCTCAACTGCCGGACTACCAGGGAAGTCCCTGGAAGGTTTTTAAGACAGAGAGTTTCCCAGAATTGAAATAGACACATTTACCCTAGTGTTCTCAAGAGGCAGGTCAGGTGGTCTGGTATTCCCATCTCTTTCAGAATTTCCCACAGTTTATTGTGATCCACACAATCAAAGGCTTTGGCATAGTCAATAAAGCAGAAATAGATGTTTTTCTGGAACTCTCTTGCTTTTTCCATGATCCGCAGATGTTGGCAATTTGATCTCTGGTTCCTCTGCCTTTTCTAAAACCAGCTTGAACATCTGGAAGTTCATGGTTCACGTATTGCTGAAGCCTGGCTTGGAAAATTTTGAGCATTACTTTACTAGCGTGTGAGATGGATGCAATTGTGCGGTAGTTTGAACATTCTTTGGCATTGCCTTTCTTTGGGATTGGAGTGAAAACTGACCTTTTCCAGTCCTGTGGCCACTGCTGAGTTTTCCAAATTTGCTGGCATATTGATTGCAGCACTTTCACAGCATCCTCTTTCAGGATTTGAAATAGCTCAACTGGAATTCTATCACCTCCTCTAGCTTTGTTCGTAGTGATGCTTTCTAAGGCCCACTTGACTTCACATTCCAGGATGTCTGGCTCTAGGTGAGTGATCACACCATCGTGATTATCTTGGTCATGAAGCTCTTTTTTGTACAGTTCTTCTGTGTCTTCTTGCCACCTCTTCTTAATATCTTCTGCTTTTGTTAGGTCCATACCATTTCTGTCCTTTATTAAGCCCATCTTTGCATGAAATGTTCCCTTGGTGTCTCTAATTTTCTTGAGGAGATCTCTAGTCTTTCCCATTCTGTTGTTTTCCTCTATTTCTTTGCATTGATTGCTGAGGAAGGCTTTCTTATCTCTTCTTGCTATTCTTTGGAACTCTGCATTCAGATGCTTATATCTTTCCTTTTCTCCTTTGCTTTTCACTTCTCTTCTTTTCACAGCTATTTATAAGGGCTCCTCTGACAGAGGATGAGATGGCTGGATGGCATCACTGACTCGATGGACGTGAGTCTGAGTGAACTCTGGGAGTTGGTGATGGACAGGGAGGCCTGGTGTGCTACAGTTCATGGGGTCGCAAAGAGTCGGACACGACTGAGCGACTGAACTGACTGACTGACTGACCCCAGTGTTCACTGCGGCACTGTTTACAATAGCTAGGGTATGGAAGCAACCTAGATGTTCATCAGCAGACGAATGGATAAGAAAGCTGTGCTACATATACAGAATGCAATATTACTCAGCTATAAAAAAGAATGTGTTTGAGTCAGTTCTAATGAGGTGGATGAAACTGGAGCCCACTATACAGCGAAGTAAGTCAGAAAGAAAAATACCAATACAGTATATTAATGCATATATACAGAATTTAGAAAGATGGTAAAGACAACCTATATGCAAGACAGCAAAAGAGACACAGATGTAAAGAACAGACTTCTGGACTCTGGAAGAAGGCAAGGGTGGGATGATTTTTAGAGAATAGCATTGAAACATGTATATTACCATATGTGAAATAGATGGCCAGTCCAAGTTTGATGCATGAACCAGGGCACTCAAAGCTGGTGCACTGGGACAACCCAGAGGGATGGGATGGGGAGGGAGGTGGGAAGGGGGTTCAGGATGAGGGGACACATGTACACCTGTGGCTGATTCATGTCAATGTACGGCAAAAACCACCACAATATTGTAAATTAGATTCCAATTTACAATAAATGAATTTTTTTAAAAAAGAGCTTACAAGATTTTTATTTTAATTATGTTAATCTCTTTTCAAAAATAATCTTGTGTAAAAGTCCAAAGTAAGAAGCAGAATATTCTTCCTAAGGCTGAAGCAGTTGCCCTGACCCAGGATTTCAGCTGCCCAAATTCTTTGCTTTCTGAACCTCCCTTCTCATGCTCTGGAGGGTTATTCATAGGAAGGGGCTCCTTGGTGTCTTAGAGGTTCCATGAGGGCTCATTTAAATGCCATATTTGTGCTGTTAACAGTTTGCTGTACTCATCAGTTATAGCACTCATATCTATTTGCCTTGATAGCAAATATTTATTACTTAGTAGAAGGAAATGGTAATCCTTTTTAACCAATATTTCAGTTCAGTTCAGTTCAGTTGCTCAGTCGTGTCCGACTCTTTGCGACCCCATGAACGCCAGCACTCCAGGCGTCCCTGTCCACCACCAACTCCCAGAGTTCACTCAGACTCGCGTCCATTGAGTCAGTATTTAGTACCCTTCATTTTGGTAAATATCAGTCTAAATGAAGTGCTGCTTTTCCCATGGTAGGTGTATTAACAGTAAGCATTAATTTCTTTTCCTGAATGTGGATATAGAGTTTCCTCCCTTCAATCTCTCCATTTGAAAAGTATTATTTAATAGTGACATAATATTTGGTTAGGTTGTTTAAGCCTTTTATTTTTGGTTATAAAAATAGGACAAAAAAAATGCTTTACATCTTCCTAATTTTTAGCATTTTTTCCAGAGATGTCTCTCTTTCTCATCCACTTTTAAAACATGATTGGCTATCTACAGAGCGCTAAGTTCTGAGTCATTCTCTATATTCAACCACTTATTCAGAGTATTACTGTTGCCTTGGGTTTTGTTGTCTGCAAACCATTTTGAAGATGAATCTGAACACTGAGTTCTGAACAATCTTCTGGCCAGACCCAGAACCACAGTGTATATTACAGTGTAAGACTTGTTAGTAATGGAAAAAAGAATAGAATATCTTTCTACAAATGTGTTTATATTTCCTGGTAGAAGACAATAACTTCTTTAGTATGAAAAGTATGTACACCTTCTTTATAATTTTTATAACCCACAATTAATATGAAATCTTACCCAGGTAGTGCTAGTGGTAAAGAACCCTCCTGCCAAAGCAGGAGACATAAGAGAAGGGGGTTTGATCCCTGCGTCGGGAAGACCCCCTGGAGAAGGGCATGACAACCCACTCCAGTATTCTTGCCTGGAGAATCCCATGGACAGAGGGAGCCTGGCAGGCTACAGTCCATAGGGTTGCAAAGAGTTGGACACAACTGAAGGAACTTAGCAAACACGCAGGCACTTACCATTATTAGGAAGAAAGTGTAAACATAATTTCCATGCCAAAAAATAGAAAAGAAAAACATCCTAGATCATATGACTCAGCTAAATGTTTCACAACAATTTGTATTGATAAATTATTATCATCATTTGGTAAAATTAAGAATTTTATGATACCACTTTCCAGTTTATTCAGTGCAAAATTTAAAACCACTGAAACTGGCATCATTAATGCTGCGAAAGTTCCTTTTTTTTTTTTTCCAAATTTGTCTGGCCTTGGTATACTATAATGCTCCCTGGAAATAAAACTTCAAGAGTGAGGAGAAATAAACAGGGTCCAAATTTTTCTGAGTCTGTAGCACTTTTATCATAGTGTTCCTGGAACAGGAGAAGAGTGGGGATAGACAAAAACAGCTTCAAGGAACTAGCTACTTTGGAACACTAAACCACAGTCCCTGAGCACATTCTATTTTAACAATAGCCACAGAGCCCTTTCTAAAGAATTGCCTCATCTTTAATATTTTAAACCCAATGCCTTAAGTGATATACTGGTTATTTTCCCCTCTCTGGATGATTCCTACTTTGATGAGTTGCTTTATGTCTCTGAGTTTCAGTAGATGGTCTGCAGGGTATGGCAAAACATTTCACGTTTGGTTGCTCAGATTTCTATACACTTCTGACAAGCTGTTGGATTTATGGGCCAAGCAAGATTTTCTCTGAATGTGCTTCTTTGTTCTACCTTGGGGTTTAAAATAATTTTCCTATAAATCCTCAACCTTTTTTTTTCTTATTGGAAGTGAATAAAAAGCAAACAGAATCCTCATTATAGCTTACTTTTCACCTAAGCAGTACAAAAGACGATCTTTTAAAATCCATAATGTTTGTGACTGAAAGTTTATGGCTTTCAGTTTCTTACAAATGAAAGTTTGTATTATAGAAAAACTAACTTGAGAGAGTGTTTTCCGATGTTGGTGCATAGTAGATGCTTAACAAATTCACCTTAATTACTTTCTTTTGAGACCATCAGGAGGTTCTTCCTTCTTCTAGCCACAGAATTATTATTATGCTAAAGTTACCCTTAACACTCTCACAGACTTGGATTAATTATACTTAATAAGCATCTGCATGTGTGCGTGCTCCAGTCACATTTGACTCTTTGTGATCCCATGGACTATAGCCCGCCAGATTCCTCTGCCCATGGGATTTTCCAGGAAAAATACTGGAATGGGTTGCCATTTCCTCCTCCAGGGGATCCTCCTGACCCAGGGATTGAACCTCTGTCTCTTGCATCGGCAGCCATATTCTTTACCACTGCACCACTTGCGAAGCCCCAGTGAGCATCTGACTACTACTATATTCTGAAATTGAAATTTCAAAGCCATCATGGTGTTTATTATTGGAAAGAGGTAGGGGGAGCAGCACAGGGTGTGGGTGGTAGCGTGGGCTTTGGCATTGCCAAGACCTGTTTTGGAGGTTAGTGCCCCTAGATAAGTCACTGAATTTCTCTGTACATCCATTTCCTCACCTATACAATGGAAGAAAAAACACCCACCTTAAAAGGTGATGGTACAAGGATTTACTGTATAGCAGAGAGAAGTATACTCACTATTGAGAGTATCTCTACTATATCTCTACTATAATGGTAGAGAAAGCGAAAAGAATATATATATATGAATAACTTTATACTGTAAACTAACAATATTATAAATCAACTAAATTTCAATAAAAATTAAAAAACAGAAGCCTCCCCAAAAAAGAGGTGTTGGTAAAGGCATAAGATTATGCATGTAGAGCCTAGCCAAGTAACTTACATTGCAAGCATTGTTATTATTATTGTCATTATTATCAAAACCTGAAGTATCAGAGAATAAAAGTGGCCCATTTTAATATTTATAAATGTATGTCTCCTATATATATATTTATACTAAATTATCACTTTCTACATGTGCTATGAAGAACATGAGGGAACTTATTTTCTAGAGAATATATTGATGCATTAGATCCTACCAACTAAATTATTAAAAATCATTTTTTATATATTTACATGTATATGGAACCAGGATAAACACTGAGGGGAAAATGCAAAAACAAACAATAGCTTAATTTTTCATCTGGCTTTTGAATTTATGCTGTAATGCATTTTTACTATTCACCAGAAATGATATGTTATCCTTTGGAAAGAGCTAATTGAAGGCCATGTTACATTTCCTATTACTCTTTGTTTTAATGATATTCTATAAACTTAATAATTAAATGAAATTAATTAGTCTACAAGATTATAAAAACCAGAGTAAAGCAAAAAACAAGTAAAAAAAAAGTCTTCCTAAGACATGCATATAAATGATAAACATTATCCCCATTTATAATATCATCTAGAGATTTTAATATACTGGCTCTTGACTCTGTCTTTATTCCTTGTAGTTAAAGTTATCCCATCCCAAATAATCTTTTTTAGGCAGAACTTAACCCTTACTTCTTTCCTTTCTTCTGATACTTTTTGCTGCTGCCTTACTACTACCTTTTGCCATGTTTTCTCTGAAGCATCTTGTTTAACATCATCATCTCCTCTAGTTTTTTCCTCACCTAGATAGGCTGGCTTAATTCAATCCTTCCTTCTTTTTTCCTCACAAAATATATAGCATATACAAGCACACTTCATTCTATTGCACTTCACTTTATTATGCTTCACAGATACTGCATTTTTGAAAACAAATTGAAGGTTTGTGGCAAGCCTGCATTAAGCAAATCTATCTTTCCAACAGCTTTTGCTCATTTCATGTCTCTGTGTCACATTCTAGTAATTCTCACAATGTTTCAAAGTTCTCATTATTATATTTGTTATGGTGATCTGTAATCAGTGATCTTTGTGTTACTATTGTAATTGTCTTGGGACAACACAAACCACGCCCATATAAGACAGTGAACTTAATTGATAAATGTTGTATGTGCTCTGACTGCTCCACCAACCAGCTGCTCTCCCATCTCTGTCCTTCTCCTCAGGCCTCACTGTTCCCCAAGGTACAACAATATCGAAATTGTCAATATTGAATATCAATTGATAACCTACAGTGACCTCTAAGTATTCAAGTGAGAGGAAGTGTTGCATATCTCTCACTTTAAAGCAAAGGCTAGAAATGACTGTGCTTAGTGAGGAAGGCATGTCAAAAAGCTGGACCTTTTGTGCCAAACACTTGGCCAAGTTGTGAATGCACAGGGAAAGAAGAAAATTAAAAGTGCTACTCCAGTGAACACATGATGCTCATTTTCCATTCTGAAAATTCTAGGGCCCTAAAAATCAGGCTAAATCTATTCTGCCTGTACTCTATAAAAATAAAGCCTGAATGAAAGCACATCTATTTATAACATGGTTTACTGAATATTTTAGCCCACTGTTGAGATCTATTATTCAGAAAAAAAAAAGTTCCTCTCAAAATATTACTGCTTAGGACTTCCCTGGTGGTTCAGTGGTAGGGAATCTGCCTTGCAATGCAGGGGATACAGGTTAGATCCCTGGTGGGGAAACTAAAACCCCACATACCACAGAGCAACTAAGCCCATACCACAACTAGAGAGTGCATTCGCCGCAGCGAAAGATCTTGTGTGATGTAAGGAAGACCCTGCATGCCACAGCCAAATAAATAAGTGAAAATATTACTGCTCACTAACAGTGCACATGGTCACCCAAGAGGTCTAAAGGAAATGTACATGCCTGCAGAGTTGCTTCAGTCATGTCTGACTCTTTGTGACCCTAGAATTCTTCAGGCAAGAATACTAGAGTGGGTTGCCATTTTCTACTCCCGGGGATCTTTCCATCCCAGGGATCAAACCCATGGTTCTCACATCTTGCCTCAATGGCAGGTGGGTTCTTTACCACTAGTGCCACCTGGGAAGCCCCCTAAGGAGATGTATAATGAGATTAATATTTTTTTCATGTCTGCTCACACAACATCCATTCTGTAGCCCATGAATCAAAGAGTAATTTTGACTCTCAAGTCTAATTATTGAAGAAATACATTTAATAATGCTATAGCTGCAACAGAGAGTGATTCCTATGATAGATCTGGGCAAAAGAAATTTAAACCCTTCTGGAAAAGATTTCTCATTTCAGATGCCATTAAGAACACTCATGATTCATGGAAAAAGGTCAAAATATCAACATTAACAGGAGTTTAAAAGAGCTTGATTCCAACCTTCATGAGTGACTTCAAGACTTCAGTGAAGGAAGTAATTGCAGACGTGGCAGAAATAGCAAAAGAACTAGAATTAGAATTGGAGCCTAAAGAGGTCACTGAATTGCTGCAATCTCATAATAAAATTAGATTGAATAAAGACTTGCTTTGTATGGAGGAGAAAAGAAAGCAGTTTCTTGACATAGAAACTAGTCCTGGTAAAGATACTGTGAAGATTGTTGAAATGACAATAAAAGATTGAGAATCTTTTATTTATAGCAGTGGGGTTTGAGAGGACTGACTCCAATTTTGAAAGAAGTTCTACCGTAGGTAAAATGCTACCAAACAGTATCACACACTACAGAGAAATCATTCATGAAAGGGAGGATCTATTGATATGCAAACTTCATGGTTGTATTATTTTAAAGGATTGCCACAACCACCTTAACCTGTAGCAACCACCATCTTGATCAGTCTCAGATGGTAAAACCACCCTGGTGGCTGAGACGGTAAAGAATCCACCTGCAGTGCAGGAGACCAGGGTTCAATTTCTGGTTTGGTAAGATCCCCTGAAGAAGGAAATGGCAACTTACTCCAGTATTCTTGCCTGGAGAATTTCATGGACAGAGGGGCCTGGCGGGCTACAGTCCATGAGGTCACAAAGAGTCAAACATGACTGAGTGACTAACACACACACCCTGATCAGTCAGCAGCCATCAACATTGAGGCAAGACTCTTCACGAGCAAAAATATTATGCGTCACTGAAGGCTCAGATGATGGTTAGCACTTTTAGCAGTGAAGTGTTTTAAATTTAAATATATACATTGTTATTTTAGACACACTGCTATTGCACATTTAATATCCTTTGCTGCTGCTGCTGCTGCTGCTAAGTCGCTTCAGTCGTGTCCGACTCTGTGCGACCCCATGGAACTCCGTCCATGGGATTTTCCAGGCAAGAGTACTGGAGTGGGTTGCCATTGCCTTCTCCTTAATATGCTCTAATATAGTATAAACATAACTTTTATACTTACTGGGAAACCAAAAAAACTCATGTGACTAGCTTTATTATGTTTTTGCTTTATTGTGATGATCTAGAACTGAACCTACAATATCTCTGAGGCATGCCTGTATTTTCCTGTGTGGATACCGTTTCTGTTGTTCTTCATTATTTTGTGCAGACAGTATTTCCCATCTGGTGTCATTTTCATTCTGCCTGAAGGACTTCCTTTGGCATTTCTTGCAGTGAAAATCTGCTGCTGATGAATTCTCTCATCTTTTGTATGTCTGAGAAAGTATTTATTTTGCCTTTGAAAGATATTTTCACTGCTTATAGAATTCTGTTTGACAGTTTCATCCCTTCAGACTTTAACGATGTTGTTCCACCATCTTCTCAGTTGCATTATTCCCAGTGAGAAATCTGCTGTCATCTTTATCTTTGTTCTTGTACATCATAACATGTCGCTTCTACTCCCAAACCCCCGCCTTTTGGCTACTCTTGTGATTTTTCTCTTCATCATTATGGTTGAGCAGTTTGAATATATTGTTTTTTTGTGTAATTTCTTTTTGTTTGTTTTGTTTTTTTGCTTTGGCTTCACTGAGCTTCTTGCTCTGTGGGTTGATGGTTTTTTTTTTTTACCAAACTTGGAAAAGTTTTGGCTGTGATTTCTTCAAGTATTTTTTTTTCTTATTCCTCTCCCTCTCTCCTCTCCTCTCCTTCAGCAACTCCTTACAGGTATATTAAATTGCTTGACTGTTTATTTTATTTTATTTTGAGGTTGAATTTTTTTTTTAATTTTTAACTTTAGTTTACAATACTGTATTGGTTTTGCCAAACATTGACATGAATTCACCACGAGTGTACATGCGTTCCCAAACATGAATCCCCTCCCACCTCCCACCCCATAACATCTCTCTGAGTCCTCCCCATGCACCAGCCCCAAGCATCCTGGATCCTGCATCCTGCATCCTGCATCGGGCATAGACTGGTGATTCGTTTCTTACATGATAGTGTACGTGTTTCAATGCCATTCTCCCATCTCATCCCACCCTCTCCCTCTCCCCCAGAGTCCAAAAGTTCACTCTACAGATCTGAGTCTCTTTTGTTGTCTCGCATACAGGGTCTTCATCACCATCTTTCTAAATTCCATATATATGGGTTAGTATACCGTATTGGTGTTTTTCTTTCTGGCTTACTTCACTCTGTATAATCGGCTCCAGTTCCATCCATCTCCTTAGAACTGATTCAAATGTATTCTTTTTAATGGCTGAGTAATACTCCATTGTGTATATGTACCAC